>CM062818.1:1721522030-1721936599 GCA_031772625.1 Pinus tabuliformis | reverse complement strand
GCCTGAGAGAGAGAGAGAGAGAGAGAGAGAGAGAGAGAGAGAGAGAGAGAGATTCCCAATAATTATTCTCTAACATGAATTCTCCAAACTTGGTTTCCCAGCGAATTCAACCCTTGTGCTAGCCAAATATGAAGCCATTGGTCAATTAACCTTTGAATTTAGCCCGCTATTTGGTAATTTTTCCACTTTCATGATTTTTCTACTTTAGTTCACAAAATATATTTTGGGATTTTATTAATTTCTCCACCATGCTTCCATACTAACATATAAACTACGTCTCACATTTTCTAGGTAATTTCATACCAATGAATTTCTCAATTTCCTTTACATTTCGTTTCCACATAATCATTTTATCAAACATTTACCCGAGACATATAGTCTCTTCATGTACAATCTGATTTCTAGCCCATACAAACCTAGTATTGTACCCAATAAGTTTATACTATATTGTACCATATCCAGGATTCTTTGTGCTATGTTGTGATATATGGTAGTTCTTGAAACACAAATTTCCGGGGTAGTTCTTGAAACACAAATTTCCTTCAGCCTTCTTATTTGATACCATTATGTAATATGTCATCCCTCTAGCTATGTTGTGATTCCCATCTTATAAATTTGATACCATTATCCTCATTGTCTTGTTATGAATTGGTTAATGCATTCAAACTTACAATGCAGGCTCATACAAACATGGCTAATTAATCATAAAAAGAGATGTAGAATTTTACATGCATGTGAAAAAAAGATCAATTAATATCATAAACAACATTAATCCAATTTGACCATGAATAACCATAACACATCTTTTTGGAAATTAAAACCATAACACATTCCACCCAACCATAGGCTCTTTATTTCCTATACTATTTCGTAATAGGGCCATCACTGAATTGAGTATACGAGTCCAAAAATATGAAATCGCCTATGTTTTGCTCTAATGTTCTCACATATCCCAATTTTATTGGAACTCGCATCTAGAAACTCTCATAGTTATCTCAATTCACTAGCTCCCTTTCCCCTTTAGCCTGCATAATCCAAGGAATGTGATCCCCTTCTCTAACACAAAGTCTCTTGGGCTATCCTACTCCTCTAGGTTTCAACACATATAGGGCAAGAAATATCTCTACTAGGAACTCCAAGAATTCTTAGCTATGATGAAGTTTTATTAATGGAAACAATTCCCCATGCATGGGTATAATTAACACACAATGTTCATAACAACCATGCCCATCATTTTGCTATAGTCACGGTATAGTAGCATAGGCTCTTAGACAACCTCATAGAAGAATGATGAATCTCTCTCACAACAACAACCAAAAATCATAGGTTATATGCTAAGAACTAACCATGTGTCCTCATAAGAAGTTTGTATATCACTTCCCATGAACTCTGAGGTTCAATCCTAAGATAATATTAAAGAAAAAATTTTATGCTTAGATTAAATTAATATTATTTTACTTTTCCCATTGAACCCCAAATCTAGTTCCTTTCCTCTCCTGTGAAATCATAGCCCCCATATTTTTTTCTTTCTGTTTACGACCTATGATGTATTTTATTATGAATATACAATATTTATATATTACATTATTTGACCCTTAACCATTCATCATATACACATACATACATTACTAACTATGATCCAAAACTAAGGGGTGATACATCACCAATAACAATAGCTAAGTCAAACATAGCTAGAGCAACTCCTATATAACAAAGCCAAAGATAGTACCATAGACACCATCACAACTTCAATAGGTGGATGCCACACGTGTAGCTACTAAAGCAAAGCGAAAATGTGAATTTCTTCCAATTAGCATGAGATAATGGACTTTAGATGCTCTCACTAATAATATTGTTCATGGATTGATAAAAAAATCACCATCACCACTCTAGGAAACTATATCACAATTATAAAAATCATAACATTGACAATTAAAATGGCGCAATAAAATGTGTTTTATAATTTCTGAATAAAAATTGTTTACATATTAAAAATGTGCTTTGTAATTGTGAATAAAAATAAGCTACATATTTTCTTAGAAGTTTACCTAATCACTAATTAATTTATAAATTTATATTTTATAAATGAATTTTTAACTTCGAACCATATTAAAAATATCTATCTAATTTATAAATTTATATTTTATAAATGAATTTTTAACTTCGAACCATATTAAAAAATATCTATCGTTGGACAAAAATAAGCATATATCAGCATGAATCAACTAAACAAAAATAAATATACCAAGTCAATGAAAAAAATTGGAAAAAATAAATTTCAAAAGTCATTACACTTTGATATTTTATTACCATAGTCCGTATAGGAAATTATAAACTATATATTTTTAAAAAAGTTTTTCTGATCTTTTGACCTTTCGAAATGATATTATTGTTGTGTATATACTATAAATAAATTAGTTTAATGAATTAATTTGTTCGTGGGTGTAAGTTGGTGAGCTTACAATTTTTTTTTGGTTTTTAAATTTGGGTTATTAGGTTATTTTCTTATGTATAAAGAAGATTGATTTTTGCCCTCTTAGGTAGCATATTATTTATAATTATAAAATAATAATTATTTAAAGAAGATTGATTTTTGCCCGATTAGGTAGCATATTATTTATAATTATAAAAAATCCTAGGTTGCTTCCCACTACTTAAAAATACCCATACGTTATTGCTGGCCCCTACCACGACAAACTTCATTCTTATGAATGAATGGATGGTCAAAGGTAGGATGGGACTTCAAATTAAAGTTATTAAATGGAATTAATATTAAATTATATTTTCTTGGAATCATTCCAGAGTTATTCAAAGCTGTCATTAGAGAATCTTTTATAAAAGTATTCCCACACCACACGTGGTGCATGAATGGCTTCTGATTCAACCTTATCATGAGTTGGTAGGTGAGACTTTTGAAGTTTTTGTATTATGTGGATATTTATTTAATATTATTACTTATTTTTTTTGTATTCTGGAAATAATTTATATTTTAGTAGCCAATTTTGACTATACTTATTGTTATTTTAGTTGGGAATGGTATAAGAATATCTATTTAATTAATTGGTAAGTCAAAATTTTTAAGTTTGTGTGTTATGTGGTTATTTATTTAATATTATTATTTTTTGGTATTTATTTGATATTATTAAGTTGAAAGTTTTTTCTATTAAAATACGTAAGACATGTAATGTTTTGTAAATATTTTGATTTGTTCAAAATACATAAAAATAAAAACAAAAATTAATGTAATGTGATGTAAATATTTTAACTTCTTCAAAATAAAAATAACATTGTGTTAAAATAAAAAATTTATGTTATTTTTTTGATTAATTTTTGATGAGTACTTGAGGTAAAATTTGACTTGGTGAAGTTACTAATGGTTTTTGAGCTCTAGGTTTATGAGAACCCATGGTATTAATGTGGAATATAGTCTATTTAAAGGGGAGAATTAAACCAACCTAGATTCATCTTAACTCGGGATCTACCAAGCCGTGAGAGGGATCAAATCTCTTGAGATGAAAATATCTTAAGATGCAAAGAGATATGATCCCTCCCTGAGACCTTCAACAAATTATCCAATTATTTATCATATAGTTGTTGGCTCTTCTATATAATATTTCTTTAAGTAGTCTTCAAATCTTTATTGCTCTACTTGAAGCTCTTTTGGTATGCAATGGTTACTATTCTCTACTTGACTTACACTAGGTGTATAAGTTTTTAGTAGGAATTATCCTAGCTTATCCCATGTTGATGCATGCATTCTAAATTAAGAATCTAAAGTGGAATTTAGAACATTACAAAAAAAGTATATAAAGGAAAATGTCACTCTTATTTTGGTAATAATTCTATAATTGTGTTTTTTTTTCAAATTTCAAATATTATATTTGGTGTTTCTTTTGGAGGCGGAAGTAATGAAGGAAAATCTACAGAGGTAGGTGAAGATAAACAATATCTAAGGCTTCGATGTTGGGCTTGCCTAATCCCCTGGTTCGGTTATGGAAAAAGGTTTTGAAATGCGGGAAAAAAGGGCTACTATCATAGTGACCTACCTAGTAGGTGAAGATAAACAATATCTAAGGCTTCGATGTTGGGCTTGCCTAATCCCCTGGTTGGGTTATGGAAAAAGGTTTTGAAATGCGGGAAAAAAGGGCTACTATCTTAGTGACCTACCTAGTAACCCGAGGAATCAAAAGATGAGGAAAACAGTTGTTCAAAAAGATAAACCTCCCCAACAATAATGGAAAAAATTGTTGAACTGTAGAATTATAAAAATAAAATAGTAAACTCCCTAGATAATTTTAATTATCATCTCAGGTGTCAGATAAACTTCAAAAGTTCTATGCCTTCCATGTATACAAATTACTAAAATTTAGCCTACTAATAAATGAAGTATCCTAAAGCCTTGAATGTACTTAATTACGATGTAACAAAACAAGAAACTAAGTATGTGGTTGAAAGGAAACTACACCATTTCCACTAAATATCTTAAAGGTGTGGTTCCAATTTTTGTCTCTTTATATAATTGGTTGGAATTCAAATGTTGTTGACAATGTTACCTAATCAAATGAAGAATGTAGGTGAAGATAGCTAGGTCGATACATGTACTTTCACAAGGTGAAACTAAACATAGTAGCAATTTTTATGGTTATAAATAATTTTGAAACTTACAATCATATACTTAATTATTATAGTTAAAAGTAATATAAACAAAATAGGAAATCAACTTGCAAGTTTGTATAATAAACAAATGTTTGATAATGCTAAATTGAATAGACATATAAATGAATAAACAAAATAGAATTGTAGGTAAAATAAGTAAACAAATAATGCAAATAAACCAAATGAACATAAATACAAAAAACAAGGGAGGGTTCATTCTATAACCCTATCAAGGAATTTATCACACAAAACTAAATTGAAAATTTTTATTCAACAATCTAAAAATAATACATAAATAATGCCAATGATGAAACTCCATTTTAGCTAAGAAATTTGGACTTGTTCATAACTTGAAGAGAAAAGTTTTAGAAAAATAGAGAGTTCTAGTTGACTTTATCAATAAAATCCCTAATTATTAAGAAGTTTCCTACTAGCTAAGATCATTCATGCAGTTGAATTTAGGATTTATTGTTCACTAAAATAGTTAAATTTAGGATTTACTAATTAGCTATTTTATCTAGATTTGATCTAAAATAATATAGATATCTAAAATTTAAATTGTTCATGAATTTAATGGATAGCCCTCAGAGTTTAACAATATACCTAATCACCCTCATGATTAGAGATAACATAATCCCATAATTTACTCATTTGTTTCTGTTAGGCAAAACAATTGTTCTTTTAATTCATAGCAACAGATCCAACTCTCACATTAATTGTTAATCCGAGTAGGACTTTTTATTTCAAGGTTATTAAACAAAGTATATGCAAGGAAGAATTTTGATTAGTGCTAATGAATGTCAAATCCAATCCTCTCATCAATCCAACACTCGGGTTTTTACACTCTCAAACCTCACTCACACTTTCAGGAAACAAACACATTGTAGAATAAACCACTTGGTCACACAATCACTCTTATTCAGAAAGAAACAACACTCTTGGAAACCATTCACTCAAGCAAACGATGAAACACAAATGCAATCATTAAAGCATGAAAAATATTAACAATAATAGTAACAACAATCATACATGAATCATAATTGAGAGAAAGTAAATCAAATTGCTACAGTGCCTTCCTAACCAGTGATACCTGCTAAGAAGGAGGGCCCTTCCTTCCTAGTAGAGGTTGGTACACTATGAAGCACACAAGCTAATCAATAGAAAGGTATGGTGCCATGAATAATTGATATTTGCATTAATGAAACATACAAGATTGCAATGCTAGTGATTTTCCCTTTCTCCCCTCTCGTTTTTCTATGCATATCTATATGTCTACTCGCTGGAAAAGAGCACACATTTTTATAATTTCAAACTACAAAGATAAGATCATCATGAGAATCTCTTGCTTCTAATGTGATATAAATCGAGAAGAAATGTTAACAACTCAATAACAATTTCCATGGTTAGGACAAAATTGTGATAAATTTTCCCAAATTTTGATACTTCATCTATGGAAAATCCTAATTGCTTCAGTTTCATTGTCCATGAATATCTCCTTTGGCAGTTGAACTGACTTTGATCAAATACATGTCCATATTTATCTTCATTACTGATTAAAGGAGATCAACGTGTCCAAAATAAGTCGGGCATGTATCAACAATATTCAACAATCCCTTGTCATGTCCTTGGCAAGGCAAAACTAGAAAGTGTAATCCTGTAACAACATCTCAATTGACCACACACTCTGAAACAACCCATTTGTCAATTTTATGATAAAAATAGCCTAAATCAATAGTTATCATGCCAAATTACAAGAAATATTAGATCATAAGGATGACATATAAAAAGAGACATACTTAGGTTGATAGTGGTTGTTACAGTGATAAAGTATGGTCTTGAGAGTCAAAAAGGGTAAAAAAAAGATAGGAAAATGGATGCAAAAAGATGTTAATTCCACGTCCTCATGCATACCCTTATAATTGGTTTCTAGTGTGCTAAGAATGGAATTCTTAAAAATTATAAGCTCTTGTAGTATCCTCTGAATCTGTTTTGTATTCTCGAAAAAGAAACAATTCCATTTCCCATTATTTATCAACGAAATGATATGGATTTTGATTTGAACCTAATTCCAAGCCATCCAGACCCACTTCTTTTGATGCATTCTACATACTGAGAAACCCCAGAGAGTGCCTGTGTGAAATTTTGAAGGAAGTAAGGGTCCTCATCCTTCAATTCCTTCCTGCAAGCATCACATCTAAGTCTACTCACTTCTAATGTGTTATCGTTCATCCCTTTGATATTTTTAAGACAACGTTCCAAAACTCTATTCCTAAATTCCATTAGCATATTTTTGGCATCCATATATCGCTATATTTTATTATACACTGTAAAGACTCTTTTAGTAGGTTCATGTTCATCTCTGATAGCAAATTTCAGTTTTCCTTCATTAGCTTTTACAACATTCTATGAAAGCTTCCAACTGACTTGATTTTGTACAAAGGACTCAAAGGCTCTCAACTAAACATCCCCAACAAATGGTGTAATGTTAAAGGTTCTTTCTCCAAAATAGGCACAATCATGCAAGTACAATTCACACATTAAATGTTGTTCCAAAGAAGTGACCTTATGTAAATTTTCCAAAAAGTCTTGAGCCTCCTTCATTTCATACGGTTGTTTCTCCTTGAGGGTTTTTAATTGAAAAATGAAGCATTTTTCTTGTAGATACAAGGGATAAGACGGATGATCTGATGCTAAAAAATATGCTCAAAAATGAAAGTTGTCATATTGATGTGAAACCCGAACGAACGCGTAGATCTCTTCATATTGAATCTGATGCAACTCATTTCGCGGAAAACAGATGACATATGCTCCCGAAAATGAGTTCTGATCGATTTGGCAAACAAGGAAAATTTTGTGCAGGACTACCCAGTCAGCAGTCCGTACTACTGACATGGCATGCTAACTGTACCTACTGATTTGGAAAATTATTGGGCTTCGAAAGAACCAAAGGCAACTTGCCACTTGTCAGGTTCCTATTGGTGTTGAGTTGGCGATTTCGTATTGGTCAATATAGTGTTGGTGACGTGGACTAATTGGAGGTCACCATGTGGCCCAACCAGAGGCTACCACGTAGCACCTTAGTGGCCAATAAATTTTTTGGGTAGGTCGGATTAACCTCCACAAGGTTCGAACCTTGAACCTATCTCCAACAAACTTCTGCCAATATCGTTATGTTATGGGTGGGCCTTGTTAAAAGGATCCACGTATATTTTTTTTAACATTAATGGGGCGGAGTTATGGGTTAAGGGCTGAAGGCTAGCCCCAATGCCTGTCACCGCGCCCACACGGAATATGTGGTGGGACTAAGGGCTAGGGATTAGCCCTGACCCCCCCCCAACTTAATACTTTACATGCGACCACGGAGCCGGGAATGAGGGGCGTGCCGGAGGGGGCCAAACCCTAGGCGCTAGCCCCCAGTCACATGGGGGTCATGTGACCACCACCATATGCACAAGGGTCATTAGGAAAATTAATGATCCCACAATTTGCGCCAGCGGTTTGCCAATTTTTTGCCCAGTTAGCAGAAAAAGGGGTGGAATTGTAGGACAATTAGTCAGACTTGGCAAATTTGTAGGTCAACTAGCAGCAAAACTTGGGAAGCTCGTAACTTTCTTAGTTTTTGGTCTTTTTGAGAGAAGAAAGAGGCTAGGCAGGGGTTTTTGATAGATATGAAGTTGTTGGAGTAGGTTTTGAAGCCATTTGAGCACTGTAACTCATTGTAATCACCATTTTTTAGCATAATGAAAGAGGGCCAAGCATTGGAAGTTGGACCAAGAGACGTAGCCCAGGATCATCACTTATTGTTTTGTGGTTACTGTTATGGTTTTATTCTCTACTATTTTCTGTAATTTATGAGTTAAATTCATGCTTAAATATGTGTATGAATTCAAATTAAAGCACCATAAAAACTCATTTCATTAACTTGCAATTTACATAATCCTCAAGCACATACATATATAGATCAAGTTTGGTATCAGAGCATAGGTTTTCTTTGCTGTTGTGAGGATTTAATTGTTGCAAGTGTTTTTGATACTCACAAGGTTGAATCTCAAGAGAGGAGAAGGAAAGCTTGTGGGTACAAGATCTCAATTTAGGACGAGGACAAGGAGAGCACATTTGCCACAATCTCCACCACAAGTTTAACCTCAAGTTGTTCCTGGAGCTTAAGTAAGCATGTCACATGAAGGAGGACTTGATAACATGTCATAGGATGAGAAGGCTTTCATAAAATAATTCTTTGACATGACCCATATGGTGAAAGTTATCTATGAGGAGAGAAACACAAGATTGCAGGGTGAGAGCTCCAAGCCTCCAAAAGGAGAGGGTTCTTCAGGAGGAAAAGGAGGAGATGAGAAAAAGGCTTCAAAAGGGAATGGAGGTAAACCACCATCTTCTCCTCCATAATATTCACCTCCATCCTCACCTTCATCTTCATCCTCTTCCACAAAAACCCTTTCACAAACACCTCCACATACTCCAAAGGGACATGGTAAAACTCCCTTATTGAAACTTGATATTAAATTTGAATTGCCTATGTATAATGGTGAAGTGAATGCTGAAAGACTTGATAAGTGGGTTCATCTACTTGAATTATATTGCAAGATTCAAAACATCAAGGATGATGAAACAAAGATTCAGCTGGCTTCATTAAGGTTGGAAAGTGCTGAATTGATTTGGTGGGAAGCCAAAACACAAGAGGAAATGAAAAATTATGTTAAGGTCTCAACCTCTTGGATAGATTTTATTGTTGCACTTAGAAGATAGTTTTATCCATTAGCTTATATGCAGAAAGAAATTATGGATTGGTAGAATTTTAGACAAGGAAAAGGACAAATTCTTCAAAATTATACTCAAGATTTTAGGAGAAGAGCACTACTATTGGGTGTAGATTTGTTTCCCAAACAAAACTACTTTCAACTTTTAACTAATTTCAACTTTGTTTCCCAAAAAAAGCTTGGAGAACCGGAAACTGGGATAGTCAATCCTTATTTATGATGTCCAAGACTCCATCCTTACTAAGCTAACTTGGGTTACAACAAATACTTATTTGGCTCATTATTACTGAGACAACAACCTACGTCTTCACATTCACCGCGTGAACGATCCAGGACGTAATCCCATACGTAAAGAATAGTGAAAAAAGTCTCTAGGCCAATGGGTCTTTTCCGTTTCATAGAAATATTCAGGGTTATTTGTTTTTAGGATCAATAGTGGGTGAACGAAGAGAGAGGGATTCAAACCCTCAATACAGATGATCTATACTACAGATTAATAATCCACCGCTTTGGTATGCTTAGCCATCTTTTGGAAGGGAATGGGCCCCAATTTTTCTGGAGGGTCAAGATCGAGAGTAACAGGGCAATCGTTTGAGTCCCCTCTGCCTAGAATAGAAGAGGATAACTTCACTCCTTTTAGGATCAAGTTACTGTGAATGGGGAATCTATCAAACCTAGTTGTGACATGGGCTTTGCCAACTCTCTAGTTGGACCAGGTGAACTTTCCTTTTTTCTCGTAAAACATCAAATAGGTCCCACTCCAATAAAAGGTCCTCCATTAATTCTCAAAAAATATCACAGACAATAAAACCCTCTTTCTTCTCAAAAGAGAGCAGGGTGGTGTTGAAGTCTCCCCTGATGATGCAGTCTCTATTGTAGGGCCCTTATTTTAATATATTTAGAGAATCCCAAAATTTTCCTTTTTCTTTATAATCGATACGAGCATAGATGTTAATCACAAAGAAAACCTATTTAGATAGATAATCCTCAAGGCGGGCCACACACACACACACACACACACACACACATATATATTTATTATTATTATTTTTCTACTAATATTAGGCTTAAGGAATCCAAATGGATACTTAGGCCTCCAGAGGCTCCGCAAGAGCTTTGAGTGATACCAACATTATTCCTCAAAAAAAAATTGACTTCTCTAACACTTCTTCTTCGACTACTTTTGTCCCTAACTGTCTTATATTCTAATAAATAATTTTTATTTAGACTTGGAGACCTAAGACTTACCTCCTCCATTTCTAGTACTACTAGACTCTTTGTTGGATACATTCTTCAATATTTTTATTATTTGAGCTTGGTTACCCAATTTGGTGTTTTGTTCAGTTTCTAATTTCATCACCTCTTTGTTGGTTGGTCTGCCCTTAGCCTTGGGGTTTCTATTTCCTTGTTGGTCGAGTTACTTGACCATTTCAACTTCTTCTTGGTGCTTTGAGTTAGGACTTGAGAGCTTTCCTCCTCATTCTCTTTCATTTCTATGTGTAATGAATCTGTGCTTTTATTCCTTTTAGTTGGGGTGGTATTGGGAGAATGTTTAGGACTGACTCGAATTGGATCCTTGTCCTAAAGCTCAACTTATTCATCTTGTTCATTCTCATTCCCTTTTTCCCACTCCTCCACTTGGACACCTTTCTCTTCCTCGTCTGCCCCTTCCAAGGGCTCAACAACCTCATGGGACAAAACAACAAAATGGTTTGTTGAGGATGACGCTACGTTCTGAGAAGTAATAGTATGAGTTCTAGCCACTCCTTTTCCTTTGTTTGCACTAATTTTCTACGACTTTCATTGATCCTCTTGGGAAGAAAATCTGGTTCATGACCGGATTTGCATTTGAATGGAAACTGATCACATTTGAGGGGTTGGATGAAGCTCCAATCTCCTTAATTCAAGTTTATGTATGAAGGGATGCCCTTATCCAAGTCAACCTCAACATAGATTCCGACACAAGTAAACTACTGACCCTTAGGTTCATCCCCATCCAAGAAATGTCCAACCTTGTTACCAATGGCCTTCAAACAACCATCGCTCCAACAAACCAGGGGTAACGTAGGAAATTTAAACCACACTTGAACTATTGTTGTGACATATTCATCTAGATTGAATTCAAGGGACCATATGTTTAAGTACATCGCCTTAGGATTAAAGAAATAGGGACCATATTTTTAAGTACATCCCCCTAGCCCTACAAAAGTAGGGACCATTATGAAAGGTAACATCACGTTCCTCTTTCAGCACAAAAAAAAAGGTGAAAAAGTCATTACCCATAGTGTAAACTATCAGCTTCCCATTAATCATTGGCGTACAAGTCCGCTCAGCCCATTTATCCATGGATTTTGATGAGGGCCACATTCCCATGAATTTTCCCACCATAATTATGTCCGAAAATTTCAGCATCATCCTTCGAAAGCTGGAGGGAAGTGCTATAGATGGAATATTCTCTAATCACTTAACAAACTTCTGAGAAGCTTCTTTTGGGCGAGGATTAGCCTTCAACGAGGTTATGAGGCGCCTACAGGCAGCCTCTTTGTTAGAGGGAGAGGCGGATATGCCTCCTTGCGGTAGGCATTACCACCATTAAAAGCTTCTAGAAAATGCCAAAACTTTAGAAAAGGTTGGCAGAGATCAGGAGAGCACTAGAGATTATAGAGAAGAAAATAATAGCTCTAATACCGATTGTTAGTAATAAAATCAAAATGAATTCATAAATAAAAACATAGAATGAAACAATACAAAGGAGATATTAGTATACATGGTTAACCCAATTTTGTATAAGTTCATAGAGAAATAGCCAATCCTTCCATTTAGACATCCATTACAACCTATTATTCTCTCTCTCATGGTCTCCTCCCTCTCAATCACAATTCTTTCCCAATCATACACAACCACAATAAAATTCCCTCACATTCTAGGGAAAGAAACTCTAACATATCATCTGAATGAATGATCTATATGGACTATGAAATTACAATATTTACAAGGAAAAGTTTCAAAAAAAATCTCTTCAAGGGTGTAGCCCCTAAAGCCCTGCTAGGGGGACTCCAAAGAGTCATCACATGCCCCCCTAGATCCCTTGGAAACAATAGTATGGGGGAAATTCCCCCTTACACCCCCCGTGAGGAACTAGGATCCAAACATGGCTAAAAACAAGACCTCTAAATAAGGAAGATAATCAAGCTCCACAACCAACAATATTTGCTTCTCTTAATTAATCAAATGAGTCATCAATTCTTTGTTGAGCATATTTATTCCTCTTAGTGAATTTTTTTAGCTATCTAAAATAAATACGTAACCTCAAAATTCCTTCTTTCTTCTTTACAAAGAGCACAAGTTCTCCCCAAGGTGAGACACTTAAGCATGTATACCCCATCTTTTACCAATTCTTCTAACTACATTTGCAACTTATTCAACTTTAATGCACTTATTATGTATGAGATCTTTGATATAGTGCACCTCCAATCATTAAATAAATATATAAATCTATATTTCATTTTGGTGGTAGACCCAACATTTCCCAAAATACATCCCAAAATTCCAGCAACACAACAAATTCGTCAACACTTGGAGTTTTTTTATTGGCTAGCTCTTTCACATGAGTTTCATACAATTGACTCTCCTTTCCTAAAACATCTCTTCGACTGTAAGGATGGGACATCCCTTATAGAAATGGAAAATGTAATTTGTTTTAGTATCCTCTACTTTCCCTATTCGCCAAAACAAGTAGAAGTATTCCTATGACAATCTAAAATAGCATGATGCATTTCAATCCAATCCATTCCAATGAGGACATGATTTGATCCAAATGTTATGATGGTTATATCTGCAACAATATTGACACCATAGATATCTAATGGACAAGCTTTGGCAATCTCATTGTGTCGAGAGGTGCTCTACAACCCAATATGGGGGAGATGTGTAGGCGTTAGGCATAATGTAAGAAAGATTGTATGTCAACATTTTTAAATGTCGTCTCAATATGTTGAATTTATAAGACGTAAAGGATATTAATATTAATTCAACACACCCAATAAAGTAAATTTATTTATATATTAAATCAAGAAAAATAATATACAAACTCGAATAAAATGGAAAAAGTCAACAAATGAAATTTTGTTTCAATAAAAACCCTTCCCACATTTATTTTTATATCGATTCAATGAATATTCAACTTAAATAAAATTATTAATAATAATTTTGTGATAACTCTAAAAGCTTTGTTTCATGGTCATCTCCTCCATATATTAGATTTGTTTACATATTAAATCAAGAAAATAAGTATACAAACTTGAATATGGTGAAAAAATGGAAAGATGGAAAAGGTCAACAAATGAAATTTTGTTTCAATAAAAATTATTCCCACATCCATTTTATATCAATTTAGTGACTATGTCAACTTAAATTAAACCAGTGAATATCCATCTTAACTCTGGATCTACTAAGCATCAAGAGGGTGATAAAATTGTTAGAGGTAAATTTGGTTAATGACATTTATATTCTTCATAAATTTTAGCTAAAATAATTTTATTGGTAATTTTTAGATTTATGTGATTTGTTTAATTTTATTGGTAATTTTTAGATTTATGTGATTTGTTTTTGCAGATAAAGAACTAGGATTTTCTATAGTGTAGTTTGAAAGTTGTACACGTTTCAAAATTAACAATAATAAATTATAAAAAGAATTTTAAATTTATAACTTACTCAATGAGGTGGGGGAGCATATGTTTTTTTTGTTTTACCATGGTGAATTAGTAACTCGTTGAAGTAATTTGGGCCTAGCGGTCCCATTGCGCCAACCACTCAATCACGCAACTAAGAGATACTATTCAATATTAATAATTTAAATATCATTTATGAGTATTACTAATAAACCAAACTACATCCATCTTAACTCTGGATCTGCCAAGCGTCTAGAGGGGTCAAATCTCTTCACTCTAAAAGAGGTTTTCATATTAAGAGATTTGATCCCTTTCAAAGCTTGGTAGATCTGAAGTTAAGATGGATCTAGTTTGGTTAATATTTCTATTAGTCCCAGTAGCAAGTTGAACTAAACATGGTTATCTTATGCTTACCTCTTTTCAAATGAAATTGTTTAACCAACTTGAGGGAAATGTAACCATGGCTTGCTCACAAATCAATTAAAATAGCAACATGTTGGTTAGCAATCTTATCTTCAACCTCAATCATATTTTCCTAATGATCTACCTATCTATTTCCCAAGGTTTCCTATATTAATAGGATGTTTTTTTACCAACTTCTTCCATTACAATTTCCTCCTACATATTGGACACAATCCTTACTATGTGTCCCTTATGATGAAAATATTGGTACAAATTTTGTCCAATTTATATCCCCAACACTTGATTGGTGGTTTTTCCTTTTTCCTCAAGGATTATACCCTCGTGTATTCACTTTAAGTTGACTAACTTTATTGATATGTATTAGGACTATTTCTAAATAAATGAGGTATAAATCCCTACTTCATATTATATAGTTTTTCCTTCTTCTTATCTTTCCAAAACTTCTAAAAAGTTGGTCTACATTTGTTCTAATCATATAGGTATTTTTCTTTCCAGTTTGTCTCTTCAAGAGTCTTGGGGTTGTCACATTAGATATTGTCTCTATAAGATGTTGGAAGTTGACTTAAAAACCTTTGTATCTTCACCTTCTCATCTTTAATAAATCCCACATATCATAGCAACTCGAAAAAAAAATCCATATTTTTCCAAGGTAATATTTCCTAGCTTGAGTTCGGAAAAATCCTACATATTATCATAATAGTTCTCTAACGATATTCCACTAAAAATTATCCTTGAACCACTTCCAGGAAATCCTCCTCTCATTGATGTGCATAACTTATTTTCATTGATCGCACCATACAAGAGTTTTTGCTTGTAGATTATATATAGAAATCTCAGCCTCTAAATTACATGAGTAGCTATGCAATTGAAAGTGCTTTCTTATTCCTAGCAACCAAGCTTTAACTTCCAAGGAAATAACATCCCTCACAAATCAGAGAGTCGGGTTAGGTCACTGAGTTTTTCTAGATGGAGTAATTGATGGAGAACCAATGTTCTTGGTCCACCTTGGGGACTAGACTCACAAGAATTGTGGCATGTTGGTAGACAATAAAAGAAAACCCATGTTGAATGATCGATGACTCAAATTGATATTCCCCCATTGTTTTTTACAATAAAAGATTAATTTCTCAAGCTTCCTAACATCTCCTTTCAAAATTTCTTACTCATGTCTTCTTCTGTGGTGTTTAAATAGGGATACTTATGGGTTGTTCTATGATACTTTAGATGCATATGACCTTTTGGCTAAATGAGTTGGTGAAAATTGATGCCTTGGTGTAGTACTAGCACTTATTTATCTTCTAAATATGTTATGACTATCCCTCCTTGCATGGGATCTTCCTTCTTCCTCATGTATTAAATTCAATCCATTCTTTAATTTCCATTGCAACTGATTTAAAATTTCTAGGAATTGAGTGTTTAGTTGATTTCGTTCCTCCTAGGATTTTAACAATCAAATCTATAACTTTGCCTCCATTTTCAAACTCCACATGGTTTGTAATAGCTCCCATTTTTCCTCTATGTTTATTAGACACTATCTCCTCATTTCCCATATTTATATTCAAGCCTTTAACTTCTTCATGATTGTAAGGTCAAATATAAATCACCCATACCTCCTCCTCCTTAACGCTAGTCTTCAATTACGATATTTACTTGTGTTTGTTTTAATAATCACTCTCCAAGAAGCATGCATACAAATGCAACTGTTAGATACATCTCATGTCTAATCTATAACATTTCTTTCAAATTCTAAAAACTATGCCCTTGCCATTTTTTTTTTCAATTAAGGCTACAAGTCCTTCTTCTTCTCAATATGAAGAAAATTGGAGCTCTTGTCCAAATTCTAATTCTTCATACTTAATTTCCTTTGAATTATATTTCAAATCACTATACTCAAGCTCTAATATGAGCTCAAGGATAAAATTATAGCTCTTAGAAATAACCATTTTTGCCCATTTTATGCAATTTTCTTACTAGTGCAATTTGACTCAGAGAACAACTGTTGTGCCCTATATGCAAAAATATATTTAGAACAAATAAAATTTTTGTATTGGACATTAATAGTACTCATGATTGCAATTACACAACTTATGGATTAATGATTTGGCAATTTAATCAATTTCTACATTAATATGGATTTGTCAACTTTGTCTCATTTGCACCTTCTCTAGTTATTTTTTAGCCAAAAAAATTACCTTCTAAATGAATAAAAATCGAGAAACCTTCAGTAATAAAAATTCATCTAGATAAATTTTCTAGTTTGGTGATCTACTAAAGATTTAAAAAATCACCAAAAATTCTCCTATAATAGTGGATTTTGGCATGTTTCTACATATCCACTCCAAACCCTTTGGAATTTGGCAAAACTCTCCATTAGGTTTCTTCATGCCTACTTCTACTCCTTACTATATATATTGCATCATTAAGAGGGTTGTTTTTGCAATGAGTACCACCCTTTTCTTTAAAACCCACTAATATGTAATTTCTAGAATTCTAGAGTTTAAACAACCAATGACCTTCAGTTTCATTTTTGTAGTACTCTTCATTTCGAAATTATACATAAAATTTCACTTGAATTTGATTTAATCTACTCCTATTATGCCTAAAATAAGATTTTGTTATCGAGTTGACGTGGTATCCTTGTTGATGTGATATCCTTATTGATGTGGGATGACACATTCTTGATGATGTGGAACCATTATTCATCTATTATCCTTTGAAATCACCATGTCATCTTTATTTATTTTCACTTGCCATGTCAAGTCTTGTTGACCCATCCCTTACTTTTCTCCCCATTACTTTAATATCTTTAGTATTTATAATAATTAATTGTGAACCACCTATATCGTTATGTCCTTATTTGCCACTTAGCATACTTTCATTGATTGATGTAGCATGTGATGTCCCATTTTTTCCCTCATGTCATAGCCTTGGAAAGTGATCATTGATTAATGTGGCAAGGTAAAATTCCATCTCTGGCAATCCATCTCTAGTCCATATGTCCTTGTGCTAGATCTCATATCAATGACTAAGATAAATTATGGACCCATAACATGTTGGTGGTTAAAAAGTCCCTTGTCCTTCACAATTGGTTACCATTAAGGGAATGAACATTACCCCTATAACAATTATGAATGTTTTATGACCTTATGTAATATTTACTCTTTAGCCTACATGAATTAAATTTTTAACTGCTTTCAACTTTGTTTCCCAAACAAAACTTAGAGAACCTAAAACTGGGATATTCACTAATTTTTTATGATGTCTAAGACTCCATCCATACTAAGCCAACTTGGGTTACCGCAAATACTTCTTTGGCTCATTATTTTCGAGACAAAAACCTACTTCTTCACATTCATCGTGCGAACGATCCAGGACATAATCTTGGACGTAAAGAATAGTGAAAAAAGTCTCTAGGCCAATGGGTCTTTTCCATTTCGTAGAAATATTCGGGGTTATTCGTTTTCAGGATCAATAGTGGGCGAACGAAGAGAGAGGGATTCAAACACTCGGTACAAATGATCTGTAGTACGGATTAATAATCCACCACTTTGGTCCACTCAACCATCTTTTGGAAGGGAATGGGCCCCAAGTTTTCCGGAGGGTCAAGATCGAGAGCAATTGGGCAATAGTCTGAGTCACCTCTGGCTAGAATAGAGGAGGAGAACTCCACTCGTTTTAGGATCAAGTTACTGTGAACGAGGAATCTATCAAGCCTAGTTGTGACATGGGCTTTTCCAACTCTCTAGTTGGACTAGGTGATCTTTCCTTTTTGTGGCAAAACATCAAATAGGTCCCACTCCAATAAAAGGTCCACCATTCTTTCTCAAAAAGTATCAAATACAATAAAACCCCCTTTCTTCTCAAAAGAGAGCAGGGTGGTTGAAGTCTCCCCTGATGGTGGAGTGTCTATTTTAGGGCCCTTATTTTAATTTATTTAGAGAATCCCAAAAGTTTCCTTTTTCTTTATAATCGATACAAGCATAGACGTTAATCACATAGAAAACCTCTTTAGATAGATAGTCCTCAAGGCGAGCTGAAATCCAGAATGTATTTTTAAAAATTTCTACTAATATTAGGCTTAAGGAAGCCCAATGGGTACTTATGCCTCCAGAGGCTCCACAAGAGCTTTGAATGATACCAACATTATTCCTCCAAAAAAATTGACTTCTCTAACACTTCTTCTTCGACTAGTTTTGTCTCTTGAAGGAAGAGAACACTAGGATTTTTAGAACTTATTAAAAATTTAATCGTCTGGGATTTGATAGGTTTCCCTAACCCCCTTATATTCTAATAAATACTTTTCATTTAGACTTGGAGACCTAAGACTTACCTCCTCCATTTCTAGTACTACTAGACTCTTTGTTGGATACATTCTTCAAGATTTCTGTTATTTGAGCTTGGTTACCCAACTTGATGTTTTGTTCAGTTTCTAATTTCATCACCTCTTTGTTGGATGGTCTGCCCTTAGCCTTGGGGTTTCTATTTCCTCGCTGGTCGAGTTACTTGACCATTTCAGCTTGTTCTTGGTGCTTTGAGTTAGGACTTGAGAGCTTTCCTCCTCATTCTCCTTCATTTATATGTGTAATGAGTCTATTATTTTATTCCTTTTAGTTGCAGTGGTCTTGGGAGAATGTTTAGGACTGACTTGAATTGGATCCTTGTCCTAAATCTCAACTTATTCATCTTGTTCATTCTCATTCCTTTTTTCCGAATCCTCCACTTGAACACCTTTCTCTTCCTCATCTGCCCTTTCCAAGGGCTCAACAACCTCCTGGGACAAAACAATGAAATGGTTTATTGAGGATGATGCTACGTTCTAAGAAGTAGTAGTCTGAGTTCTAGCTACTCCTTTTCCTTTGTTTTCACTTATTTGCTACGACTTTCATTGGTCCTCTTGCGAAGCAAATCTGGTTCATGACAGGATTTGCATTTGAGTGGAAACTGATCTGTTTTTGTATGATTAGTCTTATTTTGCTAATAACAATTATAGATTAATAAACATGTTCTTGCTTCTTGCTTTTTGTGTTGAGGTTTCCTTAGTTGTTGGTGCTTACAAACAGGTAAATTTCCTTAAGTTAAACAAGACATTCATGAGCAAAATAGCTTCAAAAATGAATAATGAACAACAAACATGTATAGTGTAGCAAACCATCAAAGAGACACATTAACAAAATGTTTTGATGAAAGAGTTCACCCCTCCTGGGCTACATCTCCTTGGTCCAGCTTCCATGGCTTGGGCCTCTGTATTAACTCAATGTGGAAAAAATTATGTTTACAAAGCTCTATGGCTCTTGATACATGCACCAATGTGTTCAGAAGGTCCAAATAAGCCAAGAACACTTCTTTTTTATCTCAATTTGGTCAAAAATTGAGCAAGTTATGCTTCATTCAATTTTTCCTAGGAAACCTCCGCTAAATCTGGAGAGACTCCAGTTAAGTCCACCAAAACTGGCAGTTTCTGCCTAATTTGGTGCGCCAACTTAATCTGAATTTTAAGCATACTTAATTAATTCTTTAAACGGATTTAGTTTAATGAAAATGAGATTAGCGCTAAGCGCTTCCGCTGGCCCTTGGTTTCAGTTTGGTGGTCGTATGGAGAGGGGGTTGGCCTCGCGGGGCTGGCTCCCTCCTCTCCATCGTCGGTCAACACTTATGGCATAAAAGAATGTGTGACGACCTCCTTTCAAACGCGCCCTTAGTGGTCTATTGGCAATGCACTGGAATTAGGAGGGGGAGGTCATGGGTTCAAACCCGCCCTCCCCTCATCACATTATTTTGCCATATAAATATATATGCAACCCATAGTTTGAAACTTTGGTTTAATGCGACCATTTTATGTTTAATATGCCATTCAAAATATATAACATATATGCCAATAATTTTGAACATTCGGACTTTGGTTTAATTTGAATGTGGATTTAATGTTTAATCTATATATATATATATATATATATATATATATATATATATATATATAACTAATAATATTTAAAGAAAAACAAATTTGAATTCCACTTTGGAGCAAACTAGGCAATTTCCCTTTCACACAACCACACTGGAGAATTCGGAGGTGACACTTGTCACAACTCCATTGGGTGAAAATTGAAGAAGATTCCCTTTGCTGATTGGACTGCCATGTCATCATTCTGTCCCATTCTGCAATTTTTTTAGTTGTTTAGGAAAATGAACAGTAGGCCTTTTCTCCTTCATCTAGACTCCGTTTTTTACGAAACGAATTGCATTGCGATTGTCTTGATGAGATGGACACAACCATATAGTTTTCGAGCCAATCTGAGAAATTTTGAATTTTGAGCTAAATACTGAGCACCTGATCATTCCTCCCCACTAGAAGCCTTTTGGACCCCAAAAGATACTATTATCTGACAAGTATATGAGGGTACAAACCCCTCACCTTTCCAATCTCGATCCAATTGGCTTTTGACGTCGTTGTTTCCTTGGGCTTCTCTCTAAGGAAATCAACATTCACTTGCCTTAAGGAGCTCGTTCTTCTATCATGGATGGCATCTTGTTGAAACTGATTCAAAAATTCTATAGGAATGCATTCAGAATGTAAAATCTGAACATTCTCTCCTTGTTCAACAACTTGAAGCTTCTTTTTGCAAAACTAACACCAACTTGTACCGTTGACTTGAAACTTGTGATTAACATAATATCTGTACTTGTCTTTTCCCTTTTCAAGCTGGTCTTGCATTGTTTATTGCACCAATTTTATCCGTTCATAGAAACTCATGGTTTTGTCCATGTCGCCATCAAAAGAAACATCCTTCTTACCAAGATGACATAACAAAATATAATGCAAATGGATGACAAATTTCACTACTTGGTTTACATGACTCAAGCCCGATTGTACATCTTGAAAGTATGAAATTTTATGAACATAACTTTCATGTAAAACATAATTACGCTTGAATAGAGAAGTTACCTAACCAATAGGCCTAAAAGGCATAACAATGAACTTGTTGCTTATACCTCTTTTGTACCTTTGAACCAAGTGAAAATTTTGACATGTATCCATCCAATGAAAGTGCATGGATCGCTGCAGCTTAATCTTTACACCATTGAAATCTTCTGAATGAAATAAGAAGGTGAAGTTGCTTGCAAAAACTTGAAACTCAAATGAAACTTTCAAGTTTGAAAGAGCATAAAAAAGAATTGAACTGATCTTTTGGTTTGAAGAAACAGATGCCTCTTGTTGTTTGCCTCCCCACTGGAAGAATTTGCACACACATGACAATGTATGCCAAGGAGCTTCGAAAGAAGAAATGTCAACAACAACTCTCCTCCAACATTGGGATGCTCCCAACAAACCTCTTATAAAAATGACGATCTTGGGTGTTGACCAATCAACAATGGCATCCAACTTGGAGAGGCTTGCCTTCAACTTACCTCCTACAATATCATGGCCCAAATGCATCAAAGAAGTGAAACCCAACTTGTACTTTGATATTTTCAAAACATGAAACAATTTTCCTTCATAGATGACATGTGCATAAGAAAAATTTCTAAACATGTTTATGTCACCGAAGTGGACAATTTCTCCAAGAAATGACTCTTTTTTTCCACAATTCAAATACATGTATGTAATGAAAGTGCTACAAAGAACATACAACATTAAAATCCATACAAACCATTCTTGTTTGGTGTTATGTATATTCTTGCACTGACCTCTTTTTACAACTTTGCTTTGGCGAAAACTACTCCTTTTGTCCTCTTTCTTGAAATACTTACCATTCCTCTTTGGTACCATAACCATCGATGCACAACATGGTGTAAGGGATGATTGAATGAGCCCATTGTTCAACAAAATTTTGCATTTCATTGGTGTCTCTACACTTTGCAATTTTTTCAACCCTTGCATGCTAACATCACAAAGAGAAACCTCTTGCTGCAAAGATATTTCATGTGAAGTTTCTTTCTCCTTGAAGGATGATTCTTTCACAACCTGAAATACTTCATCACTCTGATGAACTGAACCAACCAAATTAGAATTGAAACTTGCATTACATGCAACAAAATTTTCATAAACAATATCATCATTTGGCTTGAACATGAGAAGTACTAAACTTTTACTTGAATTCACTAGTCTTTTTGCCTGTCTTGCATTAACCAAAGAAATATTCAACTTTTTGCAATGGGATCTCAACATATAATCCACACCGTCCTTGAACAAGTGATACTTGTTTTCATGGCAGTAAAAGATTGCTTTCTGATCATACAAATATGGACTACCCAACACCACACCTGAAATATCAAGCGATACCACATCTAACTCTACTTCATCAACAAAATTTGCAGTGATTGAAAACTTAAACAAACATTTTCTTATAACCTGTAAACTTGTGTTTCTTGTTATCCATCCCAAAAAGTATGGTTTATGATGAGGTATAGTTTCAATATTCAATCTGTTGACTAAGTTTTCAGAGATTAGATTCGCTTGTGACCCACTATTGAAGAGTGTGTCAATCTTGGTGTTTAGATATGACCCTAACATGAAATAACTCAATTCGTCTCTTTTCATTTGGAGTAGTAGTAGTGTTACAATTTTGTGAACTAGTGCTTGCAATATCTTGTTTTCCTTTGATTCCCATGAGAGTGATTTTATTTTCATCACTTGATTCAGAACCTAAATTTTCTTGAGTGATAGCAGTGGTTTTCTGTTTCCCTTTATTATTGAACTTATTTGGTCTCATTTCTGGATGGAGTTTCCAGCAGTGGCCTTCATTGTGTCCCTCTTTGGAACAATGTTTGCATGTGATTTTCTCCCCTTCTTTCTTCACACTTGCATTCTTCTTTCCCTTCCATTTTCCTCCTTTCTCTTTCTCCTCACCCTTAGGTGAATTTTTATCACTATCCTCTTCCTGAATGTTCTTCCCTCTAGATTCAAGGTGCGTGACTTGTACACATACCTCATCTAAATTTTTTCGGTTAAACATAAGACTAATATGTTTCAAATAGGAATGTAAACCACCAATATATTTCAGTAGTGTATCTTGGGAATTAAAGTTCACTCCTAATAACAAAGCCCTTTTCCTAAACTCATGTGTATAATCTTGGACTGTTTGGACTTTAACGTGCCTAAAATTCTGCGAACTCATAATGGTTTTTTTCATATAGGCTAAAGGATAAAACTGTCTTTTAATTGCATAAACAAATTCAACCCAAGTGATGGATATCTTACCATGGATTCTCATTGCCTCTTGAGTCTTTGCTTCCCACCAAACTAATGCGACTCCTTCTAGCCTCAGTGAAGCCAACTCGATCTTTATGTCATCTTCTTGAAGGTTCTAAATTATTTAGTATACCTCCAACTGTCGAATCCAATTGTCCAACTTTTCTGCATTCACCTCTCCATTGTACATGGGAATTTCGAATGTTATTTCCAATTTTAGTAATGGAGTTTTTCATGTTGGGGTTTTGGAATGAGTATGGGTAGTTGCAGTGGTGGTAGTGGAAGATGATGCTATGTGAGATGGTGAAGATGATCAGGAAGATGATGAGGATGGTGGAGATGGATGTGGCTTTCGACCATTCCCTTTGGAATTATTCTTCTCATATTTTTTGTCCTCTGAGCTTCCTTCTCCATGTGGAGGTTTATAACTCTCTCTAACCATTCTAGTGTTCCTCTCTTCATAGGACTTTAACCATCTTAGTCAAAGTATAGAAATCTTTCTTGAATTCTTCCTCTTCTAAAGAGTGACCTTCAGGCTCTCTTTCTCCAGACATAATGGCTATGGATTCAGGCTCAGAAATTTGTACTAATTGTACCTCTTCAATCTCAGTTGAAAGAAAAACTTGAGGAGTTTCAAGTGTAGTTGGAATTGGAACTTTGGGTGGTGGATATTGTGGCCTTGTGGCTCTCCTTCTTGTGGGCATTACCTCAGGAGTTGAAACCAATAGCTTCCCTTCTACTCTCTACAACTTTCACCTTGTAAGCATCATTTTGAAACCATTATAACCCTAATTGCAAAAACTCAAGAAATCAAGCAATTCAACCTTGGGCTCTGATACCAACTTGATCTGTTTTTGTATGATTAGTTTTTTTGTGCTAATAACAATTACAGATTAATAAATCTGTTCTTTCTTCTTGCTTTTTATGTCGAGGTTTCCTTAGTTGTTGGTACTTACAAACAGGTAAATTTCATTCAGTTAAACAAGAATGAGAAAAATAGTTTAAAAAATGAATAATGAACAACAAACATGTACAATGCAGCAAACCATCAAAGAGACACATTAACACAGTGTTTTGATGAAGGAGTTCACCCCTCCTGGGCTACATCTCCTTGGTCCAGCTTCCATGGCTTGGGCCTTTGTATTAGCTCAATGTGGAAAAAATGTTGTTTACAAAGCTCTATGGCTCCTGATACCTGCACCAATGTGTTTAGAAGGTCCAAATTAGCCAAGAACACTTCTTTCTGATCTCAATTTGGTCAAAAATTGAGTAAGTTATGCTTCATTCAATTTTTCCTAGGAAACCTTCGCTAAATCTGGAGAGACTCCAGTTAAGTCCGCCAAAACTAGCAGTTTCCACCTAATTTGGCGCACCGCCAACTTAATCCGAATTTTAAGCATACTTAATTAATGCTTTAAACGAAGGCAAAATAAAGAAGGCCCTAGATCGTAATCTCAAGGGAAACCTGCTCCAATGACAAGCCCGAACAAATTTCAGGTATTACAGGATGATGAGGAGGATTATGAAATCAATCTAGAAGATGATGAGGATCCTGGGAACAACCCGATGGAAATCACAAGGGAAGACAAAGAAAAGGAAAAGGAGCCAAGGAAAATCGAGAGAGAACGACCGAAAGAGCAGGGGGAAGATACCACAATGCAATCACACATGGAAGTGGAGCACCAGACAGCAAATGCGGTTGAAGAAGAGAGAATAATGAGAAGACTTCTTCAAGAATGGAAATACCTTGACAGCAGATTCATCCCGGAAAAACAGAAACAGCTATATAAGGAAGTATTTCAGAAATATAAGGAGAAAATGGGAGAGAATATAGTCCAGCAGATGATGACCGGAAATGATCAGGGGACAGGAATGGTGGGAATGGACAGCTCTGGCAAGAACAGTCGGAAGAGGGGCCGTAAAACAATGAGCGAAACAATACAGACGGTGGGTGAAGAGTTAATCAATTCAGGTAAGGTGATACCTCTGTCAGAGGTTTTTTTCCCCTCTTATCAAAAGTTATAAATGATTGTCATAAGTTGGAATATTAGGGGTCTAAACAGTAAGGGTAAACAAAGGTATGTGAAGGACAAGTTAAAAAGAGAGAAACCTAGCATTATGATTCTGCAAGAGACTAAAATATCGGTGCAACAACTTGAGGGTATTTTAGGAAAAAATAATCTTCATTACGAGGTGATGGGGTTGGATGCTATTGGGTCTGTAGGAGGTTTAGCAATTTTGTGGAACCCCAATGATATTATCATGGATCGGTGGACTAGTATGAGTAGAATCCTTACTGGTCAGGGTAGGATAGTGGGAACCAAGGAGCAGGTTGTTGTTTCAGGGGTTTATGGCCCCCCCTCCATAGGGGAAAAAGAAAACTTCATAGCAAGCATGAAAGTCATCCGCAGATTATATCCTGAAGCTGCCTGGATCATAGGGGGAGATTTTAATTTAATCAGATCCTTGGATGAGAAAAAAGGAGGAGTGAGGAAGGTGGATCAAATCATGGATAGATTCAATGAGATGATAGAGGAATTGAGACTAGTTGACATTCAAACTATCAATGGGATATTCACCTGGAATAACAGGAGAGGAGGCAAAAATCAAATAGCTTCTAGGCTGGACAGATTCCTAGTTTCAGAAGCTATCATGAACAAAGACATTTTTGTAGAGGCGAAGATTATACCTTCCTTGGGATCGGATCACTGGCCGATTAGACTAGAAATTGATATAAAAAAAAATCATGGGAGGAGACCTTTCCGGTTTGAATCCTTCTGGTTGAGAGACCCAAAATTTATCAAGAAAATCGAGGAGTGGTGGTGTCAATCTTCTGTGCAGGGTAGGGGACAAATGCAAACGTTCCAATTAAAACTAAAAGAGCTGAAGGGCAAAATCAAAAAGTGGAACAAAGAAGAGTTTGGTAACATCCTTGAGGATAAGCAAAAATTAGAAGGAGAAATGGAAAGCATTCAGCAGAAGATGATATTAGAAGGCAGGACAGAGGATAGCATTAACAAAGAAGGGATCATCCTTGGGAAATTGGAAGAAAGACGAAAACAGGAGGAGGTGCTATGGCGTCAGAAATCTCGGATAAAATGGTTAAGAGAGGGAGAACGCAATACTAAATTCTTCCACCAGGCAATGATTAAACATAGACAGAGGAATAGAATCCTCTCCATCAAAGATAAGAATGGAAGGAGAGCTGTGGAGCAAGAAGAGATCGAACAGATTCTGGTGGACCACCACAAAGAGATCCTATCTGAACCGCAGGCTGATAGATCTAGAGCTATATAGGAAATCTGCTCGGCCATCCCCAGCATCGTCACTGAAGATCAAAACAAGGCCTTAATGCGAACGGCGACCCTCGAGGAGGTAGAGGAGACCGTGAAAGCAATGAAAAAGGGGACTGCCCCGGGACCCGATGGCTTCACAGTAGACTTTTACCAGGTGGGTTGGCATTTCCTGGGGGGAGAGATCCTTGATCTGGTGGAAGAATCAAGAAGGAATCAAAAGGTATGGCCAACTCTCAACTCTACTTTTTTTGCTTTAATTCCCAAAGGTGAAAATCTAGAGGATGCTAATGGTTTTAGACCAATAGCATTGTGTAATGTAATTTACAAGATTGTAACGTCCCTGATAGCCAGGAGATTAAAACCCCTTCTCGACCAGCTCATATCAACAGAACAAACTGGTTTTGTTGAAGGAAGACAGATCCTTGATGGTCTTGTTGTAACCCAGGAAATTTTGCATTCTCTCAAGGTTAGAAAGCAAAAGGGTATGCTGATCAAGCTGGACTTGTCTAAAGCTTATGACAGGTTAAATTGGAACTATTTGGGAAAAGTCCTAGAGAGCTTTGGGTTCAATAAGAGATGGATTGCTTGGATCCATAGCTTGATCTCATCCCCAAATTTCTCTATCTTAGTTAATGGCACTCCAACAAAAACTTTTAATGCCTCCCGGGGGATTAGACAAGGGGACCCTCTATCCCTTTTTCTGTTCATACTTGCAGCTGAAGGTTTGGGTCGGTACATTAAACAAGAAAGAGAGACAAACAGATTGAAGGGTCTCAAGCTATGGGGGAACAATTTGCCCTTAACCCACCAACAATTTGTAGACGACATTATGCTGTTTGGTGAGCCAACCGCCAAAGAAGTTAGACAGATCAAAAAAATTCTGGATTTATTCACGGAGGCATCAGGCTTGGAAATCAACAGAGACAAATCCTGTATCTTCATCTTGAACATGATAGACCAGGTTAGAAATCATCTTATCAGACTATTGGGTTTTCGAAGAGGGGAGCTTCCTACGAGATATTTAGGCAATCTTTTAGACCTTACCTCAAAAAAGGTGAAGAACTGGCAGGGGATTTTGGATAAACTGCATGCTAAGATATCAAATTGGGCCTTCAGAGCTCTAAATATTGCAGGTAGAATAGTCTTGGTGAAATCTATACTGCAAGCTATCCCTATTTAGTCTCTCTCGATAATGGCTACTCCTATGGGGGTTTGTGCTAAAATCAAAGAGATTATTAGGAATTTCATCTGGAGAGGGTCTGATCAAAAAAAGAAGTGGGCTCTTGTTTCCTGGGAACAATTAACAAAGAGGAAGGAGAGAGGAGGCTTGGGGCTGAGAGACCCTGAAACTCTCAACAGGGTCATGGGAGCCAAATTGTGGTGGAGATGGCTCCGGGGGGGCAATGATCTGTGGAAGAAAATATGGAGGTCTAAATACAACATGCCTGATTCAACGTTAGAGATCCTAAGGCATCAGATAACGCCTAAAGGATCCTCCATTTGGGACCTGGCTCGCCAGAACCGGGATCTGGTGGAACAACAAGCTTTCTGGGAGATCCGTGGAGGAGTAGAGGCAAACTTTTGGGAAGATAGGTGGCAGCAGAGGGAAAGACTGAGTAGAATCCCTGATCTTCATCAAATCCGAACCAGAATAGAAGGAAACAGGACTTGTGTTAGAGATTATTGGAGAGCTCAGCCGGCGGAAGAAGGGTGGCGAGTCTGGATCGATCCAATGGAATGGGACAGAGAGATTGATCAAGATACGCAAGACAATTACAAAAAAGAAGTTGGATCCAGGAAAATCAGAGCTCGTGAAGGCCAAGATATCCTAAGGTGGGGAAACACCATGAAAGGCCTGTTTACCACCAAAGAAGCCTATTATTTAAGCGATTCTCAGAATGGGGATGTGGGACACCTTGACTGGAAAGTTGTATGGGAAAACAGTTGGTGGCCAAAGGTCTCCATGTTCATATGGCTGGCTGCAAAAAATAAGAGTCTCACCTGGGATAGAATCCAGAAGAAGGGTTTTAATGGGCCATCGATATGCTGTCTATGCAAGAAGGAGGGGGAAACCAGAGATCATCTCCTAATTAAATGTCAGTATTCCAAAAATCTGTGGGTGAACATCAAGCGAACCTTCAATAAACTTGGATTCGTTATCAGTGATTTCAATGAATTGGTTTTCAACTGGAACAAGGAGGTTTTCCAATGCAAGGTTGTGAAAAGAGCCTGGAGCCTTATGTCGGGGTTTGTCATGTGGATGCTCTGGAAGGAGAGAAACCGAAGGATCTTCCAGAATCTGTCCAAGGACCCAGAGACTACTTGGATAAAAGCGGTTGAACTCATGCGGGAAACAGTCCTAGTGGAAAGGTGGTACGAGGACGATTGGAAGACAAATCAAGAAGAACAAGAAATTTTGATTAAACTAAACTTAAAACTAGAGATGGTCCAGCACAAGCTCACGGTCCCTCAGGACATGAGGAACCCGAGCTTTGACAAAATCAGTTTTCCCAGGGACCCCTTCGTTAAATTAAATTTCGATGGGGCTTCAAAAGGAAACCCAGGAGAGGCAGGCTTCGGAGGCATATTCAGGGACAGTAATAAACAGGTCAGATGGATATTTGCAGAAGGAGGAGGGGAGATGACCAACAACGAAGCTGAATTTTGGGCCCTCCATCAAGGACTCACGATTGCAGTTAGAAATGGTTACTCTAACCTGGAAATCACAGGTGATTCCCAGATTGCCGTGGACATGGTAAAGAAACTAAATAATGGTAAGAGCTGGGAAAAAGCCACCAGCAGTTGGCGTACTGCGGGGATCGTTCAGGACATTGCTGTTCTCTTAAAAAAGATTGAATATAAGGTAGTTAATCATGTTCGCAGGAAAGGTAACCAGGCAGCTGATTACCTGGCCAATTGGGGCAGCAGAGGGAGGGGTAACAGGATGGACCAACAATGGAAGGCTGTGAGTGGCCGTAGCGAGTGGCAAGAGTTAGCCGGGATCATCAAATTGGATTATGACCAAGCCACATAAGCCAAATTGGATTATGATCAATGAGCTGGCATGAACTAAGGCCGTGGAGATCCCGATGTCTGATCAATGATCATTCGAGGAAATGGAATGTCATAATGACTGAGTACAGAGATGTACTGTGGCAGTGTGAGAAGGTAATGGCACTTGATTTTGCCCAAAGTGCGAGCATTAACCTGTGTATTTTTAGTGGAGCGAATGGTGGGCTGTCAGAAGCCTCGATAGCAAACATATATCATACAATAACTACCATTAATGATATCAATCGTGCTGGTAACTGGCGGCAGTCGACAGCCGGTGATAAACGGGACCATGAGGTAAACACCTCCACTTATATTAAGATCGGGGAAGCGGCTCGGACTCCTGTTTGTTTCCAAATTAGGAGAGGAGAGAGTAGGGCGCTGGTAAGATATCTGGCTGGGACGGAGAGCGCAGAGTACCAGGGGTTGCCCAGCAAAGGGAGACAGGGAGAGATGGAGACCAGACAGCGGACTAAGGAGGCCAAAGAACACCAAAGGATGGCGACAGAGGCGCAGAAGCAGAAAGGGAAAGGACTTGCCCAGGACAGCCCTTCGGCAGAAATTTGGGAAATCGAAGACGAGTCGGAGGAGGAAATTCCTCTGGACGGAGAAGGAGGGTGGTCGGTTCCGCTGAAAAGGATGGCTGCTGAGGGCCAGCACCAGCAGGGTGATGGGTGCTCTGAGCCAAGCGGGAAGAAGGGGCGACGCCCGGGGTTGCGGGACAGTGCTACCACCCCTGTCGAGGAAAAGGAGGGAAGCAGAAAAAGAGGTTGGGGCCCGAGGAAGAGGGTGCAGAGGGAAAGTGAGAGGACGGGAAGGGTGCCGAATCCGGAGAAGAAGACTCGACTGACGGTGAATTACAGACTTAAGCGGGCGGAAAGGGCGTTCAAGAAGGAGTCTAACCCTGCGGTCCGGAGAGTGATGGAGTTTTTGGAGGAGGAGTCCCTCTAGAACCAGTCTGCGGACGAGATGGAAGAATGGGAATCCTTGCTGCATGACCCCGGCCATACTAGGGGGCGAATGACGCTCTTCAAACAGTCATTACACATTTACTGGGTGATGAAAGGTCTCCTGGCGAAGGCGCTTGAGCAGGTGGCTCAAGAGATGGTGAAGTTGGCCAAGGGCGACCCAGACCTACGCAGGGAGCTGAGTTTCATTCGAATTGCTATGGAACGTCAGGAGGAGAAGATGGAGGCCCTGCATCAAATGCTGAGGAGCATGCAAGGAACTGATGTTGGAGGAACGCGACAACAACCAGACCTGGATACCGCCTGAGCTAAGATATGATGGAAAATCTTCAATACCTTTTTAACTGTAGTTCTTTGGGTTATGTAGAGGCTGATATTTGCGTTTTACAGATGATTAGTTTTAGAAAATCTAAGGACTGTCTTGTAGTTTTGGCTAAAATTTTGAGACTATGGGCTTTTTACTTCTGGGCAGCCACCAGAAACTATAGGTGGATTATCACCCGGTTTCCCCATGAGGGCGGGTTATCTGTACTATCCTGATGGTTTGTAAACTGTTTATTTCTACCGAGTAATAGAATGGGTTCTACCGTAGCTTACAAATAAAAAAATTAATGCGTTAAACGTATTTAGTTTAATGAAAACGAGATTAGCGCTAAGCGCTTCTATTGGCCCTTGGTTTCAGTTTAGTGGTCGTATGGAGAGGGGGCTGGCCCCATGGGGCTAGCTCCCTCCTCTCCACTGTCGGTCAACACTTATGGCATAAATAATGTACAACGGCCTCCTTTCAAACGTGCCCTCGGTGGTCTATTGGTAACGCACTGGAATTAGGAGGGAGGAGGTTGCGGTTTCAAACCTGCCCTCCCCTCATCACATTATTTTGCCAGATAAATATATATGCAACCCATAGTTTGAAACTTTGGTTTAATGTGGCCATTTTGTGTTTAATATGCCATTCAAAATATATAACATATATGCCATTTTATGTTTAATATTTAATTCAAAATATATAACATATATGCCAGTAATTTCAGACATTCAGACTTTGGTTTAATTTGAATGTGGATTTAATGTTTAATATATATATATATATAAAAACTATATAATATAAATAATAACTATATATAATATATAATAATATTCATATAAAAACAAATTTGATTTCCACCTTGGAGCCAACTAGGAAATTTCCCTTTCACAGAACCACATTAGCGAATCTGGAGGTGACACTTGTCACAGCCCCATTGGGTGAAAACTGAAGAAGATTCCCCTTGCTGATTGGACTGCCATGTCATCATTCTGTCCCATTCTGCAAATTTTTTAGTTGTTTAGGAAAACAAACAACATGAATTTTCTCCTTCATTTGGACTCTGTTTTCGATGACACAAATTGTGTTGCAATCATCTCGACAAGACGGACACATCCATACAAATTTCAAGCCAATCTGAGAACTTTGAATTTTGATCTAAATACTGAGCACCTAATCAGCAAATGATCACATTTGAGGAGCTGGATGAAGCTCCAATCTCCTTAATTCAAATTTATGTGTGAAGGGAGGCCATTATCCAAGTCAACCTCAACATAGATTCTGGTACAAGTAAACTATTGACCCTTAGGTTCATCCCTATCGAAGAAATGTCCAACCTTGTTACCAATATCCTTCAAACAACCATCACTCCAACAAACCAGGTGTGACCTAGGAAATTTAAACCACATTGGAACTATCGTTGGGAAATATTCATCCAGATTGAAGTCAAGGGACCATGTGTTTAAGTACATCCCCCTAGCACTGAAGAAATAGGGACCATATGTTTAAGTATATCCCCCTAGACCTGAAGAAGTAGGGACCATTATGAAAGGTAACATCACGTTCCTCTTTCAACTCAAACAGAAAGGTGAAAAAGTCATTACCCATAGTGTAAAATGCCAGCTTCCCTTTAATCATTGTCCTACAAGTCCGCTCAGCCCATTTATCCATGGATTTTGGTGAGGGCCACATTCCCATGAATTTTCTCACCAAAGTTGTTTCCAAAAATTTTGGCATCATCCTTTGAAGGTTGGAGGGAAGTACTACAGATGGAATATTCTCTGACCACTTAAGAAACTTCTAAGAAGCTTCTTTTGGGTGAGGATTGGCCTTCAACGAGGTTATGAGGTGCCTAAAGGTGGCCTGTTTTTTATAGGGAGAGGCTGATACCCCTCCTGGTGGCAAGCGCTACCAACATTAAAAGCTTCCACAAAATGCCAAAAATTTAGAAAAGGCTGGCAAAGATTAGGAGAGCACTAGAGATTATAGAGAAGAAATAATTGTTGGGTTGTGTTATATTATTTCCACAACTAAACTACGTAGTTAAACGGGGGGTTAGAGGGGGGCGGTAGCCCCCCTTCGTTGCGCCGATTGCGCAGCGGGGGGGTCACAGGGGGTTTGAGGGGGGTGGGTAGCCCCCCTCTACGGGGTCCGGGGCAGCGCCCCGGGAAAATTTTTTTGGACCCTATATTAGGTTGGGCGAACCTACCTATGGTTTTGTGCATGATTTTCGCACATGGTATTGGACGCGATGGTTTTTCGGTCTATGGTATTGGATGCTTCGGCATGTATAAATATGTATTGTAACATTGAAAGGAACATAATGAAAAATCAAGCTGGTAGTCCCGGTTTTGGGATCAAGGGAAAAATCTCTGTGCATATGTGTTTTATGGGTTATGCTCTCGCATTGTTTATTTTCTTTGTTTAATAATTTGTATGCAGGTAATTTCTGTACAGGGTTAAAACCTACATTTGGTATCAGAGCTGTTTTGGCTTCAAGGGGACGCCTTTGTTGCTGAGGGGTTTCACTCGAGCCTGTGGTAGACCCTGTTCAGTGGGAGATCTGCGAGATCGATTCTGGTGGTGAAAGAAGATGGCGATCAGTGGAAAGATCGAGATTGAGAAGTTTAATGGTCAGAGTATTGAGTTGTGGAAACTCAAGATGGAGGATCTGTTGGTCGATAAAGATCAATGGATCGCGGTAGATCCGGGCACTAAACCATCAGGAGTGACCAATGAAGAATCGAAGAAATTGGATCGGAAGGCAAAGAGCACAATATGATTGTGTGTCTCAGATTCAGTATTGCTGAATGTATCAGGGGAAGCTACGACAAAGGCTTTGTGGGTCAAGTTAGGGACTTTGTACCAATCTAAGTCTCTGGTGAATAAACTGTTCCTGCGGAAAAAGATGTATAACCTGAGGATGAAAGATGGAGACTCGGTGACAGAGCATCTGAATGCGTTTAATACTGTGGTAAGTCAATTATTATCTGTTGATATTAAAATTTCAGATGAAGATAAGTGCATCAGTCTATTGTGTTCTCTACTAGATTTGTGGGATAGTCTGGTTATTGCAATAGGTAGCAATGCAACTGCTTTGCAGTTTGATGAAATAGTCTCAACCTTGCTGACGGAGGAGATGAGACGGAAGAATATGGACAACCAGAATGGTGATGCCTTGTCTGTACGAGGACGGTCCCAGAACAGAAACAAAAATAAGTCAACGAGTGGGAGATCTAAATCTAGAAGGAGATCTAAATCTCCAGGAAAACCTACAAAGGTGGTGTGCTAGAAATGCGGAAAGGAAGGGCACTTCAGAAGGGATTGTAAATCTAAAGCTCCTGATAAAGGACAGGGATCTGATGATGCTCCTTCTGCAGAGGCGAAAACCACCTCAGATGAAGGTGGGGATGTGTACTTGGCTTCTTCAAGTACACATGTAGATCATGAGGCATGGTTGATTGACTCAGGTGCATCCTTTCACTTCACTCCCCATAGAGAGTGGTTCTGCGAGTATGAGAAATACGATGGTGGTGATGTCTTCTTAGGAGATGATAGGAAGGCTAGAATCATTGGTCGGGGAAAAGTAAAGTTGAAGTTGCAAGGTGGAAGGGTTAGAACACTTCCGGGTGTTCTACATATTCCTGCATTGGCCAGAAATCTGATTTTTGTAAGCAAGTTGGATGATGTAGGTGTAAAGACGGTGTTCGAGAAAGATACCTGCAAGATGGTTCGAGGAGCACTGATATTGATGCGGGGAGTTCGGATTGGAACTCTGTACAAGCTGCAAGGTAGCAGTTGGGTCCCTATAATACTAGTGATTACCCCATTACTATTGTAGTTATACCCCTTATTTATATTGATGTACCCATGTAGTGCCCATATTGTTACTATTGTGCCACATAGAAGCCCACTATTGCTTTTGTTGTGCCCTACAATATTATTGTTATGTAGGCTCTGATTGTATTGGGACCACTTAGACTCCTATATATAGAAAGGAGGTATTTTCATTTGTATCATCCAAGAATTGTTCATTTATGTAATGTAAAGGAGGTTGCCCCCTCGAAGAGGCTGAATTCTAAGGCGTGAATCTCTCTTTTCTATCTTTTTGTGAGCTGGTTTCATAACATTTGGTATCAGAGCTTTGGATTCTAGGGTTTCGCTGCTCCAAACAGGTCATCGTGGAATTTTCGCTATAACTTTTTTTTTGTGACGTTTCAGAAGTCGCAAAAAAAAACCCATTTGAGAAGACATCGCGCTGAACCTTGGGTCCGAATTTCAGAGCTTTTCGCGCGATATTGTCGGAGATATGATCTCAGGAAGTTGGTCTTTTTGATGACTCCTGAATTACACTCAAAACAGGTGACCTGGGGAAAATTGTCATAACTTTCTTTCTGAGCATCGGATTGAAGTTTCGTAAGAATTTACAGAAAGAGGACGGACTGTAGTTTCTTGTGGGTGTTTTTCAGATCCAAAGGTCGAAACAGTGACTCGTGGTACGTCGTACAACTTCGCTCTACTGAACCAGTCTAAAATCAAGTCACCGTGGGAGATTTCACATAACTCTTCCTTGGAGAATCCAATTTGGCTCAGACTTGTGGCATTGGAAAGAGGACGCAGAAGGCTACTACAGGTAGCAATTTCAGAATTGGATGATCCGAAATTACAGAGATACATCAGATTCAATATCAGGCTTCTATTAAGTGAAAAAAGGTGTGTAGTTTTTTTTTTAATTTTTGTGTAAGCTTGGTTTAACGGAATTTAAAGGGCATAGTAAAGCATTATTATCGGTAACTGATGCCCCGAGGAAAGAAAATGCAAACACCTAGTAAGGAACCTGAAAGCTCTAGCATGACTCATGAAGAAGAGGAAGAAATGCTACATGATATATCAAAATTACAAGAACAAGTGCAACAAATGTCACGCTCACAAAAGCTAACAGAAGCTAAGATAAGTGGCGTGGAATCTAAGGTAAATGGCATGGAATCTAAGATAAAGGGCATGGAAGCTAAGATGGAGGATTCGATGGCAAATTTGAAGATAGATTTGAATACAAACATGGAAGAATTGAAGAAGTTGCTACAAGAAAGGGTCACTAATGGTGAAAAGGTAGTAAAGGAAACTCATGATGAGAACAAAAGAAATGTTAATCATGATTCCATAGACTCTAATGTTGGATCAAAGACTCACCATGTTCCAAAAATCGATATGAGGAAGTTTGATGGCAAGGATCCCGCCACATGGATATTACAGATGGAGCAATTTTTCGATCTCAATAATGTGCAAAACACACAAAAGGTACGTATGGCAACTTTATATTTGGAACCAAATCAGTTTGTATGGTATCAATGGCTTTGTTCTCGTAAACAATTTATCACTTGGGCAATTTTTACGGAAGAATTGATAGCACATTATGAGGATACAAAAAGCAACACTTTTTTTAGCCAATTGATAAGTCTCAAACAAAAGGGTTCAATAATGGAGCACATTGAGGAGTTCCAAAAATTGAACATAAGGGTAAAAGATATTCCAGAAGAGCATAGGATTGATGTGTTCATAGGGTCTTTAAAGGATAATATCCAACATGATGTGCGCCTTTGGGAACCTGATTCATTAGAGAAGGCATTCAGGTTAGCAAGAAAAATGGAAAGCAAAATTATGGCAACTAGGAAGCATACCATTCACAACTATAAAGAAGGAAGTGTTGTTGCCCATAGTCTTCCACAACCTACAAGGTTGACACCACAACAATTGGAAGAAAAAAGAGCAAAAGGGCTTTGTTACAATTGTGATAGCAAATACACAAAAGGTCATAAGTGTGCTGAGAAGAAATTATTCTACATAGATTGTGAAGAGGAAGAAGAAAAGGAGCAAGAAAGGTCAAAAGAAGAGGATATATTCCAGGAACAAAGCCTAGATGAAGAACAAATAAATCCAACCATATCTTGTAATGCATTGGCAGGAATTACCACTCCTCAAACCATCAAGATAGAAGGACAAATCAAGAAGAAAAAGGTAATAGTGTTGATTGATTCAGGAAGCACCCACAATTTTATTCATTGTAGGGTAGCAAAAGAATTGAATTGCTTCCTATATCCAGCACCAGAGTGTCAAGTGATGATTGCAAATGGAGGAACAATAAATTGTTCTGGAAAGTGCCATAATATCAAGCTATCCATGGGAGAATATGTATTGACTAGCCCAATGCTTTCCATTCCAATGGGAGGTGCTGATGTTGTACTAGGAGTCCAATGGCTACAATCCTTGGGTACAATAGCTTTTAATTTTCAAGAACTTTTCATGAAATTTTCTGTGGAAGGAAAGGAAGTTGAATTAAGGGGTATTGCAGGGAAACCAGGAAAGATAATCAGCTCTAATGGAATGACAAAGCTTCTAAAAAAGGAGCAAAGAGGTGTAATTGCACAATTATGTTCGCTAGATGTTTCCACATTGGAATCATCTATTTCTCCAGATCTCCAAAAAGTCCTGGACAATCATTCCAAGGTATTTGAGACTCCCAAAGGTCTCCCACCTATGCGTGATCATGATCATGCTATTCATCTGATTCCAGGAAGTGTTCCTCCAAACATCAGGCCGTACAGATATCCATATGTCCAAAAAAGTGAAATTGAACGTATGGTTGCAGAAATGCTAGAGGCTGGTATAATTCAACCGAGTCAAAGTTCTTTCTCAGCTCCAGTAGTATTGGTGCACAAGAAGGATGGATCATGGCGCATGTGTCCAGATTATAGGGAGCTCAACAAGCTCACTATTAAAGATAAGTTCCCCATTCCTGTTATTGATGAATTACTGGATGAATTGCATGGATCAATTTACTTCACCAAGTTGGATCTTCGTTCGGGATATCATCAAATCAGAATGAAGATTGAAGACATTCCGAAAACAGCATTTAGAACTCATGAGGGTCATTATGAATTTTTGGTCATGCCTTTTGGCCTTACCAATGCACCTTCAACATTTCAAGGTTTGATGAATTCAATTTTCAAACCATTCCTTAGAAAATTGTGTTAGTATTTTTTGATGATATACTAATCTACAGCAAGTCTTGGAAGGATCATGTTGAACATGTTGACAGGGTGCTACAACTATTGGAGGAGAAACAATTATATGCAAAAAGATCCAAATGTTTCTTTGGAGTCCAGGAGGTGGAATATTTGGGTCATATTGTATCTCATGAAGGAGTTAAGGTAGACCCTAGCAAAATTAAAGCCATTAAGGAATGGAAAATCCCCACATCCATAAAGCATCTGCGAGGATTTCTTGGGTTGACAGGGTATTATCGCAAGTTTGTTAAGAATTATGGGAGAATAGCAGCACCTCTAACAACATTATTGAAGAAAGATTCATTTTCATGGACTTCGGAAGCAACAAAGGCCTTTGAACATCTTAAAGAGGCAATGTGCCAAGCACCGGTCTTAGCTACACCGGACTTCACAAAAACCTTTATTGTGGAATGTGATGCTTCAGGAAATGGAATTGGTGCTGTTCTAATGCAAGATGAAAGACCCATTGCTTTTGAAAGTCGTCCAATCAAGGGAAAGTTTTTAAGAAAAGCTATTTATGAGAAGGAAATGTTGGCAATACTCCATGCACTTAAGAAATGGCGACCCTACCTAATGGGAAGACACTTCAAGGTAAAAACGGATCATGATAGCCTTAAATACTTTTTAGAACAAAGATTATCCTCTGAAGAGCAACAAAAGTGGGTCACAAAGATGTTGGGTTATGACTTTGAAATCATCTACAAAAAAGGGAAGCAAAATGTGGTGGCAGATGCACTCTCAAGAAAGGATGAGGATGTGGAAGCATTGTTGTGTGCCATTTCTATTATCCAACCAGATTGGATAAACGAAGCAAGGGAGGAATGGAAGAATGACGAAGAAGTGTGGGCACTTATTCAAAAGCTACAACAAGATTCCAGTACTTCTGATACATTTAGCTGGAAAAATGATTCGTTATGGTACAAAGATCGCTTATACCTCTGTAAGAATTCCCAGCTAAAACAAAAGATTCTTATGGAATTGCACACTTCTCCCTTAGGAGGGCACTCAGGATTTTTAAAAACTTACCACAGGGTTAAGAAGGAATTTTTTTGGGATGGCCTTAAATCAGATATTCAAAAGTTTGTGGCAGAATGTTTGGTTTGCCAGCAAAATAAAGTTGAAACAATTAAGACACCGGGTCTATTACAACCTTTATCCATTCCAAGCCAACGTTGGGAGGAGGTTTCAATGGATTTTATCACAGGTTTACCCAAGTCTGAGGGAAAGAGTGTCATCATGGTGGTAGTTGACAGACTTACCAAGTATGCACACTTTTGTGCATTATCACATCCATTTAAAGCCAGTACAGTTTCTACTGCATTTATGGAAACAGTTCAAAAGCTACATGGAAACCCAAAGATTATTGTAAGTGACAGAGATCCCATTTTCACTGGAAATTTTTGGACAGAATTATTTTCTTGTCTTGGTACTCAGTTAGCTCATAGCTCATCTTATCATCCTCAATCTGATGGGCAAACTGAGATAGTAAACAAATGTTTGGAAGGATATCTTCGTTGCTTTGTATCTGATAAACAGACACAATGGGTCAAATGGTTGCCTCTGGCTGAATGGTGGTATAACACTTCCTTTCATACAACAACAAAAATGACCCCATTTATGGCACTTTATGGGTATCAACCACCATCCATCACATCATATTTAAGAGAAAATTCTAAGGTTCAGGCAGTGGAACATCACATCGAACATCAACAACAAGTCCTCCAACTCTTAAAGGATAACCTCGTGTTGGCACAGAATAGAATGAAACAACAGGCAGATCAACATCGCAGTGAAAGAAGTTTTGATGTAGGTGATTGGGTATTCCTACGGCTACAACCATATAAGCAAATGTCCCTCAAGCAAGCTAAGAAGGATAATAAATTATCACCAAAGTATTATGGTCCGTACAAGGTGTTGCAAAAGATTGGTACTATGGCATACAAATTGGAGCTTCCTGCAGCTTCTCGATTGCACCCAGTTTTCCATGTTTCATGTTTAAAGAAGGTTATAGGCGACAAGCTCCCAGTTCAAACAATATTGCCAGAACTTGACGAAGAAGGAAAAATTATATTGGAACCAGAAGCAGTTATAGAAACAAGAACTCGACAGCTACGAAATCGATCAATTTCAGAGTATCTTATCAAGTGGAAGAACTTATCCGCTGAAGATTCCACATGGGAGGATGAGAATTTTATGCAGAAGTATCCTGAACTACTCAAGCGTTGAGGACAACACTTTTTTGAAGGAGAGGGGCATGTTGGGTCCCTATAATACTAGTGATTACCCCATTACTATTGTAGTTATACCCCTTATTTATATTGATGTACCCATGTAGTGCCCATATTGTTACTATTGTGCCACATAGAATCCCACTATTGTTTTTGTTGTGCCCTACAATATTATTGTTATGTAGGCTCTGATTGTATTGGGACCACTTAGACTCCTATATATAGAAAGGAGGTATTTTCATTTGTATCATCCAAGAATTGTTCATTTATGTAATGTGAAGGAGGTTGCCCCCTCGAAGAGGCTGAATTCTAAGGCGTGAATCTCTCTTTTCTATCTTTTTGTGAGCTGGTTTCATAACAGTAGCACTGTTGTTGATGGGTGCAATAGTTCTATGGTTCCTAAAAATGGAGTAGAAAATCTAGTGGTCTCTGGAGAGAAGACCATGTTGTGGCATCAAAGGCTTGGACATATTGGAGAGAAGTGCCTTCGAATACTTCATGGTAAAGGTATGGTAGAAGGTATGAATGATAGCTCTCTGGATTTTGATTTCTGTGAAAATTGTGTGTATGGGAAGCAGAATCGAGTGAGTTTCCCCTCTGGTGGTAAGAGGACGAAACAGATATTAGAGCTTGTGCACAGTGATGTGTTTGGACCTGTGAAGGTTCCATCAATGGGTAAGTCTGTGTACTATGTATCATTCATAGATGACTTCTCAAGGAATACATGGATATATTTCCTTAAGAAGAAATCTAAAGTCTTTGACAGGTTTAAAGAATTTAAGGCTCTGGTGGAAAATCAGACAGAGAAGAAGATAAAGGTGCTGAGGACAGATAATGGTGGAGAATTTTGCAGAAAGGAATTTGAAGAATTTTGTAAGAAGTGTGGTATAGCACTGCAGAAGACTACTCGATATACACCTCAACGAAATGGAGTCGCAGAAAGAATGAACAAGACGTTGATGGAAAGGGCAAGAAGCATGCTTAGTGGTGCCGGGTTAGGACATGAATTCTGGGCAGAGGCGGTAGATACTGCACGTTACCTGATCAACAGATCACCCTCATCAGCGTTGGAGGATAAGACTCCACAAGAAGTATGGACTGGTAAGAAACCCTCTCTTTCACATCTGAGGGTATTTGGATGTGATGCATATGTACATGTTCCAAAGGAGAAACGAACCAAGTTGGATAGTAAATCTGAAAAGTGCATCTTTATTGGGTATAAGGATGGTTTAAAGGGTTATAAGCTTTGGAACCCAGTCACATGGAAGGTTGTGTACAGCCGAGATGTGGTGTTCAGAGAGGTAAAAGATGTTATTCAACATGAAGTCCAACCAAAGGAACCTGAGAAGATAGAGTTTGAGCCAAAGGAGGAAGAATCAGACTCTGTAGCAGAGGAGGAATCAGAAGATGAAGAGCCACAAACTCCGGCTGTGAGAAGATCAGGTCGAGAAAGAAGGCAGCCAGAAAGGTATAGTCCATCTGGTTTCAGTTCAAATTTTGTTTTGTCTGTTACTGATGATGATCCCAGAACTGTGAAGGAAGCAGTAGATTCAGAGGATGGAAAACTCTGGAAAGAGGCCATGGTTGATGAAATGGAACCTTTGCACAAAAATGAGGCTTGGGATCTGGTAGAGTTTCCAGCTGGAAGGAAACCCATTGGCAACAAATGGGTGTTCAAGAAGAAGACTAATGCAGAAGGAAAGGTGGAGAAATACAAAGCTCGGTTGGTAGCAAAAGGTTATTCCCAGGTGCAGGGAATTGATTTTGGTGATATTTTTTCTCCTGTTGCCAAGGTAGCTTCTATTAGATTACTTTTATCTGTTGCTGCTGCTTTTGATTTTGAGGTAGAACAGATGGATGTGAAGACAACATTTCTTCACGGGGATTTGGAAGAGGAAATCTACATGAGGCAACCTGAAGGCTTTGCAGTGAAGGGTAAGAAAGAACTGGTATGCAAGTTAAAGAAGTCTCTGTATGGGTTAAAACAGTCACCAAGGATGTGGTATCAGAAATTTGATACATTTATACGGGGACTTGGCTTCACTAGAAGCAAAGCAGATCATTGTGTGTATTTTAAATTAATTGGTGACCGTGTTATTTATCTGGTCTTGTATGTGGATGATATGTTGCTGGTTGGAAATGACAAAGAAATTATCCAGGATTTGAAAACCCAATTGTCCTCCAAATTTGACATGAAAGATCTTGGTGCTGCAAACTATATTTTGGGCATGGAAATTAAAAGAGATCGGGCAAATAGGAAGCTCTGGTTAAACCAGAGGAAGTATGTCGAGACAATACTGCAGAGGTTTAATATGCAGGATAGTAAACTGGTGAAGGTTCCTATTCCTGTAGGTGTGAGGTTATCTGCTGAACAGTGTCCCAAGACACAAGAAGAGGAAGAGGACATGTCCCGTGTTCCATATGCAAGTGCAGTCGGTAGCCTGATGTATGCAATGGTCTGTACTAGACCAGACATTGCACATGCAGTGGGAGTATTGAGCAAGTTTATGGCAAAACCTGGGAAGGAGCACTGGACAACAGTGAAGCGGGTTTTCAGGTATTTGCGTGGCACTAGTGATTATGGTTTGTGCTACCAAGGAAGACCAAGATTGGACAGAGTGTTGGATATTCATGGTTTTGTTGATGCAGACTGGGCTGGAGATCTGGATCAGAGAAGATCTACAAGTGGGTATGTGTTTAACCTATTTGGAGGTGCAGTCAGTTGGATGAGTAAGAAACAATCTGTAGTGGCACTATCAACTACAGAGGCAAAATACATGGCAGCCACTCATGCAAGCAAGGAAGCAGTTTGGTTGCAGAGATTGTGTTCAAGTATGGGGTTAGTACAGGGAGCTATAAGAATAGACTGTGACAGCCAAAGTGCAATTTTCTTGGCAAAGAACCCTGCTTATCATTCAAAGACAAAGCACATTGATGTTCAGTATCACTTTGTGAGGGATATGATAGAAGACAAAAAGGTGTTGCTGGTAAAGGTGGACACTTTGAAGAATACTGCAGATGCATTGACAAAATCTGTGAGCTCTGAGAGGTTCTCTTGGTGTAGAGAAACAAAGGGTGTTTCAGGGCTGGAAAAATGACTAAGCTCTCCTGTGGAAAGAAAACAACAAGTGGGAGACTGTTGGGTTGTGTTATATTCTTTCCACGACTAACCTATGTAGTTAAATGGGGGGTTAGAGGGGGGGGGGGGGGGTAGCCCCCCTTCGTTGCGCCGATTGCGCAGCAGGGGGGTCACAGGGGGTTTGAGGGGGGCGGGTAGCCCCCCTCTACGGGGTCCGGGGCAGCGCCCCGGGAAAATTTTTTTGGACCCTATATTAGGTTGGGCGAACCTACCTATGGTTTTGTGCATGATTTTCGCACATGGTATTGGACGCGATGGTTTTTCGGTCTATGGTATTGGATGCTTCGGCATGTATAAATATGTATTGTAACATTGAAAGGAACATAATGAAAAATCAAGCTGGTAGTCCCGGTTTTGGGATCCAGGGAAAAATCTCTGTGCATATGTGTTTTATGGGTTATGCTCTCGCATTGTTTATTTTCTTTGTTTAAGAATTTGTATGCAGGTAATTTCTGTACAGGGTTAAAACCTACAATAATAGCTCTAATACCAGTTGTTAGTAATAAAATCAAAATGAATGCATAAATAAAAATATAGAATGAAACCCCTGGATGCGGGTGTATAATCAAGAGGGCAGTACGTTGGCAGCGAGAATGGTGGGCACGTGGCTCATTACAAATGCTAGCCGGCATCGCATGAGAATGGAGTTAATGTTTCATGCCATCAACTTAAATGTTGCATCAACACAACTCACTTCCTCCCGCCAGTGTGTTAGTATATCGGTAATGATGCTCTGCTTGTTATTCATTCCTCCCTTGCACTTAGGCTGGTTCAGCACGGTTGACGATAATCCAAGGTATGGTCCGTCTCTGTATCAAGGCGTCGACATTCACAAGGGCTTTCATGCTTTAAACAATCCTTTCTATATCCTCCTTGAACGCCCCCTCTCAGTTCCCTCAACAGCTGTTTGTTCTGTTCCTCCAGCATACTTCAAAATGCCGAGACTGCGCTCAAGGATGAGTTGCCGAAGAGGAAGCTCCCGAGGCCATGTCTCCGGCCAGCGTTCCTCCACATCCACGGACCCTTCGTCTGAGGCTTCAGATTTCTGTTTTGATAGGTGCCCTGTGACCAGAAGTGGTCGTGGCAGGGGTCGAGGGCTGTTCCTCACTGAAGTGTGCTCTCACCAGTCCGATTCTCATACTACTCGCTTCCGCTTCCCTTACACTCTTGGTAATTCGACAGTTGTTGCGTCCGTAACTGTAGAGTTGTGTGAGGATACTGTGGGTTCGGGGGCTATCAGTCCAGGGGATACTATGGTACCAAGGATGGAAGGTCAGATTGAATCCTCGCAGAATGCGACCACTCAGAGAGAGGATTTAGGCGGCTCTACCACTCTGGCTCTGACCAACCATGCCGGTTCAAGCACTCTCGCAGGTCTGAGTGCTCTTGCAGGTGGTGGTCCTTCAAGTAAGGAGGGCCAACCCCTCTGAGTTTGAAGATCCAGATCAATTTGGTTGCCGCATTGTTGAAGAATCGCCTCCAACATCGCATGAAGATTGAACAGGTCCGCACCCTCTGGTTTTTGTTCAACGGTTGTAAGAGGTCACTCAATCCCTTCTAGATTCACAGTCATTTCATATTTTTAGTTCTCAAAATCAGGTATTTTTCAATTTTTGACTCGCCGGTTTCCCCTGCGTGGGCGGCATTTTCCAGTTTCTTTGGTCACGTCTTGGTTCAATCTGTTTATGGGTCACTGTCTTGGTAGTGGATGCGCTGTTCCTTTTAATATGTCCCAGTCTTCAGTTACAATTTTCAGTGATCTCAAGTCTCAAAGTAAGTCATCATGTAGGACTTCTGGTAAGTTTTTCAAGCAATTTTTGTAAGCATGCCGTCTCACGGGCTAGAACTCTTAAGACCTAGGCCTCTCTATAACCATATTTTTGTATTAATATAGAAGTAGACTAATTCAGAAAAAAAAAAAAAAAAAAAAAAAAAAAAAAAAAAATAAATAAAAAAATAAAAAAAAAAAACAATTGAAACAATACAAAGGAGATATTAATATACATGGTTAACCCAATTTTGGATATGTTCATAGAGAAATAGCCAATCCTTCCTTTTATTTCACCCAAAAAAAGTGGAGTGATTACAACCTGCAAGACATCCATTGCAGCCTCCTCTTCTCTCTCTCACAGTCTCCTCCCTCTCAATCACAATTCTTTCTCAATGATACACAACCACAATAAAATTACCTCACATTCTAGGGAAAGAAACTCTAACATATTGTCTAAATGAATGATCCATATTGACTATGAAATTACAATATTTAGAAGGAAAAGTTTCCAAACAAATCTTTTCAAGGTGTAGCGCCTAAAGCCCTATTAGGGGGGGCTCCAAAGAGTCATCGTAGGCCCCCCCTGGCCCCTTGGAAACAATAGTATGGGGGAAATTCCCCCTTACACCCCCTATGAGGAACTAGGGTCCAAACATGGCTAAAAACAAGACCCCTAAATAAGGAAGATAATCAGGCTCCACAACCAACAATATTTTCTTCTCTTAATTAATCAAATGAGTCATCAATTCTTGGTTGAGGATATTTATTCCTCTTAGTGACTTTTTTTAGCTATATAAAATAAATACATAACCTCAAAATTCCTTCTTTCTTCTTTACAAAGAGCACAAGTTCTCCCCAAGGTGAGACACTTAAGCATATATACCCCATCTTTTACCAATTCTTCTAACTACATTTGCAACTTCTTCAACATTAATGCACTTATTATGTATGGGATCCTTGATATAGTGCATATCCAATCATTAAATAAATATATAAATCTTAATTTATTTTTTGTGGTAGACCCAACATTTCCTAAAATACATCCTAAACTCCAGCAACACAACAAATTCGTCAACACTTGGAGTTTTGTTATTGGCCAGCTCTTTCACATGAGTTTCATACAATTGACTCTCCTTTCCTAAAGCATCTCTTCAACTGTAAGGATGGGACATCCCTTATAGAAATGGAAATTGTAATTTGTTTTAATATCCTCTACTTTCCCTGTTCGCCAAAACAAGTAAAAGTCTTCCTATGACAATTTAAAATAGCATGATCCACTTCAATCCAATCCATTCCAATGCAAACATGGTTTGATCCAAATGTTATGATGTTTATATCTGCAACATTATTGACATAATTCATATCTAATGGATAACCTTTGGCAATCTCATTGTGTCGAGAGGTGCTCTACAACCCAGTATGGGGGAGATGTGTAAGCGTTAGGCATAATGTAAGAAAGATTGTATGTCAACATTTTTAAATGTTATCTCAATATGTTGAATTTATAAGACGTAAAGGATATTAACATTAATTCAACATACCCAATAAATTAAATTTATTTATATATTAAATCAAGAAAAATAATATACAAACTCGAATGAAATCACGAATAAAATGGAAAAAGTCAACAAATGCAATTTTGTTTCATTAAATACCATTTCCATATTTATTTTATATCGATTCAATGAATATTTCAACTTAAATTAAATTATTAATAATAATTTTGTGATAACTCTAAAGCTCTGTTTCATGGCCATCTCCTCCATATCTTAAATTTGTTTACATATTAAATCAAGAAAATAAGTATACAAACTCAAATATGGTGAAAAATTGGAAAAACTCATGACTAAGATGGAAACCGTCAACAATTGCAATTTTGTTTCAATAAAAATTATTCCCACAACTATTTTATATCAATTCAATGACTATGTCAACTTAAATTAAACCAGTGAATATCCATCTTAACTATGGATCTACTAAGCGTCAAGAGGGTGATAAAATTGTTAAAGGTAAATTTGGTTATTGACATTTACATTCTTCATAGATTTTAACTAAATTAATTTTTATTGGTAACTTTTAGATTTATGTGATTTATTTAATTTTATTGGTAATTTTTAGATTTATGTAGTTTGAAAGTTGTACAAGTTTCAAAATTAACAATAATAAATTATAAAAAGAATTTTTAAATTTATAACTTACTCCATGACGTGGGGGAGCATATGTTTTTTCTTTACCATGGTGAATTAGTAACTCGTTGAAGTAATTTGGGCCTTGGGATCCCATTGTTCCAACCACTCAATCATGCCACTAAAAGATACTATTCAATATTAATATTTTAAATATCATTTATTAGAGTATTACCAATAAACCAACCTAGATCAATCTTAAGTCTGGATCTACCAAGCGTCTAGAGGGACCAAATCTCTTCACTCTAAAAGAGGTTTTCCTCTTAAGGTATTTGATCCCTCTCAGATCTTGGTAGATCTAAAGTTAAGATGGATCTAGGTTGGTTAATATTTCTATTAGTCCCAGTAGCAAGTTGAACTAAACATGGTTATCTTATGCTTACTTCTTTCCAAATGAAATTGTTTAACCAACTTGAGGGAAATGTAACAGTGGTTTGCTCACAAAACAATTAAAATAGAAACATGTTGGTTAGCAATATTATCTTCAACCTCAATCATATTTTCCTAATGATATACCTATCTATTTCCCAAGGTTTTATATATTATTAGGATGTTTTATTACCAACTTCTTCCATTACAATTTCCTCCTACATATTATACACAATCATTATTATGTGTCCCTTATGATGAAAATCTTGGTCTCCAGGCAATACGGTTTGCTGTATACAAGGCCATTATATTTCCTTAATATAATCTATATGGTTTTTTTTCTTCTGAAAAAAAAAGAAAATCTTGGTACAAATTTTGTCCAATTTATATCCCCAACACTTGATTGGTGGTTTTTCCTTTTTCCTCAAGGATTATACCCTCATGTATTCACTTTAAGTTGACTAAATTTGTTGATATGTATTAGTGCTATTTCTAAATAAATGAGGTATAAATCCCTTCTTCATATTATCTAGTTTTTCCTTCTTCTTATCTTTCCAAAACTTCTAAAAAGTTGGTCTACCTTTGTTCTAATCATATAGGTATTTATCTTTCCCGTTTCTCTCTTCAAGGGCCTTGGGGTTGTCACATTAGATATTGTCTCTATAAGATGTTGGAAGTTGAATTAAGAACCTTTTTATCTTCACCTTCTCATCTTTAATAAACCCCACATATCATAGCAACTCGAAAAAAAAATCATATTTTTCCATGGTAATATTTCCTAGCTTGAGTTCGAAAAACTCCTGCATATTATCATAATAGTGCTATAAAAGGTAATCCAATAAAAATTATCCTTGAACCACTTCCAATAAATCCTCCTCTCATTGATGTGCATAACTTATTTTCGTTGATCCCACCATACAAAAGTTTTTCCTTGTAGATTATATAGCAATCTCAGCCTCTAAATTACATGAGTAGCTATGCAATTGAAAGTGCTTTCTTATTCCTAGCAACCAAGCTTTAACTTCCGAGGAAATAACATCCCTCACAAATCAGAGAGTCGAGTTAGGTCACTCAGTTTTTCTAGATGGAGTAATTGATGGAGAACCAATGTGCTTGGTCCACCTTGGGGACTAGACTCACAAGCAATGCGACATGTTGGTAGGAAATAAAAGAAAACCCATATTGAATGCTCGATGACTCAAATTGATATCCCCCCATTTTTTTTTTACCATCAAAGATTAATTTCTCAAGCTTCTTAATATCTCCTTTCAAAATTTCTTATTCATGTCTTCTTCTGTGGTGTTTAAATAGGGATACTTATGGGCTGTTCCATGGTACTTTAGATGCATATGACTTTTTGGCTAAATGAGTTGGTTAAAAATAATGCCTTTGAGTAGTGGTAGCAGTTATTTATCTTATAAATCTGCTATGACTATCCCTCCTTGCATGGGATCTTCCTTCTTCCTCATGTATTGAATTCAATCCAATCTTTATTTTCTTCTGCAACTGATTTAAACTTTCTAGCAATTGAGTGTTTAGTTGATTTTGTTCCTCCTAGGATTTTAACAATCAAATATATGACTTTTTCACCTCCATTTTCAAACTCCACATGGTTTCTAATAGCTCCCATTTTGCCTCTATGTTTATTAGACTCTATCTCCCCAGTTCCCATATTTATATTCAAGCCTTTAACTTCTTCATGATTGTAAGGTCAAGTATGAGTCCCCCATGCCTCCTCCCCCTTAATGCTAGTCTTCAATTATGATATTTACTTGTGTTTGTTTTATTAGTGACTCTCCAAGAAGCATGCATACAAATGCAACTGTTAGATACACCTCATTTCTAATCTATAACATTTCTTTTAAATTCTAAAAATTATGCACTTGCCAATTTTTTTGTCAATTAAGGCAACAAGTCCTTCTTCTTCTCAATATTAAGAAAATTGGGGCTCTTGTCCAAATTCTAATTCTTCATACTTAATTTCCTTTGAATTATCTTTCCAATGACTATACTCAAGCTCTAATCTGAGCTCAAGGATAACATTATAGCTCTTAAAAATAACCATTTTTGCCCATTTTCTGCAATTTTCTTACTAGTGCAATTTGACTCAGAGAACAACTGTTGTGCCCTATATGATTAAGAACCAATAAAATGTTTGTATTAGGCACAAATATTATTCATTATTGCGGTTACTGAAACTTCTAGATTAATGATTTGGAAATCTAATAAATTTCTACATTAATATGGATTTGTCAACTTTGTCTCATTTGCACCTTCTCTAGCTATTTTTTAGCCAAAAAAATTATCTTCCAAATGAATAAAAATCAAGAAACCTTCAGTAATACGAATTCATCTAGATTGTTGAGGATACAAATATCAACTATGAAAATTTCCTAGTTTGGTGATCTACTAAAGATTTCAAAAATCACCAAAAATTCTCCTATAATAGTGGATATTGGCATGTTTCTACATATCCACTGCAAACCCTTTGGAATTTGGAAAAACTGTCCACTAGGTTTATTCATTCCTACTTTTACTCCTTACTATATATATTGCATCATCAATAGGGTTGTTTTTGCAATGAGTACCATCCTTTTCTTTAAAACCCACTAATATGTAATTTCTAGAATTCTAGTGTTTAAACAACCAATGACCTTCATTTTCATTTTTGTAGTACTCTTCATTTCAAACATATTCATAAAATTTCACTTGAATTTGATTTAATCTACTCCTGTTATGGCTAAAATAAGATTTTGACTCCATATACTTTTTTAACCAAATCTTATCTTGTTGACGTGGAATCCTTGTTGATGTGATATCCTTATTGATGTGGAATGACATATTCTTGATGATGTGGCACCAATATTCATCTATCATCCTTTGAAATCACCATGTCATATTTCTTTCTTTTCACTTGCCATGTCAAGTCTTGCTGACCCGTCCCTTACTTTTCTTCCCATTACTTTAATATCTTTAGTATTTATAATAATTAATTGAGAACCACCTATATCATTATGTCCTTATTTGCCACTTAGCATAATTTCATTGATTGATGTAGAATGTGACGTCCCATTTTTTTCCTCATGTCCTCTCCTTGGAAAGTGATCATTGATTAATGTGGCAAGGTAAAATGCCATCTCTGGAAATCCATCTCTAGTCCACATGTCCTTGTGCTAGATCTCATATCAATGACTAATATAAATTATGGACCCATAACATGTTGGTGGTTAAAAATTCCCTTGTCCTTCACAATTGGTTACCATTAAGGAAACACACATTACCCCTATAAAAATTATGAAGGTTTTATGACCTTATGTAATATTGACACCTTAGCCTACACAAATTTCTTATCATCATTTGTTGTATAACATGCCTCTATTACTCTAGGCCCTACCCTATAGGCCACCATCTACAATAATAATCCACCTAGCATGCTATCATCAATCAATGGGATAGGGTGGGTCCCATCACTAGTTTCTCCCTTGTATACACATACGCACACATGATCTAGATCAATGGTTGAGACTAGTTGTGTAGACATAATGTGCCACTATTTAAAATGATATCAACCATCAACAATTTTTTTACCAGCTAGGGGGGACATGTCACAATGGTAATAATTATGGAGTCATTTTAACCTTGTCAAATACTTCTCAACTTGCCTCTACAAACCATCATTGCTAGCCTCGGTACCCCACCACATTGGACCCTATGTTGTGGTTTACACTTGGACACCCCAAATCCGTGTTGCACTACCTTGATGCCTGCATGTCACCCTAGAAATTCATGCCATAGTTATTGGGTCCATGTCAAATTTTTAGGTCCCTATAATTCTAGGAACATTTATTAAAGAAATCACACACACGCACACACACACACACACATGGCATGGGTCGACACCAAATGTGTAGGTCCCTATAATTCCCCTATGAAAGAGACAGAGAGAGAAAGAGAGATTCCCAATAATTATTATCTAACATGAATTCTCCAAACTTGGTATCCCAAGTTGAATTCAACCCGTGTACTAGCAAAATACAAAGCTATCGTGCCAATTAACCTCTAAATTTAATCTATATTTGGTGATTTTTCCACTTTCAAGATTTTTCCCCTTTTAGTTCACATAATATAATTTTGGCATTTTATTAATCTCCTCCACCATGCTTCCATACTAACATATAAACTATGTCTCACATTATCTAGGTAATTTCATACCAATGAATTTCTCAATTTCCTTTACATTATTTTTCCACATAATCATTTTATCAAACATTTACCCTGAGAGCTATAGTCTCTTCATGTACAATCTGATTTCTCGCCCATACAACCCTAGTGTTGTACCCAATAGCGTTGATAATATGTTGTACCATATCTAGAACTCTTTGTGCATTGTTGTGAATATGGGGTAGTTCTTGAAATCACAAATTTCCTTCACCCTTCTTGTTTTGATACCATTATGTAATATGTCATCCCTCTAGCTATGTTGTGATTCCCATCTTATAAATTTGATACCATAATCCTCACTATCTTGTTATGAATTGGTTAATGCATTCAAACTTAACAATGTAGGCTCATACAAACATGGTTAATTAATCATAAAAAGAGATGTAGACTTATACATGTATGTGAAAAAAACAATCAGTTAATATCATAAACAACATTAAATCCAGTTTAACCATGAATAAACCATAACACATATTTTTGGAAATTAAAACCAATTGGTTGTAAAAAAAGGACATTCCACCCAACCATAGGCTCTCTATTTCCTATACTATTTTGTAATAGGGCCACCACCAAATTGAGTCTACGAGTCCACAAAGATGAAATCGACTATGTTTGGCGCTAATATTGTCACATAGTGGTGAGCAACAATATTGCAGCAATAATGCTGCAACTCCTGGGCTGCCTACTTTACTCTTATCAACTCGGTAGTTCGTAACAAACTTGGAAGCGACGATGCTGTATGCACAAGTACTAGTTCTTACTCGGGTTTTCACTTGGTCAGCCGACACAAGATCACTAGGAGCTCAAGCCAACTTCTATGGATTCCAGAAGAAGCTCTATATGTGATGAAAGGAAAAAGAGAGATTACTCTACAGATGCTATTCTACTTGCAGAAAGGAAGACTGAAATGTAAAGCAAACCAAGGAAATCCTAGTTAACCACTAATCCTACTTTTGCAGAAAGCACTATGAAAACCATGAAAAGAATGCCATTACATACTCAAGGAAGTAAACAACATCTAACTAAGCTATTTCTGGAAGTAAATGAGCAAAAAACATCTTTTTGGATTTTTATGTATTTTTAGGTGAATTTGTCATGCATGTAATTTATTTGTTTGTGAATGTGGCAGCGAATAGGTGGTGATGGAGGGTGGTTTTGGGACTTGAGAGGATGTAGGATGGTGTGGATGGGTCCTAGGAGGTCTCAGGTGGCCTTCTAGAGGCTTTTCCCAAACTCGACCTTCAAAAGAAAGCCTACAGGAAAATCTACAGGAGGACACAGGAAATCTACAGGAGGAAAAACAATGTTCTACAGGAGGCCTACAGGAGGAGGCCGAGAGCAGTTTTCACTATTTTGAAGGTGTGAGAGTGGGTGGAGAAGGTAGATGAAGGTTGGGATGAAGTGTTAGGGCACCTAGGGTCTACCAAGAATCATTAGGAGAGAGAAAGATGATTGGATTTGCTCAAGGAGAGAGAAGAAAGTCTATGGAAAATGTAGGAAACTAAGGCATATTTGAGGGGAGACTTGGGCGACCTGTAGGGCATGGATCATATGGATGATGGAATGGCTGATAGGCTAGACTGCTGCTATAAGATATCTGCTACATAAACAATTTACAGTCAACCAATGAGATTAAGCAAGCAAGGAAATAAGTGCATCTAAAAAAACAGAGTTTTTTCATCAAAGTAAACTATGATCTATGGAAGAAAATGTTGATAACCATTGCATGAAAGAAAAACATGAAAGAAAACTATTGCAAATAAGGAAATGAGCATGATGAAGAAGTTCTGAAGCAAATCAAACTAAACTATGAACCAATTAGAAAGCTGCAAACACTAGAAGTCCTATGAAGGAGGAAAATCTGTGTTTTTGGGGCAGCAAGAGGGTCTTTGCCTTAGATCATTGTCCCAAAGGGAGGAAGAGAGGCCAAGGCACTGCTGCTAGCCTTTTGGATCTTTTCTTTATCACTTCTTAACCTGCTATTGAAAACACAAATGGAAGCAAACTATTGAATCATCAAAAACAACCTATTCTTAACCATAAAAGAAATACATCTAACAACAACCTAATCTACAAACTGAAATGAAACATACAAATACAAGAAAAGAGGAGCTTGGTTGCTTGGATTGGGCCCTAACCCAAGAGCTTCAGCCCTCTGAGGTAACTCAGTGCTAACTCAAAAAGGATTCCATATTTATTCTCAAAACAACAACAAGGTTACATGAATTGTCAAGATAATAAGCTTGAAGTTGAGCAGAGTTACATAAGCAATACTACAGCAAAAATTCAACAAAAATTCAACCCTAGTGAGGCCCTAGGCCTCTCTACTTATACAAATGAAGCTCCCAACAACTTCCTCAAAATCAGGGAGGCTTGGCTCCCAAAACTCGAGATAAACATCAGTTATCCTCCACTTGCTCGGCTGCCTGCTAATGCATGACTTGGCTACCTGTACTCCAAGCTGAATGAAGGGGAATTCGAAGTGGGGAGTAATAAATGAGGGGGATTCCCTCCTATAAGTCCTCTCCTTTGTCCACTTCGAGTTATTGCTGCCATTTGTCCACTGTATCCTTGACTTTGACCACAAAAATCATCAATAATCTGCATTAAACACATATTAGACCTCATGGCATCATAACTAGCTCAACTCACTCTATAAGCATATATATAATCAGAAAATCATGTAATAACCTAAGAGAATGGTTGATTTGACTAGGTTAGGAGGTAAAATGAGCCCATATACCCATTTATGAGGCTCATCACATAGCCCATTTTTCTTGGAACTCACTATCTAGAAACTCTCATAGTAATCTCAGTCCACTAGCTCTCTTTCCCCTTTAGCCCCCATAACCCAAGGAATGTGATCCCCTTCTTTGCCACATAGTCCCTTGGGCTATCCTCCTCCTTGATCCAGGTGGATATTGGTGGCCACCTGCCAAGTCCACCTGGACCCCCACCATTGTCTTTCTCAGCATTTTCAGTTTCCTTAATTGTAGCACAACTTACTATTTTTAGCAGTTTTTCGGGTCCTGAACTTCCGGAGCCGTTTTGAGGCCCTAAACGACGTTTTTTGGGGAATATGAGGGCGACATGGGTCCATGGAATGGACCGATGTCGCCCGTTGCAACAATGATAGTGCTCGGATAGATCTTCCTAATGAGCTATTGTACGCGTCAAACGGAGATCATATGCCAAAGTTACGACCCCGGGAAGTTGATGTCCCAACTTACCCCCAAACGGGGCCCACAGTTTGGCGTTTCATCTCCTAGGGTTAGGTTTTGGAATGTTAAGGGTTTTCCATTGTTTCTCAACAATAAATAGGCCTTCGAGCCTCATTGTAACACAGTTCAGAGGCATGTAGCCATCACATCTCTTCTCAGAGATAAGCTACCATCGCCCTAGCTGGTTTATTTCCATTTCTGGTTGTAAGCATATTTCAGTATTTTCCATTAATGAAATGAAGTATTATTTCCGCTGCATCTTTGTGTATATGGTTATCTCTGTAATTTGTTGCGTTCCTGTTTAAATCTGGATCAGTGGTATCAGAGCGGTCTGCTTTTTCTCTGTTTTTCTTTGCATGTCCCCAACAAGGTCAGGATATAAGGAGTTAGGGCTTGAACTGGTTGAACCTTTGCAAGACCAGCCTCGCAAATCCCGACGGCCTCCCATGGCGGACGAGAAGAAAGACGAGGGGGCAGGAGATCCCATCAAAATCTTGCTCGAAGAAGCCCTCGAGCGACAACGGAATGCGATGATGGACAGCTTTGCCCAGATCCTTCAGCGGCTACCCAGAAGCAACACATCGGCTTCCAGCAGCTACTCTAGAAACGCCACACCCTTTAAGGTACAAGTTAATTTTGAAATCCCCAAATTCGAGGGTCAGATAGACGCAGATGCCGTAGATAAATGGTTAAATCTGCTAGAGGGTTATTTTTCTGTTCATGAATTTTCGAGTCGGGAAAAGATTGTTTTTTCTCTCCTCAAAGCAGCCCCCCACGTCAAGGACTGGTGGGAAACCTACTGCGAGCAGAAGGATGAAAGTACTGGCTCACTATTTTCAGCCGCACCCACCTGGGATTCATTCCGGGATGCCATCAAGGAGCAGTACTACCCTGTCGGGAGCTATGAGGATGAATACATAAAGTGGACCACACTGCGACAGGGAAGGGACCAAGACGTGCCAGAGTTCACCAATCTTTTCCATACCCTTCGCACAAACTTGGGTATCAAGGATTCAGAGCAACATTTGATACTCAAATACCGTGGCTGCCTGCACAAGTACATCCAGGAAGAAATACAATTCCTAAACATCCCCTCGCTCGGCGCAGCATACCGGTATGCCGTCAAGGTCGAGCAAAAGTTTAAACAAAAGAAGCGAGACTTTGGATCTGCGAATCCAAAGCAGGGGAAAGGTGCCCCTAAACCACAGAACAAAGGACAAAGCCAAGGCGGGACATCCCAAGACAACCAGCCGAAGCTGCAAGCAAAGAATAGCGCCGCGAAGCCGAGAAAGGACACTGGAAAATGGTGCGAGTTCCATAAGAGCTCCACTCACAACACAAGTGAGTGTCGGGCCAAGTAGTCACTGGTGGCTGAGCTAAAGGTTTCAGAATCAGATGCATGTTTCGACTCTGAGTCAGAACCCGATAAGGGGTATGAAAAAGGGAAGCAGATCATTGATGCGGACCCCAGCGCCACTGTTTCTACCGCAAAAATCCAGAAAAATGAACCCGAAGATCCAGAGGAGGAGGAGCGTCTCTTCCACTCCCAGATGTGGGTTAAGGGCTCCCCGATACAGTTCATTGTTGATAGCGGGAGTCAAAAGAACCTCATTTCGGCAGAGGTCGTGAAGCGGTTGGGCTTACCGACCACAACACATCCACAACCATACACCATTGGGTGGCTTCACCAAGGACGAGATCTTCGCGTGAGACAACAGTGTCGCCTTCCATACAACATCAAGCCCTTCACGGATGAGGTATTGTGTGACATTGCTCCCCTTGAAGTTTGTGATGTATTACTAGGACAACCATACTTGTGGAAGCGACATGCTATGTATGAATCAAGGCCCCGTGATGTTATTATTACATTGGGAAATAAGTTGTTTAGGATACCAGAGGTAGCACCACCTGCCGCCCTCTCTTTGATTACTGCAAAACAATGCAGTAAGATCATTTCCAAAACCAGGAAATTTGTTTTCCTGATGATACGCCCTCAAGGAAAGAAGAAGACAGTGGCCGCAACCTCCAAACGGGGCCCCTCTGCACGACAGCTACAGATGGACAAGATTGTGGAGGAGTACGAGGACATCTTCACCTCCCCGGCAGGGGTTCCTCTACACTGTCAAGTCAAGCACTCCATCGATCTGACCCCAGGTGCGCTGCTACCCAATGGACCAATTTATCGGCACTCCGTTCTGGAGAATGATGAAATCAAGAGGCAGATTCAGGAGCTCCTGCAGAAAGGTCACATCCGTCCGAGTTCATCGCCCTGTGGGAGCCCGATCGTGTTGGTACAGAAGAAGGATGGGACGTGGAGACTCTGTATTGACTATCGGGCGCTGAACAAGATCACTGTCCGTAATAGGTACCCGATCCCGCGGATTGATGACCTCCTAGACCAACTAAAGGGGGCGAAATATTTCAGCAAGATCGACCTGAAGTCGGGATATCACCAGGTACCAATCGAACCCTCCGATGTGTGGAAGACTGCCTTCAAATCCAAGGAGGGCCTCTTCGAATGGTTGGTCATGCCTTTCGGATTGACGAATGCTCCTGCAACCTTTATGAGGCTAATGGATGACATTTTGTGGCCATTCACCAACTCCTTTGTAGTAGTATACTTGTATGACATTCTTATCTTCAGCCAGAGTTGGGAAGAGCACCTCCACCACATCCGACAGGTTCTCCAAACACTGCGGCAACACAAACTATGTGCCAATTTGGAGAAATGCACTTTTGGCATGACCCAGGTTCAGTATCTGGGATACATCATTGATGAACAGGGGGTGCATGTCTATCCAGCCAAGATCCAAGTCATTCGGGATTGGCCCTCTCCAACCACTCTAACAGAGCTCCGCAGCTTTCTAGGTCTTGCCAACTTCTACCGCAGGTTTGTGTTGGGGTTTTCTCATATTTCTTGGCCCTTGAGTCAAGTCACCAAGGGCGGGGCGAAAGCGAAATTCTTTTGGTCTGAATCTCAACAGAAGGCATTCAGGGAGTTGAAGGATCGCCTCTGCACGGCACCAGTGCTCGCGTTACCAGATTTACAACAACCATTTGAGGTCGAGACAGATGCCTCTGACTATGCTATTGGGGCAGTCCTTACTCAACATGGACATCCAGTGGCATATCACAGTGAAACACTTTCAGACACAGTCCGGAAGTACCCCACTTATGATAAAGAGATGTATTCCATTGTACAGGCCTGCCGACAATGGAAGCATTACATTTTGGGGAAGGAAACGGTCATCCACACAGACCACCGACCTCTGCAGTTCATACAGACCCAAGGGAAATTGCAGAATGATCGCCATCAGAAGTGGTCTACATACCTGCAACAGTTTCACTTGAATATCAAGTATAAAAAGGGCAGCACCAATAATGTTGCAGATTGCCTCAGTCGACCACCGATCATGGCGCTAACCACCGTGCTCAACTCTTGTGGGCACGAGACTTCTGATTGGCCACTTCTCTACAAAAGCGACCCAGAATTCGGCCACACATACCAGACACTCTTGGAGGGTTGGCAGGTTGCAGATTTTCACCTCCAAGATGCCCTATTATGCCACCTCGGTCACCTTTGTGTTCCTTCAAGCGAGCGTGCCAAGATGATTTGGGAAGCACACTATAGTCGGGCTGCTGGGCATTTCGGGGTTGAGAAAACAGTGGCAGTACTGCAAAATTATTTCTATTGACCGAATCTTCGACAGGATGTTGGGAAGTACATCTGATCATGTACTGCCTGTGCCATTGCCAAACCGGCCATTAAGAAGCACGGCCTCTATACCCCGTTGCCTACCCCTAGTCGACCTTGGGAATCCATCTCCATGGATTACATGTCAGGCCTTCCTTCCACTAAGCATGGAAATGACTGTGTTTTTGTGGTCGTCGACAGGTTCTCGAAGATGGCCATTATGGTGGCCTGCAAGAAGAATATCACAGCAAAAGCCACTACTAAACTCTTCTTTGAACGAGTGTGGGTGCACTTTGGGATCCCACAGTCTATCATCTCAGATCGGGACAGTCGGTTTCTCAGCACATTTTGGTCCAGTCTCTGGTCAATGCTGGACACCAAACTCACGAAGTCCACAGCCTTCCATCCTCAAACTGATGGCCAGACAGAGGTTGTCAATAGGATGATTGTGCACATTCTGCGCATGTATAACTCAAAGCATCCACGCACATGGGACGAGAGCCTCCCCTATGTTCAGCACAGCTACAACTGAGCTCTTCACAGCTCCACTGGCCATAGCCCTTTTCAGGTGGGTTTGGGATTCCAACCACTATGCCCCATTGATGTGGCCATGCCACTTGCAGCTACTCACATGAATTCAGCTCATGTCCAGTCCGAAACAGATAAGGCCACCAGCTTCATTGAGCGCATCCAACATATTCGCCAGCAGGTCCATGACATTCTTGAGAAATCAAATGCCAAGTACAAGCAGCGACATGATCAACATCGGGTGCCACACAAGTTTCAGGTGGGCGACAAAGTCTGGTTGCATTTGCAAAAGGAACGCCTTACTGGAGCCTATCGGAAATTGAGACCACTCCGATATGGTCCTTACACCATTACTAAGGCTATGGGAGACAATGCATTTGAGCTCAGCATTCCCCCATTCCTTGGCCTGCACCCAGTGTTCAATGTGGACCGCCTTCGGCCATACTTTCCACCATTGCTAGACACATCCGACATTGCAGAACAGCTCAAACCCACAGAATTAAATCCAGATTGCATGGAACAAGTTGCAACTGATCGGATCATGGACACACAGATCAAGAACACTCGCCAACAGAATATCCAACTGTATCGAGTTGTCAAAGCAGGCCAACTCCTTCAGCAGGGCAAGTGGCTCACCAAGGAACAAGTTCAGCAGAAGTTTCCTCATCTCATGGAGGAGCTCAACGCAATGGGGACCATTGCTTCCTAAGGGGGGAGGAATGATCCAGTTGGATATTGGTGGCCACCTGCCAAGTCCACCTGGACCCCCACCATTGTCTTTCTCAGCATTTTCAGTTTCCTTAATTGTAGCAAAACTTACTATTTTTAGCAGTTTTTCGGGTCCTGAACTTCCGGAGCCGTTTTGAGGCCCTAAACGACGTTTTTTGGGGAATCCGGGGGCAACATGTCTCCACGGAATGGACCATGTTGCCCGTTCCAACAATGATAGTGCTCGGATAGATCTTCCTAATGAGCTATTGTACGCGTCAAACAGAGATCATATGCCAAAGGTACGACCCCGAGAAGTTGATGTCCCAACTTACCCCCAAATGGGGCCCACAGTTTGGCGTTTCATCTCCTAGGGTTAGGTTTTGGAATGTTAAGGGTTTTCCATTGTTTCTCAACAATAAATAGGCCTTCGAGCCTCATTGTAACACAGTTCAGAGGCATGTAGCCATCACATCTCTTCTCAGAGATAAGCTACCATCGCCCTAGCTGGTTTATTTCCATTTCTGGTTGTAAGCATATTTCAGTATTTTCCATTAATGAAATGAAGTATTATTTCCGCTGCATCTTTGTGTATATGGTTCTCTATGTAATTTGTTGCGTTCCTGTTTAAATCCGGATCACTCCTCTAGGTTTCAACACATATAGGGTAAGAAATATCTCTACTAGGAACTCCAAGAATTCTTAGCTATGATGAAGTTTTCTTAATGGAAACAATTCCCCATGCACGTGGGTATAATTACCACACAATGTTCATAACAACCATGCCCATCATTTTGCTATAGTCATGGTATGATAGCATAGGCTCTTAGATAACCTCATAGAAGAATGATGGACAACTCTCCCACAACAACAACAACAAAAAATCATAGGTTATATGCTAACAACTAACCATGTGTCTTCATAAGAAGTCTGTGTATCTCACTTCCCCATAAACTCTAAGGTTGATATGTCTTAAGATAATATAAAAAAAAAGCTTATACTTAGAATTAGGTTAATATTATATTATTTTTTCCCTTAAGCCTTCTGAGCGTATTTCCTTTCCTCTTATGTAGAATCATAGCCCCATGTTTTTTTTCTTTTGTTTACAACCTATGATATATTTTATTATGAATACACAATATTTATATATTACATTATTTGACCATTAACATTCATCATACACATATATACATTGCTAACTATGAATCCAAAAACCAAGGGGTGATACATCACGAGTAGCAATAACTAAGTCAAAGGTAGCTAGAGCAATTCCTATATAGCAAAGGCAAAGATAGTACAATAGACACCATCACAAGTTCAATAGGTGGATGCCACACGTGCAACTATTAAAGTGGAGCGAAAATGTGAATTTCTTCCCAATTAGCATGAGATAATGGAGTTGAGATGCTCTCACTAATAATATTGTTCATGGATTGATAAAAAATCACCATCCTAAGAAACTATATCACAATATAAAAATCATAACATTGATGATTAAAAAATATTTATCATTGGCCAAAAATAATCATAAATCAGCATGAATCAACTCAACGAAAATAAACATACCAAGTCAATGAAAAAAATTGAAAAAAATAAATTTCAAATGTCATTACACTTTGATATTTTATTACCATAGTCCGTATAGGAAATTATAAACTAAATATTTTAAAAAGCTTTTCCTGATCTTCTAAAATCTTGCGATCTTGCATTAAATCCACATTTTCAATATCTCAAGAGCATTGTTCAATATCATTATGTGGTACACGTTCAATGTTTTTATTTAAAGTTGGAAAGTTTACATTATTAATTCAGGTTTTTTAATACAATTCTAAAATAGTGATAAAAATGATATTATTGTTGTGTATAAATAAATTAGTTTAATGAATTTGTTCGCGGGGGTAAGGGGGTAAGGAGTTGAGTGTACCATTTTTTTTAGGTTTTTAAATTTTGGGTTATTAGGTTAGTTTCTTACGTATAAGGAAGATTGATTTCTGCCCTCATTAAAAATAGTTTTAAATTATATTTTAAGATAAAAAATAATGTTCTCGTTCATGGTGGTAAATTTGTTTGGAAATTTGGTATTTTTTTTCTCAAAAAATTTTGTACTGGGAGTGTTTAAATTATGTTTTTGAGGTGGAAATGGATTTAGCCTCATAAAAAAACCCTTGGGTACACAAAGTTTGACAACTACAACTTAGATTCATAAAAATTTATGTCGGATTTTACCAAAATCTTACCTGAATTACCATGATTTTCCAAGTAAATTTAAAGTCTAATTAGTCTACCACAAAAACAATTCAACTTTAATAGTATTTGAAAAGAAAAATTAATATTCCTTATCATTAAAACTACCTTCAATTAAATCATATCATTTATAATAACATTAAACCTATATTCCATTCACTAAATCAACTACTATCTTTAATTGTAATTCAACTTTTTACACCCACTAAAAAGGAGTTGTCTTTAGTGCGACCGGTGTCTGAATCCAACTTAAAAATCTGAAGTGAAATCTTGATTTGTGTTATTTAAACTGGTTTTTTAATTTATATATGGATTAAACACCCTAAAAACCCTAGGGCACTTGGATTATGCAGGGGTTACCATCAAACTTGTGATTTCAATAAATTAGACTGGAAAACCCACCCAAAAGCTTCCAAAAAGTCGCATTAAAGACAAATCGAAAAAAAGCATATACCAACTACATATTTAAAAAATTATTTTTATTTCATTGCCTACAAACTACATATTTTAAAAAAATATTTTTATTTCAGCATATACCAACGATTTTGTCTACCAACGCCACAAATTCTTCAAAAAATCAGAATGCTTGAGCGTTTGAATCGTTGTTTTAACGGTGGAAATAGATTCAATGCCATCAAGAATCTCCGAGCACCCAAAATCCTAAAATTTAACCGTTGTAACCAAATTTTAAAAAATTTCTACCAAATTTTATCATAATCTTGCTTGAATTTCCATTATTTCCAAAACTATTTTATAATTTTCTTAAATTACACTTTACCAACTACATATTTAAAAAAATATTTTTATTTCATCATATTAAATGTATAAGAATAATAAAAATAAAAAGTTATTTCATAATTATAATAAAAAGTTAAAGGCGATATATTTAATTAAATGTGAAATTGATCCGCATAAATCCATACATTCAGGGAACGAGTGTTGGAAATAATACTGAGAGGGGGGGGGGGGGGGGGGGGTGAATAAGTATTATCACGTCACTTATTTTTTTTTTTCAAACCCAGATCATATACGCTACTTCAGTTAGATAAAACTGCGTATATACGCGACTACAGAGAAGGAAACTCGCGTATGCAATGCAGACTTATAATTTAATTTATCTTACAGATGTTGATCATTAATCTGTGTATTAGAATCAAATAAACAGTAACCAGAAACAGTAAATCAGATCTGAAGACAATCACACACAAGAACACAAGATATAAGGTGGAAACCCAATGTGGGTGAAAACCACCTGCTGCAATTCGTCAATATCTTCTTTTAATTAGAAACTTCTTTTTACAATGTACTGGTGTAGTCCTTTACCAGTATGCAGGATGCAATCTGCAGAGAGCTACAACCCTCTCTCGTTCTCCAGCTTCTCCGGGAAGGGAGCTACAACCCCCTTAGCTCTTGCACTAGCCAAGATACTAGTACGTAGGTGCTGGCCTACAGAAGGCTACAACCTTCTCTTTCTTCCAGGGACCACGTTTCATAAATTTTCATACTAGATCCATGAACATCAATCAATCATCAAAAATTTCTGCATCAAACAATCTCCTTTTCACCAATTAGAACTGAATCAAGTAGATACTTCTCTGACGGCTGTACCCAAAACACAGTAACAGTAACCACACACCAAATTCTGAACCCAGAACACTGCAGCAATAAACAGAAGCAGCTAGATCACAACTCAAAAGATATACGCTACTTAAATAACCTGAAACCTGCGTGCATATGATTCTGTGTGTGGACCAATCTGCGTATACGCTGTTGTTATTCACTGAACCAGCGTGTATACGTGCCTTCACTTCACTGAACCTGCGTACAGATCTATAAAGGATAATTCACTCTTTCAAATATTCAGACACTAATTAACCCAGATTATCAGATTTATAGATCAAGCATGCGCCACGTATAACAGATCAAAATCATACAAAGATACTATCATTCAAGCTTAAAGATTATGACCCATCAATAGTACTTATCCTTCTCTTTGCGCTAAGGTTCCTCCTTCATTCAGATCCAGATCTGCACCATGACCCCAATCACCAATATTTCAGATCTAGCACTTATTAGATATTCAATTAATTCAGATTATCCTTTACCAAATGATCTCCTTCCTCTTTTATAGTCTTAGGCCTTTCACAATACCACGGTCCAAAACCGTAATAAAACAATACCATGGACCCAATACTTGGGATCAACACTTCTGACGAGATACCATGGTCCAAAACCATAGGTTTAAATACCAAGGACTAACTACCACAGACCAAAAGTAAGTTCTCCAACATATACGCGCTTTTCCTTGTGTGAAAGTGTGTGTATACCATACGCGCCTTTGTAACGTCTAATCCGTGTGTATACTCACCTTCGTCTAGGTGAACCTGCGTATATATCTTTTTCCTTCATTCTGAGAGCCTGTACTGAGATCTGCCACCAAAGTGAGTTGCCATCAAGGACAACACCTGTGTCATAGCTCTAAATCAGTGCCACAATGCCAACAATCTCCCCCTTTGGACTTGATGGCAACCCCAAGATCCTCAAAGTCATTCTCCCCCTTTGTCATCAAGGGCAAAGGGTTGTGCTCCCCCTGAGTACATGCTGAAATCTCTTCCCTGCAGTGCTGACCATGCTCCCCCTGACTGTAGGCAAGATCTGCAAAAAGATGTTCTTCAAGAAGAACCATGACTTATATAAAAGACCTTCCTATCACCAAAAGACTCAATACATACATCCATCACCCAACCAAGTGGGGATACATCAGAAATTTACATATGACGACCAAGTACATCACATCTTCATCCCAGGCATAATGGGGAAACCAAAATAGGCCGTTACATGACCTTGACATCATAAAAAAGGATACATGACATAGAGACGAAATATCTAGAACAAGACTTATGAAAGTCACCAATAACTGATATCAGCATAATCTATCAATCACCATTCAGATCAGCAACCATGATTTCCTTCTGTTCTCCCTCTGCATTTGTTCCACTTGAAACCAACAACAGCTGTGAACTAGAACCAAAAGCTTCTAAGATAATGCCAACAATGCATCATTAGACATTTATCTACTCCCCCTGAACCTGTGCCGGATGGTCTCTGTCAGACCCATATCAGAGTATCTTCAACCAGAGCCTGTCCCTACTGAAATCCATCAAGCCTCCATATACGCGATTGTCTCTGCACGAACCAACGTATGTACACGGATCCTCCTCAGGAAATTCGCGTACACCCATTTTCTTCTGAAACAAACAAGTTTTAACAACAAGATGATGCATCAACTACTCCCAGCTTCTGTCTGAGGTATTCAAAAGTTTCCCTGGGCAGTGGTTTGGTGAGAATATCAACAACTTGTTCCTTAGAAGGAACATACTCCAATTTGACCTTTTGTTCCAACACTTGTTCCGGAGAAAGTGATACTTGATCGGTATGTGCTTGGTCTTTGAATGCATGACTAGGTTCTTTGAAATGCTGATTGCACTTGTATTATCACATAAGATGGAGATAGGTGGTGTACAAGTGATTTGAAAATCCTGCAAGGTTTGCATCATCCAAAAGAGTTGAGTGCAGTAAGATGCAACAACCACATATTCCGCTTCAGCTGTAGATAAAGCAATCGAACTCTGTTTCTTGCTGAACCAAGATACTAATCTGGAACCCATAAAGAATGCACCACCACTTGTGCTCTTTCTGTCATCCACGCTTCCAGCCCAATCTGCATCTGTATAAGCATGAAGAGTGAGATATGTATCTCTAGGATACCATAAGCCATAGTTTTGAGTTCCTTGAAGATACTTGAAAATTATCTTCACTGCCTGAAGATGAGTTTCCTTTGGATTTGCCTGAAATCTTCCAACTATTCCCACTGCATGCATGATGTCTGGTCGTGTACCTGTCAAATAAAGCAGACTTCCAATCATGGATCTATAGGTTGGTTGATGTACTGCTGCTGATTCATCATTTGCACTGAGGTTGCATCCTGTAACCATAGGTGTACATACTGGTTTTGCATCTTCCATGCCATATTTCTTCAAGATCTGCTTGAGATACTTGGTTTGAGACAAAAAGATATCGCCTTCATTTTGTTGGATTTGCAATCCAAGAAAATATGTCAGTTCTCCAAACAAAGACATTTCGAATTCTTTCTGCATCACCAAGGCAAAGCTTTGACTCATAGCTTCTTCATTGTTGCCAAAGATAATATCATCTACATACACAACAAGTATTAACAATTTGTCATTTTCAATTTTTATATAAAGATTGTTATCTACTGATCCTTTTGGAAAACCTTGTTGATGAAGATATTTGTCCAAACGGTAGTACCAAGCCCTTGGAGCCTGTTTAAGACCATAGAGAGCCTTTTTTAGTCTGCATACAAGATTTGGATCATTCCCAAGAATGAAACCATCTGGTTGCTCAATGTACACTTCTTCTTCTAAGTCTCCATTCAGAAAGGCTGATTTCATGTCCATTTGAAATACTTTGAACTTCTAAACGCTAGAGAGAGCAAGGAACATTCTGATGGCCTCAAGTCTAGCAACGGGAGCAAAAGTTTCTTCAAAGTCTATTCCTTCTTGTTGAGCATACCCTTTACAGACAAGTTTGGCCTTGTTTCTAATCACTTCCCCATTTTCATTCAACTTGTTTTTGAAGATCCATTTTGTCCCTATGACATTCTTATCTTTTGGTCTAGGAAACAACTCCCAAGTGTTATTCTTTTCGATCTGCTCAAGTTCTTCATCCATTGCCTTGACCCAACATTCATCCTTGCATGCCTCTTTTACATTTTGTGGTTTAGTGGAGGAGAGCAAGGCCAAATAGCTTGAGGCTTCTGCAATTGTTCTTCTTGTTTGTATACCTGCCTTTTTCTGCCCCAAAATTTGAGATTCTGGATGATTCTTCTAAACGTACCTGGATGGAGTCTTCTCTTCTCTTCTTATCTTTTCTTCTGGTGCCCCTTGAGCTTCTTCTTCATCACAGTTCTGATTTGATGTTGAAGTATAGTCGTCATCATCTTCGAAATCTTCGTAATTCACTTGCCTAGGAATGTTTCCTTCTTCATCAACCACTACATCAATGATGTCAACAATTCTTCCAAGTCTTTTGTTGTAACACTTATATGCTTTGGTGTGAGGAGAATAACCAAGGAGAATGCCTTCATCTGCTCTTGGTTCAAACTTGCCAAGATTTTCATCATTATTTTTAATATAGCATTTGCTTCCAAAAATTTTGAAATATTTTACCGAAGGAGTCTCACCATACCAGAGCTCATGAGGACTTTGAGTGCTGTTCACCCGAACATTTGTCTTGTTGAGAATAACAACTACAGCAAATGCGGCTTCACCCCAGAAAGTTGCGGGAGTTCCAGACTCATCAATCATTGCATGAGCCATTTGTTGAACCGTTTTGTTCATCCTTTCCACTACTCCATTTTGCTGAGGAATCCTAGCTGTAGAGAATTCCCTCCTTATTCCATGTTCTTCACAAAAATCGAAAAATTAATTCGAGGTAAATTCTCCTCCTCGATCAGACCTGAGGCATTTGATTCTGAGATTTGATTCGTTCTCCACGAAGGCTTTGAATGATTTGAATTTTTCAAAGGCTTCGTCTTTGTGCTTCATAAGTCCTATCCAACACATCCTGGAATAGTCATCAATGAATAATATAAAGTATTCTTCTCCTCGAGGTGACCTTTTCCTAGTTGGTCCACATACATCAGTATGGACAAGTTCAAGCGGCCTGCTGGCTGATCCTTCCTTCTCAGGGAAGTTAGTTTTGGTTTGCTTACCAAACTGACATGATTTGCATATTGTATTGTCTGGGATTTTGATGTCTGGAAGACCACAAACTGCCTGGTATTTGCATGCTTTCCTTATCTGTGAGAAACTAAGATGCCCCAATCTTCTGTGCCATAGCCAGTGTTCATCATTCTTGCTCAGATAGCATTGATTTTGTCCTTCTTTGAATATGTATAAATTATTTGGAGTCCTTACGCCTTTGATCACTGTTTTTCCTGTATCAAGATCACGAACACTACATCCATTTGATCGAAATATTACCTCAGTTCCTTGATCACACATCTGGCTGACACTTAATAGATTATGCTTTAAGCCATCAACATACATGACATTTCCATCTTTGACCCTTTCTTTCAACTGAACAGAACCTTTACCTTTTATGAGAGCAGGGGTGTCATTTCCAAAAGAAACCTTCTTCTCCTTCTCTAAGGCACTATATGACTGAAGTTTTTCTTTATCACCTATCATATGTTTCAAACATCCACTGTCGATGTACCATTGATTTTCTTTCCCTTCCGCATATAAGGCTATACCACATCTTTCTAGTTGGGGTTCTTTGATTCTCCATGATTTGGCACTTGAGGCTTGCTCCTTCTGAGTTGTCTGCCGAAACTTGCTCCTGCATTCAGAATCTTCATGACCGAAATTGTTACAAATAGAACATTCTATTTCATTTTCAAGAGCAAAGAAGTTGTTGTACGTCCTTTTCATGATCCCAGTCATACTCTTCTGTTTGTGAGCTTCTCTAGTTATGATTGTCTTATAGGCAACACATTGAGCTGCTTTGTGACCAAAGTTATGACATGAAAAACATTGGCCATTGAAGAAACTCTTGTGATTATCAAATCTACCAGCCAAATGATTGTAGTTCCTATTGACATCCATTCTTGAGGCAAATTGAGAAGGATTTACCTGTGGCTGGTTGTAGCTTGTGTTTGTCCTTAAAGTAGATTTCCTTGATTTACCTGGTAGTCTTTGATCATTCTTGAGGTAAATTGTCCCTGATTTACCTAGTGATTTCCATTTGGTCTTTGTTCACTTCTCCTTGCAGCGTCAAGATAACTCTTGGAGGTAGATGGTTTCTGCGTTTGAGTTGTTTCTTCATTATATCCCAGACTTGTCTTGATTAGTGGAGATCACTGCACTTTGATAATCTCATTTAACGTGTCAGATCCTTTAACAAATCTAAGATTAAGAGCTTTTGTTTTCTCAATCTCTTTTCTTAGTCCCACAATTTCACATTCTAACTTTTCATGATGTTTTTCCTTTTCAGCAATTTGGAATTGTAGAGTATCTATGATCACATTCTTCTCTTCTAAACAAATTTTGAGTCTAAAAATCTCGTCATAAAGACTTTCTTCATCTATAGAATCCATGAAATCATTAATGAGCCCCAAAAATGTATAATTATATGGGCTCATTCAACCTCCTAATTTGACTTAATCCACCATTCTCTTTAGTTTATTGCATGTTTTTGATTATATTTATGCTAATAGAGTGAATTGGGTTAGTGATTATGCCAACAAGTCTAATGGGTGCTTTGTGCAGATTTTTAGTCAATTTTGAGACAAAATCAAAGGTTTTAATGACCACTTGGCAGCCAAATTCGTGGGAGAACAAGGGAGATGACTTTTAGGAAGGTTTCCCCTTCATTTATGGGCCCTTACCTCGAATTCTCCACCATAAGCTTGGATTTCACGGGCCACCAAATCGATTATCACAAGGGCAGCCGAGCAAGTGCTAGTAAAAGTGTTGTTAACTACAAGTTTTGGCAACCGAGTTCCTAAAGTTTAGGAGGGCTATTGGGGTCCTCAATTTGTATAAATAAGAGGGCTTAGGGCCTCATTTCAGTTAGTCACTTTGTAGGAAGAAGTTAGCTAGTTTGTAGTTCGATTTTAGTCATTTTTTAGGCAGTAGATTAGCTTTGCATTTCAGCACATTTTCAAGCTTTTCCTTGTGGACAGTTTTTGATGTAACTCTTCTTTTCTTGCTCAATAAAGATGAATCCAGCTTTGCACCAGCTCTAAATCTCTCTTAGGAGGCTGTAGCTCTTGGGGTTGGGCCCATCTCAAGTGCCCAGTACCTCCTTTTTTTACTTTCATGTGTCTTTGTTGCATTCTTAGAATAAAATTTGCTATTTAGATTTAAATCTTGTTTTGTTATTTAGGTTGTTTTTGATGATTACAATAGCTTTTCAGGTTCAGATTGATTTGATAGGTTAATAACAGGGAAGATCTTCAGAAAAAGGCCATCAAGCACCTCTGATTTCACCTCTCCCTCAGGGGGATCAGGAGCTGGGATCAAGGTGACCTTGCTGCCACCAAAAACACTATCTTTGCTTCGCCATGCAACCATTAGTGTTTGATTCTTATTGGCAGAAGTTGGTTACTTGTTCAGATTCTTGATTGCTTCGTTGCATAAGTTATTTCACATGGTTTAATTGCAAATAGACTTCTGTTCCATTTCCTTGCTGTTACATAGGTCAGATTAGGTCAAAGTAATTAGCTTCTTGATTTTCCAAGTCTTCATTTGTCTAATTCGAAAAACGACTTGCAGAGCACCTGCACCACTCCTCTATCTGCCCATACTCCATCAAACCCATCTGCTCCATCCCTCAACTCAGCTTCTTGCCTTACATTTTCCATTTGCTCACTTTGCCCTAAATTCCCATATTGTTGTGCAACATTGCTCTTCCTCTCCTTGAACAAATCCAACCATCCTCTCCACTTCTCAGCTCCATTCCCCAAATCCTGGACCTACTCACACCCTTATCTCACCTCCATACCCACTCCTTCATCCTTCTTCCTCCATCCATCCTCCAAAATCCCATTTCTGAACATCCTCTAGAAAATTACAGAACATCCTGTAGAAATTCTAGAACATCCTGTAGAACCCCTGCAGACTTCTTGTAGAAGCTCACGAATGAGGTTTCTTGATAGCCAAACTCTGTGAAACTCTTTCAAAGGGTGTTAGGGACCCCTTAGGCCCTCTCTGAACCTTCCCGACCTGCTCCAAGCATTTCCTCTCGCCAATCCAGCTCTTCACAGTAAAAAACAGTTAAACCGCATGCATGATAATTCTAATAACTTATTCAAAAATACAAAAAGATGTTTTCTCCAGATAGTGATAACTTAGACAATTGAATTTTTACCTTCCTATAAGTCAATGGCATCTCTTTCAGTAGCTTGCATCCTCTTTTTCGCATCAGTAGGGTTAGTCGGTAAAACTAGGGTTTGCTAGGGTTTGCATTTCCTTTCCGCTTTCAGTTTCTTTCTGCAAGTAGAATAGCGCTTTTGAGATTATCTTTCTTCCATCATGATTAAAAGCTTCTTCTGAGAACTCATAGAAGTTGGCTTGAGCTCCTAGCGAACTTGTGCCAGTTGATCAAGTGACAGCTGCGGCAAGAGCTAGTACTTGTGCATATAGCACCGTCGCTTCCAAGTTTGTTACGAACTACTGAGTTGATAAAATTAAAGAAGGGAGTTCCAGGAGTTGCAGCGTTATTGCTGCAATACTAGGGCCCACCAATCATCATCTTCAAAATCCATTAAAAGTTTATATTTGTTACCTTGTTCATCTTCGTCACTATTGGAAAGTCCATCACTATCTTCATGAGAGTAATAGCTTTTCTTATTTACATTCTGTTTCTTGTTCCATCTAACAGGTTCCTTCCCCTTGTCAATCTTATCCTTATGAGGAAATTTGGTAGCATAGTGACTGACTCTTCCACAAGCAAAGCATTTGAAAGGTAACTTACCTCAGAATCTTCCAGCACCCTATTGAAGGTTCTTGACAAAATTTGTTTCTTCTTCTTCTTCTTCTGACATGTGTCTTGACTCATAGTAATCTCCTTTGCCTAAAGCCTTGAAGGCAACTTCTCTCCTGTCTGATGGTCCTCCTTTCCTCATTTCATAAGCAGTCAGAATTCCGTGTAGCTGTGACATGGTAAGGTTTCGTAGATTCTCTTTTTCTTCTATTGCAGAAACTTTAGATTCAAACCTAGGGGACAAAGATCTTAGAACCTTATCAACCACAACAGCCTCTTTTATTTCTTCACCCAAGTTTTTCATACAATTAACGATCTCATCTACACGAAGGAAATAGTTAGCCACACTTTCATCATTGTGCATTCTGAGATTTTCATACTGAATTCTGAGGGTTTGAAGTTTTGCTCGTTTTACTTGTTCATCTCCTTCATAGCTCAGAACAATCTTGTTCCATATTTCTTTTGCAGATTTATACTACAAAACCTTGACGAATTCTAATCGAGATAGACATCCTAATAGAGTATTGACCGCCTTTGCATTTGTTTCATATTGCTTCTTACCAGCCGGATCCGTAGGAGTTGCTGAAGGAAAAGTGTACCCTGTATCTATGATATCCCAGACTTCAATACCAAGAGATTGAAGATAGGCTGTAACTCTTACCTTCCAATAGACGAAGTTGGTCCCATAAAAAATTGGTGGCCTGATTAATGCTTCTCTCTCGTAGTTGGTCATGATGATGGATCTTCCTTCAAGTGATCAAGCTTCTTCAGAAGGACCTGCTCTGATACCAATTGTTGAAAATAATACTGAGAGGGGGGGTGAATCAGTATTATCAAGTCACTTATTTTCTTTTTCAAACCCAGATCATATATGCTACTTCAGTTAGATAAAACCGCGTATATACGTGACTACAGAGAAGGAAACCCGCGTATGAAATGCAGACTTATAATTTAATTTATCTTACAGATGTTGATCATTAATCTGTGTATTAGAATCAAATAAACAGTAACCAGAAACAATAAATCAGATCTGAAGACAATCACACACAAGAACACAAGATATAAGGTGGAAACCCAATGTGGGTGAAAACCACCTACTGCAATTCGTCTCTATCTTCTTTTAATTAGAAACTTCTTTTTACAATGTACTGGTGCAGTCCTTTACCAGTACGCAGGCTGCAACCTGCAGAGAGCTACAACCCTCTCTCGTTCTCCAGCTTCTCCTGGAAGGGAACTACAACCCCCGTATCTATTGCACTAGCCAAGATACTAGTACGTAGGTGCTGGCCTACAGAAGGCTACAACCTTCTCTTTCTTCCAGGGACCACGTTTCATAAATTTTCAGACTGGATCCATGAACATCAATCAATCATCAAAAATTTCTGCATCAAACAATCTCCTTTTCACCAATTAGAACTGAATCAAGTAGATACTTCTCTGACGACTGTACTCAAAACACAGTAACAGTAACCACACACCAAATTCTGAACCCAAAACACTGCAGCAATAAATAGAAGTAGCTAGATCACAACTCAAAAGATATACGCTACTTAAATAACCTGAAACCTGCGTGCATACGCTTCTATGTGTGGACCAATCTGCGTATACGCTATTTTTATTCACTGAACCAGCGTGAATATACGCCTTCACTTCAGTGAACCTGCGTACATATCTATAAAGGATAATTCACTCTTTCAAATATTTAGACACTAATTAACCCATATTATCAGATTTATAGATCAAGCATGCGCCACATATAACAGATCAAAATCATACAAAGATATTATCATTCAAGCTTAAAGATTATGACCCATCAATAGAACCTATCCTTCTCTTTGCGCTAAGGTTCCTCCTTCATTCAGATCCAGATCTGCACCATAACCCCAATCACCAATATTTCAGATCTAGCACTTATTAGATATTCAATTAATTCATATTATCCTTTGCCAAATGATCTCCTTCCTCTTTTATAGTCTTAGGCCTTTGTCACACGGAAACTGTCAAGGGTGCGGACACGACTGACCTTCCTAGAAGTCTAAGACATTCTAATGACAAACAAGACAAAAAGGAGTGATCTTTCTCTAAATACACCTTTTATAACATGAAAACTACAAGTGTTTAGGTTTACCTTATTCCAAAACGCTGTTGTTGAAGTCCGTTCTTGACGATCCAGATGAGCTCCTCCTTCAAGTCAATTCCTGCAACCACAAACAATCAAACAATTACCAAGCACTTGCATTTCATATAATAAAACATATATCCAACATGCAGACCAAGGAACACATGAAATAACTCATTAACATAAGCTATTGAGAAAAATAAACCAGTTTGTATTAATAACGAAACAAAGAAACTCTTACAACCTGGCCTTGGTGTTGTGCAAGTTCCTCCCAGGGTCCATCAAGGGTTTTCCTCTTCTTTGACAAAGCTCACCCTCTCCCAAGTAGAATCAAATGAAGACAATCTCTCCTCACAAAGGCTCTAATGGAAGACCTAAATCCTGCAGCATTTACCCAAAGAAAATGTATAGCTCCAACCTCCTTTCCTCCTGGCTCAATGCCTTTATTTATAGTGCTGTAAAGAGGTTATTCTGGTCCACCATCAATGGGATCATCCCCCTCTTTGGGTGGGATAGCTCCCTTATTGATGGGATAAGACTCCCCTTAATAGAGATACATGAACCAACTGGAGGCGAATCCATTTCATCAAACCGACCTCTAGAATGTTCTAGAAGTAACCACAAGTAACTTTTTCAAGATAAAACTCGCGCATTTTGTCTTTTACAGAGGGACGCACTTGTCCCTTTACATACAGAGCGTCTATGGATGCAGCTTTTGTGAACAAGGTCCGCGTCCCCGCAGGTAAGACTAGAGAGAACCTGCGACCCCAGAGATAAATATGATTTTTACAAGACTTTCTCTCTATTTTGAGTTTGAGATGGATAACAGAGGCATAGACTTGCCTAAGAGGGTAGCATGACTGTTGATTTGAGCCATACTAACTGTAAGTAGTCAAGGTGACATTTTTTAGTGTAACAGCCTTTCACAATACCACGGTCCAAAACCATAATAAAACAATACCATGGACCCAATACTTGGGATCAACACTTCTGACGAGATACCATGGTCCAAAACCATAGGTTTAAATACCAAGGACTAACTACCACGGACCAAAAGTAATTTCTCCAACATATACACGCTTTTCCTTGCGTGAAAGTGCATGTATACGCATACGTGCCTTTGTAACGTCTAACCCACGTGTATAGGCACCTTCGTCTAGGTGAACCTGCGTATATATCTTTCTCCTTCATTCTAAGAGCCTGTACTGAGATCTGCCACCAAAGTGAGTTGCCATCAAGGACAACACCTGTGCCATAGCTCTAAATCAGTGCCACAATGCCAACAATGAGTAAATATAGGCTCCGTACACTTGGTGTAAATTGTCTATACTTAGTGTAATTTTAGTTGGGAATGGTATAAGAATATCTATTTAAATAATTGGTAAGTGAAATTTTTAAAGTTTTTTGTGTTATTTGGTTATTTATTTAATATTATTATTTTTTTGGTATTTATTTGATATTATTAAGTTGAGAGCTTTCTCTAGTAAAGTATGTAAGACACGTTGTAATGTTTTGTAAATATTTTGACCAAGTCAAAATACATAAAAATAAAAACAAAAATTAATGTAATGTAATGTAAGGTAAACATTTTAACTTCGTCAAAATAAAAATAGCCTTGTGTTAAAATAAAAAATTTATGTTATATTTTTTTATTAATTTTTGTTGAGTACTTGAGGTAAATTTGACTTGGTGAAGTTACCAATGGTTTTTGAGCTCTAGGTTTATGAGAACCCATGGTATTCATGTGGAATATAGTCTATTTAAAGGGGAGAATTAAACCAATCTAGATTCATCTTAACTCGGGATCTACCAAGCCCCGAGAGGGATCAAATCTCTTAAGATGCAAAGAGATTTGGTCCCTCGTCGGAGTTAAGATGATGGATCTAGGTTGTTTTTTTGTTATGTCGTCTCTAGCTCAATATGGTAGAGATGTTTTAATGTCCTATAAACATTTTGACTTGGTCAAATAAAATAAAACAAAATAATTAATAATCATAATTATTAATAAAACATTTTGACTAGATCAAATTACATAAAGCTAAAATTAAAATTAAAATTATAAAACATAAAATTAATAATTGTAATTATAATTAATAATTAAATAAGCCTAGATCCATCTTAATTTTGGATTAAGCGTCGAAAGGGATCAAATCTCTTGAGATGCAAACCTCTTTTAGAGTGAAAACATATTTGATCCCTCTCGATGCTTGGTAGATACAGAGTTAAGATGGATCTAGGTTGGTAGACACTTAAGATGGTTAATGTTAAATAGGTGGTCATATCATGTAAAAACAATAGTTGTAAGAAGGTTGAGCTTGGGTGGTTAAGAAAAATGTTGTTATCATTTCCACCTAGGTTCGATTTCCACATGTGACATGTTTAGCTCATAATGAGTAGTTCTTGCAATTGCTTCGAGCTTTTTTGTCCAAGCAATGCTTCGAGGACCAAAAGTTATATTTCTTATATAGATATTGCTAATGAAAAAAAAAACTTTCGCCTATTAGAAGGTTCCTTCACTTAAAAGTTTCTAGAATGTTAGATAAAGACACATAAAGAAATAGAAGCAATGTAATGTGATGTATTGTGAAGTATATTGTAATTGCAACATTTTTTTAAACCATGGTGAATTGGTACATGTTGGAGTAATTTGTGTGAGGCCCAAGATCAAATCTTTTGGTTGTCACTATAAAACCAAGACTATATCCAATAACCTGCAAGTGAAAGATACCAATAAATTATGACAACAATAGGCAAGATGTCACATGGGTGGGGGTGTATACTCTTCAACCCTTATCATAATGGGCCAAACTTGTCCCTTGAAATTGAACCTAGGTGAATGGGAGAACAAATTGTGCTCCTAGCCACTCTAAACAATTATTTCTTGTAGAGTGATTTCATTTCTTAAGGAATAATTAATGGTGTTTACCTACCTCAAGAGTTTTCTCTACAATTCTTGTGTATTCAATATTTTTTTATTTATGGTGTAAATGGTTTGGTTTATTTTTTAAAAGTTTCTATGCTATCTTATATTTTTATATCTATACAATTACACAACATGTCTTATTGAAATTTTCTTGGTGGACCTTGCCTTCATTAGTTGATGAAGCATAATTTATCCATATTTTCCTTAGATACTTGATATGTAGCTTTCAAACTAGGTAGGGCTGGACATTGGCTTGTTTGATGATTTTTCTCGCATATTTCATAACCCTCTGTATTCCTTAATTGACATCTCTAATGTGTTTTTTGGTACATTTGGGACATAAAACAACTAGAGCCTTTTCAACCTCTTCTTCTTTCCTTTTGATATGCATGATATCTAATTGCATGGACAAGGAATGTAAAATGTTGATCTCAATGTCTTCAATTAAGGTTCTAATGTTAGACTTTGTGAGGCCTATTATTGATGTCCTTAATGACTATGTAACAATATTTATGTAGATGTTATTCTTTTTATATGTAGCTCTAGAATATTTCTTGATCACATGCTTTATCTCCTCATAAAAGAGTTGAAAAATAACACCATTTCCAAGGATGTTCAAGGTTTCCATCCACTCTATCACACCTCTAAGGAATACTAATTTGATAGACTTGTGATCTAATGTATAGGAGATAAACTTCTTATCGATAAGTCGAAATCTCTCCTCTTAAGATTTTAGTGATTCATCTTCTCTTTGTATCAATTTAAAATTCTCAACCCTAATATATTAGGCTTTGCAATAGTTTATGTTATTTTTAATGAAATCGTGTTTTAGTTGTTCCCAAGTGTTGATGTTGTTCCATCCATACTCATAAAAGTTATTAATACTACTTCCTTCAACATGGATGGGAAGAATCTCAACTTATTGACATGTATCTAATGCTTATAGGATTCCTATAGAAAACTTCAAGCTCAAAGAGAAGGGTATAAATATTCTTCAATGGCCAATCCAAGAAATCAGGGAGAACAAAAAGAGTTATGTTCTTCAACTTCCTTAAATGGAAATTGAAAAACATCAAGTTGATCTTTTGATTCTTCCACCTTCATATTCAATGATGGTGATCTCTCTATAGATTCAGTTCTTATGTTGAATGAAGAACATTTGTAAGGACTCCCATAACAAACAAACTTATCTCCCTGAGACCTTCAACAAATTATCCATTTATTTATCATATAGTTATTGGCTCTTATATATAATATTGCTTTAAGTAGTCTTCAAATATTTTTTGCTCTACTTGAAGCTCCTTTGGTATGCAATGGTTACTATTCTCTGCTTGACTTACACTAGGTGTATAAGTTTTTAGTAGGAAGTATCCTAGCTTATTCCATGTTGATGCATGCATTCTAAATTAAGAATCTAAAGTGGAATTTAAAACATTACACAAAAATTATATCCAGGAAAATGTCACTCTCATTTTGGTAATAATTCTATAATTTATTTATTTATTTTTTTCAAATTCAAAGATTATATTTGGTGTTTTTTTGGAGGGGAATTAATGAAGGAAAATCTATAGAGGTGGGTGAAGATAAACAATATCTAAGGCTTTGATGTTGGGCTTGCCTAATCCCCTGTTTGGGTTATGGAAAAAGGTTTTGAAATGTGGTAAAAAAGAGCTACTATCATAGTGGCCTACCTAGTAACCCGAGGAATCAAAAGATGTGGAAAAGGGTTAATAAAAAAGATCAACCTCCCCAACAATAATGGCAAAATTTTTTGAACTATAGAATTATAACAATAAAATAGTAAACTCCCGAGAACATTTTAATTATAATCTCAAGTGTCATATAAACTTCAAGAGTTCTATACCTTCCATGTATACAAATTACTAAAATTTAGCCTAGTAATAAATGAAGTATCCTAAAACCTTGAATGTACTTAATTAGGATGTTCTAACAAAACAAGCAACTAAGTATGTGGTTGAAAGGCAAATACACCAATTCCACTGAATATCTCAAAGGTGTGGTTCATATTTTTGTCTCTTTATATAATTGGTTGGAAGTCAAATGTTGTTGACAATGTTACCCAATCAAATGAAGAATGTAGGTGAAGATAGCTAGGTCGGTACATGTACATTCACAAGGTGAAACTAAACATGGTAACAATTTTATAGTTATAAATAATTATGAAACTTACAATCATATACTTAATTATTATAGTTAAAAGTAATATAAACAAAATAGGAAATCAACTTGCAAGTTTGTACAATAAACAAAGGTTTAATAATGCTAAATTTAATGGACATATAAATGAATAAACAAAATAGAATTGTAGTTAAAATAAGTTAACAAATAATTCAAATAAACCAAATGAACATAAATACAAAAAACAAGGTAGGGTTCATTCTAGAACCCTATCAAGGACTTTATAACACAAAACTAAATTGAAATTTTTATTCAACAATCTACAAATAATACATAAATAATGCCAATGATGAAACTCCATTTTAGCTAAGCAATTTGGACTTGTTCATAACTTGAAGAGAAAAGTGTTAGAAAAAGAGAGAGTTCTTGTTGACTTTATCAATAAAATACCTAATTATTAAGGAGTTTCCTACTAGCTAAGCTCACTCATGTAGTTGAATTTATGATTTATTGTTTACTAAAATAGTTAAATTTAGGATTTACTAATTAACTATTTTATCTAGATTTGATCTAAAATACTATACATATCTAAAATTTAAGTTGTTCATGAATTTAATGGCTATCCCTCGGAGTTTAACAATATACCTAATCACCCTCATGATTAGAGATAACATAATCCCATAATTTAATCATTTGTTTCTTGTTAGGTAAAACAATTGTTCTTTTAATTCATAGCAATAGATCCAACTCTCACATTAATTGTGAATCCGGGTAGGCCTTTTTATTTCAAGGTTATTAAACAAAGTATATGCAAGGAAAAATTTTGATTAGTGCTAATAAATCTCGAATCCAATCCTCTCAGCAATCCAAAATTCTGGTTGTTACACTCCCAAACCTCGCTCGCACTTTTAGGAAATAAACACACATTGCAGAATAAACCACTTGGTCACACAATCGCTCTTATTCAGAAAGAAACAACACTCTTGGAAACCATTCACTCAAGTAAATGTTGAAACACACATTCAAATAAATAAACACACCAACAAACTGTAATAGAGATTAAATAACTGTCATACTAGGAAAAGGAATAGTACATGACCTATGTTGTTACACAATACAAAGGTTAGAATTTCGCAATCATTAAAGCATGAAAAATATTAACAGTAACAGTAACAAAAATCATACATGAATAATAATTGAGAGAAAGTAAATCAAATTGCTACAGTACCGTCCCAACTTGTGATACCTACTAAGAAGGAGGGTCCTTCCTTCCTAGTAGGGGTTGGTACACTATGCAACACACAAGCTAATTAGCAGAAAGGTATGGTGCCATGAATAATTAATATTTGCATTAATGAAACATACAGGGTTGCAATGTTAGTGATTTTTCCTCTCTCTCCTTTCCTTTTTCTATGCACATCTATATGTCTACTCATTGGAAGAGAGCACACATTTTTACAGTTTCAGATTACAAAGATAAGATTGTCATGAGAATCTCTTGATTCTAATGTGATATAAATCGAGAATACATATTAACAGCTCAATAAAAATTTCCATGCTTGGGACAAAGTTGTAACAATGTTTCCCAAATTTCAATAATTCATCTATGGAAGTCCTAATTGCTTGAGCTGGGTTGTCCATGAATATCTCCTTTGGAAGTTGAAATGACTTTGACCAAATACATGTCCATATTGATCTTCATTACTGATTAAAGGAGATCAACACGTGCAAAATAAGTATAGCATGTATCAACAATATTCAACAAGCCCTTATCATGTCCTTGGCGAGGCAAAACTAGAAAGTGTAATCCTGCAACAACATCTCAATTGACCACATACCCTAAAACAACCCATTTGTTAATTTTATGATAAAAATAGCCTAAATCAATAGTTATCATGCCAAATTACAAGAAAAATTAGATCATAAGGATGACATATAAAAGGAGACATACTTAGGTTGATAGTGGTTGCTACAGTGATAAAGTATGGTCTTGAGAGACAAAAAGGGTAAAAAAAGATAGGAAATGGATGCAAAAAGATGTTAATTCCACTTCCCAAAATCACCCCCCAACTTAAGCATTTGCATGTCTTCATGTGTACCCTTATACTTGGTTTATGATGTGATAAGAATGGAATTCTGAAAAATTATAAGCTCTTGCAGTATCCTTTGAAACTGTTTTATAGCCTCGGAAAAGAAACAATTCCATTTCCCATAATTTATCAACGAAATGATATGGATGTTGATTTGAACCTAAGTCCAAGCCAACCAGACTCACTTCTTTTGATGCATTCTACATACTATGAAACCATGGAGAGTGCTTGTGTGAAATTTTGAAGGAAATAAGGGTCCTCATCCTTCAATTCCTTCCTACAAGCATCCCATCTAAGTCTACTCCCTTCTAATGTGTTATCTTTCATCCCTTTGATAATTTTGAGACAACATTCCAAAACTCTATCCCTGAATTCCATTAGCATATTTTCGGTGTCCATATATTGCCATATATTCTTATACATTGCAGAGACTTTTTCAACAGGTCCATGTTCATCTTTGATAAACAATTTCACTTTTCCTTCATTAGCTTTTACAACATTGTAGGAAACCTTCCAACTGACTTGATTTTGTACAAAGGACTCAAAGGCTCTCAACTAAACATCCCCAACAAATGGTGTAATGTTAAAGGTTCTTTCTCCAAAATAGGAATAATCATTCAGTACAATTCACACATTAAATGTTGTTTCGAAGAAGTGACCTTCTAGAAAGTTTCCAAAAAGCCTTGAGCCTCCTTCACTTCATAGGGTTGTTTCTCCTTGAGGTTTTTAATTGAAAAAGGAAGCATTTTTCTTGCATATATATGGGATAGGATGGAGAAGGAGGTCTGCGGCTCAATATGTTGTCAACAAGTTTGTACATTGACTCATTTTCCTACTATAATAGTTGTACTTCCCCTTGCACTTCTTCTACTTGTAACAATGCTTGCTTCCTTTCTTTTTGAATTTTTACTAAGTCTTGAACCTTCAAATTTTCATCCCATGTACTCTTAAGATCATCAACAATTTCCTTATGTTGTTTCATAGGAATAACTTCATCCTTCGATGAAATTGCTAACTTCTTCCATTTCTCTACTTCTTTAAGAAAACATGTTGACTTCAACAAATATCAAATTTTAAGAGAGTTGTTTCTGTTACTGACACAATAACAAATTCAACATCTTTCTAGAACACCTCTCCATACCCTTTCTCCTCCCACTGCACTATCTCACTTTCTTGTTCTTGTGTAACAACAACATTAGCAATAACTTCTTATGGAGTAGCAACCTATTTTATTTCAATTTTCTCTATTTTAGCTACTTGTTCTTGTGTAATAGTAGCAACATAAAAAGGTTCATGACACATTGTCACTCTTCCCATGACTGCTCAGTAACTGTGACTACTCGAAAATTGTTACAAGGTCGCACTTGGTACACACAAATACTTTCTAGGGTAGAGAATATTGGTCAGATATAATTTTCTAATGGTTATAGTTACCCCTTTAATTGAATTTGGTTTTTTGTCATAAATGACAAATAATAAGAATGATTTTAGGTATTCACATCAGTTTTCAGAAATGTCAACAAGAGTAATGATGATAATCAGTAATTACTAAATTAAGATAGGGTGTATTATACTTTAATTGAGTGGTGTAGATTTTTTACTTGTAGATTCGACTGCTTATGAGACATGCTAAAACATAATACAAGAATCTACTCTACTCATCAGTGGAAACCAAATTGATCTATGAAAACACTAAGCAGAAAAGGAAGAATTTCAATCGCACATAACACAATGTTTTTTTCGGGAAAGCAACTACTCAAAACACCGAATATCTATATTTCATTAACCAAAGGATCTGAGAAGAAAATACAATGGTTGTTCAACTCGAACAATTCTTGCACAAGTACAATCTATCTCTCTGCTTCACAAACTATCTCAAGCCAACACTTAGCCAATTCTTTTGTCTTCCAAGTCCCTACTTCCTTGCGCAATCCATAAGACAATTAGCCCATATTTAATTGGAAAAATCCATCACCACAACTGCACAATACATCATAGGCCTTATACTGATAGTACACTTTCCCTGAACTCTAATCTCACTTGGGTCTTCCTCAAAACTGACATGCATGAATTATTTATCTTTAGTTAACTTGTGGAGCAGTGAAGTTGCATTGAAGTTAATCCCAACTACTAGACCTCCTACTAGTTCCTCCAACTGTTTGAACTAGTTTAATTGACTTTAAATCAATTAGACTGAGTTAATTAATTACAACTCAAAATAACTCAACCTGGACCCCTAAAATTTAGGAATCACTCTACATGACTCTAGATAGACTTCTAACTCGAATTTACTAAGCCAACTAAGTCAACTTAACTTAGTTAACTGCTATAAGCTGCTATGAGAATAGAATTACAATTTAATTCCTAATTTAATTAAAGGATAAATTAAATTAGGATTTCTTGTTGCTATTTTTAACACTCCCTCTCAACAAGAAATGGATTATCTACTACCTCGATCTTGCCTCTGTGAAACTCGAATTTTCATATTAACAATGTCGTTGTCAAAATATTTGCATCTTGCTGCTCTGTGGGAATGTACTCCAACAACATGATTCTCATCTACACACAAACTCGAAGATGATGATACCAGATATCAATATGCTTGGACTGATCATGAAAAATTGGATTCTCAAATAGTTTGATACAAATCTGGTTGTCATAGTAAATCATTGTTGGATCCATCTGCTGACCAAACAAACCAACCAGAATCTTCCTCATCCATATAGCCTCACAAGTTGCTTGACTAGAAGCCATGTACTATGCTTATGTTGAAATGAGTAAAATTGATCTCTATTTCTTGTTGTACCAAGAAACAACTGCTGAACCAATACTGAAGATCCCACCTTATGTGCTCTTCCTGTCGGATGGACTCCCTACCCAATCGGCATCGGTGAAGCCTTCAAGCTTCACTCCCTCTGTATGTATGTACCAAATACCAAACCAAGTGATGCCTTTAAGGTATCTCAACACATGTTTGGTTCCCTTCCAATATAGTTTGGTCGGCTTAATTATAGCTTTACTAAGCTGGTTAACTACATAACACATGTTCATTCGTGTGTTCACAAAATACATGAGTGAACCCACAAATTGTCTATAAATAATAGCCTCCACTACTTCGCTGGAAGTAACATCCTCCTACCTCCAGTTACCAGCTAGAGGAGTCTCCATGGGTTTACTTCTCTCCATGTGGAACTTCTTCAGTATCTCGTTGGCATACCTTCCTTGAGAGGCAAACAATTCCTCATCTCCTTGTCATACTTCCATCTCCAGAAAGTAGTGCATGAGCACCAAGTCCTTCATTTCAGACTCTATTGCAAGATCTTCTTTGCAAGACTTGATCAACTTATCATCACCTGTCAGAATCAAATCATCAACATATAAAACAATAATCAACAATTTACCTTCAACCAAAATATTGTAAAGGTTCACATCTACTTCACTTTTGGTAAAGCCCAACCCGGTGAAATAGTTATTGATCCTGGTGTACTAAGTATGGGGTGCTTGTTTCATTCCTGTTGGCTTGATGGGGCCTGACCTAGGTTCAACGTTAGCTGTGCCAACCAACAAAACCCTAATTGTTGGCCCTTTCAGCAACAACCCGCATAGTGTAGGCTGTAGTCTCACTCGAAGAAGTATTGGAGGATGACAGAACCAGGTTTATGCATCCAAAGGTCAATGTGATATGTTTCTGTGGTTCTTAGGGCTTATTTCTATCTTCGCAAACCTTAACCCTTCTGAAACCAATAATTACATTAATCTACTTAAGCCACTTCTAGATCTTCGCAAAGGCCTTTAATCATTCATAACATGCATAAATAGTACTGACCTATTACTTTCGAGCACCAGATAAGCATTAATTCATATAAATTTCAACACAAAGCGAAAATGTAGAAACTCAAAGAAGTAAGAAATAATACATAGATGCATAGGAAATGTCTCAAAACTATCTTTATTAGGTATAATCATTCAAGTACAGACTTCTTTTCCCTGTGCACTCAGCCTGCGGATTTACCAAGGCCTCCGTGCACTCAGCTGCAGGAGCCTTCACCTTCGCCTAAGTACAGGAAACAAATCTTTCTTGCCTTAGCTTACTTGCCCTTACAAATATTTCTATCAACTGAGTTTTCCCTTAGACTAGCTACGACTCTTCTATTTAGAGGTTTTATTTTTACAACACCATGGTTAGAGGACCACGGGTGGATCTCAAAACCTTCTTATCACCTACACACCTAAGGGATTAAAGCCCCTTTGACTCTGAATATCTTTGCACTCCACTTCCACATTTCATGGAGACTTTACATCTTTACAAACAAAATTACAAAATTTGCCAAAATTTACCCCAGGGACCCCATCCTAATAGGCCCCCAACACAATTTGGTGACTCGTCCTCAAGTAACTCAGCCGATGATGAAATCTTGTCCCGGATTTCACGGAACTCCATATTCATAACCTAAAAATTAGTTGTGCCCTGCATAGCTGCCCATTGTACTTCCTCAAAGAGGGTCTTGGTAGTAGGTCCTTCCACTAACCCATTGTCCTTTGTGTTTGCAGGATGCCTTTTAACTTATTCTGAACTCACAGAGTGAGTTGGTTGGCTTCCTCTGTCCAAGGCTGTGTTCTAGCACTTAGGATGACCTCTTTCCGGTGCAACTCTTCAATTTCCGTTTGCAGCAGCTTTCCTTCCTATAGCCACGCGAACCACTATATTAGCACCAAAGTGCATGCAGTTGACCTACTCTCCTCAAACTGTTGCTGCTTTTCCCTAAGGTCTGTGCTAATCTTTTGCAGAGTGGGGTATTTTGCAGAGATTTCCAAATCTCCATGGCATGCTCAAATAATTCGATGCAGTCCTTGATTGTTGCATCTAATCTGGCCATTACTTCCTTGATCGTTGATCCATGCTGCTCCTGGACCTCTAGTGGAGTGGGTGGCTACAACTTCAGTTGCAGCTCTAAAATCTGCAGTTGTAGTTCAAATCAGACTCGTTCAATTTCATCATTTGATTACCTTACTGTCGTAACCAACTTTTGTATCTTCTCTGTTGATTCTGCTTCTGTGGAAATATTGAGTTAAATTACAGGCTTGTGTAATCCCTGCTTCCAACTGTTAACAACGCGTAGCAAGTTCCTCCTTGTCCTTTAGCGCCTATGCATTTTCTACAAATATTTGTTGGTTTTTAGTTTTGACTTTGTTGATCACCAGCAGTGCTGCTTCCTTACCCTTAGTTCATTAGATACGCCTTGGTGAAATTCCTGTAGGGTTTGTATAGGGAGTGCCGCAAGATTGACACCCAGATCCTTAATCTATGATAGTTGGGTATTAGCTTCCTCTGATTGGGTGTGCAGGGTCCCATCCAACAATTGAATGACTCTGAGATCCAGAGTCCGATATGTATTTAGTACTGTTGCGATTGATTGCTGCAGGCTCATTTGAATCTCTCTCGCCTAGCCAACGCTCGCTTGCAATCAACCCATCTAGATCTACAGGTCATGAAGTTCCTTTTGTACATTTCCCAATGCTTGTTGGTACTACTGCTCGAACTGCATCCATAGTTCTATTGTTGTGTCGTGGACCTTATCACCTCATCTAAGTCCCCCTCAGTGAGGACTAGCAGGTCCAGCTGGGAGAATCTGGTGAACTTCTTCTTCTTTTACAGTCCTGATGTCATCTGCTTCGGCCTTTTTTTGCACTCAAAGGGGGTTTCTGGCTCCTCGCCCCCACCTCCTTCGACATATGACTCCTCCTAGTCTGGAGTATGCTGGGAGTCAGACCCCTTGACTTCTATGGTGGTTTCCTTGTCCACCCGCTCTTTGTCAACAACTGCCTTAGCAACAACTTTCTTGGCAGTAGCTTTCGTCTGCTACGCAACTTTCTCCTGGGCTACAGCCTACTCAGCCTCCTTTTGTTTTTGTGTTGTTGTGGTCTACACAGAGGTACTTTCCCTTGCCTTTCTTGTACCCACGCCTAGATCTAATGGGTGCAACAACTCTCCTAGCCATTTCCCAACAATCTCCTCTACATATGCCTCACCCTCAAGGTAAGGTAACTTATACCACACCTTCTTTGGATCTCGTCTCACGCAGATAGAAACATTGTGAAAATTCACCTTGAATTCTGCATAAGGCTCCAATTGTTCATATAGAGTAGGTGACAGCCTTGGCCTCTGGCTAATCACTGTGCGAAGATCCATCTCTACAAGCACCCAAAACATCTTGGTCTCCATGACCCGCACTACATCTTTGGTCGCCTAGAGCGAAGCGAACTTCGCTGCCTCCGAAAGGTTTGGGTCTTGCAGAGGAAACTAGCTATCCTCCAGCATCCTCCATGCTACCAATACTATCAACAACAATAACTAGGCATAATGGAATGCCTTGCCCTCATCCTAGGCTTCGCGATAGTTTTCCAAAAACTCTTTACAGAGGTACTGAGCCCAGTTGTACTAGACTCCTTTAGCACATTGTGCAGCTAATGAAATCATCGATGCTAGAACCTCGTCCGCGTGACACTTCCGCATAATATTACAGGCCAAGGTCTACGGGGAGAACTGCATTGCTTTGTCTGTAATGGAGTAGATGGAATATCCGCACGACTTCTTCACCAATCCAAACTCGCTCTTCATTTGGTCTGCAAGCTGCTTTTCTTTTGTTTTCCCTCTAAAGGCCTCTGCTGGATCCACACCTTGATAGGGCAACATGGTAATCTAGTGGATCATCATGTTAGTAATAGGGATGGGTTCTCCCAGCCAGAGACACCCATCATGCACCAGGGTGAGCAATTGTCTAACACACATGTTGTTAATGATCATTCAGCTGAGATGCGGCACCTAGAGAATGTTCAACATGCCAACTTTATCAACTACAATGACCCACTTCATCAGCTCCAATCGCATTACTGCAGTTTCCTCATAGTTAATTTTCGTCAAATATTTATTCGGCACAATCTGAGGTAACTTCTTATGGTCTACCAAGTCCCAATCCTCCAACTTAAGCGATAGAATGCGCCCCAATAGCACACCCTCAAACAACACCTTCTCTGGCAACAATGGTGTAGAGACCATGAATTTGGTGGTGTCCATATATTTAGGCACCTTAGCTTTTCCTTTTCGCACTGGGATATACTTCAGGAGCCAAGCCATAGGCCCACCCTCTTCGACATCTATCTCCTCGATGCCTCTGCAAAGCTCTTCTTCAAAAAGATCAAGGGGCTCATGTGGCTGCTGTGATTTTTCCATTTACCCTTTTGGTGAATCTCTGTGGGGTTTTTCTATGGTGACCCCATTCCATGGTGGGAAAGTTGTTAAAAAGAAAATATAACTCTTCCTAGGGCCCCCGACAGTCCCTATTAATCATTACTTTGGTCCCGAAGGCCCCCCAAAATCCAAACAACTTTCATTCTTGATTAATGAAAACATCCTTGGCAAATTCTTTCGCAGTGGTTCGTCTTTCCTAAATCCAAGAATTTCACCTCTGGCAATGAAATAAAAATGTCGGGACTTGAACTCGGGTCTCTTGGGTGAGAGCCAAGTATCCTAACCAACTAGACTACAATGGAACCATTTGTTGGCTTGATGGGGCTTGGCCCAGGTTCAACGTTAGCTGCACCAACCAAGAAAACACTAACTGTTGTCCCTTTCGGCAACAACCTACGTAACTCAGGTTGTAGTCTCACCCGAAGCAATATTGGGGGATGACAGAACCATGTTCTTGCATCCAAAGGTTAATGTGATAGGTTCCTATGGTTCCCAGGGTTTATTTCTATTTTCGCAAACCTTAACCCTTCCGAAACCAATAATTATAGTAATCTACTTAAGCCAGTTCCAGATCTTCATGAAGGCCTTTAATCATTCATAACATGCATAAATAGTATTGACTTATTACTTTTGTGCACCAGATAAGCATTAATTCATATAAATTTCAATATAGAGAGAAAATGCAAAAACTCGCAGAAGTAAGAAATAATACACAAATACATAGGAAATCTCTCAAAGTTGTCTCTATTAGGTATAATCATTCAAGTATAGACTTCTTTTCCCTGCGCACTCAGCTGCGGGGGCTCGCGCACTTAGCCTATGAAATCACCAAGGTCTCTATGCACTCAACTGTAGGAGCCTTCCCCTTTGCCTAAGTACAAGAAACAGAGCTTTCTTCCTTAGCTTACTTTTCCTTGCAAAGATTTTTATCAACTGAGTTTTCCCTTAGACTCGCTATGTCTCTTCTATTTATAACTTTTCTTTTTACAATACCATGCTCCGCGGAACATGGGCGGGTCTCAAAACCTTCCTATCACCTACCCACCTAAGGGACTAAATCCCCTTTGACTCTAACTATCTTCGCGCTCCGATTCCACATTTCTCAAAGACTTTACATCTTTACAAAAATGATTTACCAAAATTTACCCCAAGGACCCCATCCCAACAATTCCATACAACACTCTCTTGAGTCTGCACACATCCGACTCTTTTTTGAAGGTCTCAAATCCTTCAGGTTGCTCAATATACACCTCCTCCTCAATCATTTCATTGAGGAACGTTGTCTTTACATCCATTTGATGTATCTTCCATCCCATCTGCATTGACAATGCTAGAATGGGTCTGATTGATGATCTCCACATTACCATCAACTTCTTGCTTTACCTTGTAAAGACATATGGAACTCACCATTGACTTGTTTTCTGGTCTTGGGACCACTTCCCAAACACTATTCCTGATAATGGATGCATACTCATTAACCGTGGCATCAACCCAAAATGGTTGTTGCACCGCTTCGTCAAGAAAAGATGGCCCAATCTCTACACTCCTACTCATCAAATCCATGTAGCCATTGTACCTCTCTGGTGACCTCCTATGCATGTGTTGTGATGACAGTTCTCCCACATTCTCTCTAGCATCATGTAATAACTTTTCAGCCTCTCTGGTGCACTTTCTCCCATCTTTGGAAGACTCCGCATGAGTGGGTGTTTCCAATCCCTTCTCCTCTGCATGTGGCTGCTCCACATCATCCTGAGGTTCCTCCTTTGGAGCTAAAAGCTCCTCAACTGCATGTAGTTGAAGCTCCCTCTCAAGGGAACATCTCATGGCCTTCTCTTCATTGAAATTCACATCTTTGAGAACCACTGTCATCCTATTGGTTGGCAGGTACACCTGATAGTTGTTAGGTGTATAAATGTACCCCACAAATATGCCCAACTCAGTTGTTGGCTCTAGATTTTTCTATGCATCTTTGGTAACATGGCAGTAGAATGATGAACCAAAGATCCTAAAATGTGCCAGATCTGGTTTCTTCCCTTAAAATCCTCTTATAGTGTACTCATCCCAATAATTTGATGAGGGCTTTTGTTCTGAAAATAAAGAGTTCTGTTGCATGCTTCAACCAACAAGTGTAATGGTAAGCCCTGATCATGAAACATTGCCCGTGCCGCTCCCACAATACTTTTGTTCTTGCTTTTAGACACCCCATTCTGTTGTGGGTTATGAGGTGCTATAAACTCTCGTTGAATGCCTTCTAATGCAAAGAAGTTTTTGAGCTCATTCGAAACATACTCTCCACTGTTATCACTTATGAGAGCTTTAACGTTCCTACCGGTATCTTTCTCGACAAGTGCTTTAAATTCACAAAACTTAGCGAACGTCTGATATTTCTTCTGTATGAAGAAAATCCAACCCTTACAAGAAAAATCATCAACACATATTACATAATACCTCTGCTTGGTCATGGATTCTATCTAGAACGGTCCACACACATTTGAGTGAACTTGATTAAGGATCACCTATGCTCGACTGTCTTTGTCATGGAAGGAAGCTTTGGTGTGCTTCCCCAATTTACACGCTTTGCATGTGTATCTCTTCTCTAGTGTACCCTTGGGAAGCCTTGTAGAAATTTACAACAACATCTTCAAAACGCCATGATGCAAGTGACCCAATCTCCTATGCCACAACTCACCGATGTCTCAGCTCTACACCTTCTATGCTTTAGTACTCAAAGCATCGCATTCTTCTAACTCCAATTTGTAGAGGTTCTTTATTCGAACGCTTATCCACTTACCTTTCATGTTGCTATGTGATGAAGGAACGCCTTTCCCTTACTAAATATCACATCATAACCTCTATCCAAGTTCTTTTTCTAAACTCGAAACATATGTAACATCTCGAAAAGTGAGGGGAGAACCAAACTCCCTCTGAAAGGTAATTGTACTGATGTCGGTTGCGCTATACCTCCCATCATCACCCATCTCGATATGCATCTGGAGATCCTTCTCCTCCAAGTTACTGAAGAGCTCTTTATTACCGGTCATATGGAATGAAGCTCCACTATCCAGGTACCACACACTACCCATCATCGATGACACCATACAAGCGATGAGGGTAAAATCTAGTTCAAACTGTGAAGCAAGAGCTTCACCTACTGCTCCTCCTAAGGGCTTCTTACCAACCTTCTTGTGCGGACACTTTGTGGCAAAGTGTCCCAGCTCATGACAGTGAAAACACTTGATTTTAGATGTGTTCTTCTTCTTACCACCCTGACAAGAATCTGATTTGGAATGAGATGACTTCCCCTTCCCTTTCTTTGCCTTACCATCTAAGGCATAATTCTCCTCATCATCATGCTTTGATGAGGATTCATCTCTGGTGTTCCGCCGAATCTCTTCCTGTACCAAGTCGGACCACAATTGCTCCCACTCTGGTAGCTTTTCCCTCCCATTAATTGAGTGTTGGTAACTGTGCCAGCTCTTGGGAAGTGATAGAAGTGCTACGCTCTCTAGATCATCTTTAGCAACAATAATCCTGACACTTCCAAACTCATCTCGACTTTGGGTGAACTTGGTCAAGTACTTCAGAATTAGGTCTCTCTTCTCAATCTTGATCTTTCTGAGCTTGTCCTTCATTTCCAGCTTCATTTGGTCACTGCTATTTTGAAACAAGTCCGTCAATGTCTTCCACATTGCAAATAGATTTTCCTTGTTGTGGATATTTGAGACAATATGATCTCGAACTCCTTCTAGGATAATCCTTCTTTCCTTTTCCACATACTTTCTCCATTCAGCCAAATATTTAGAATCATATGCTGGAGGCTTCAAATACCATGATCTATGAATTCCTTCAGCCCGCTATCTTCCAACACTGCCTCCCTCTTGTCCTTCCAAGCTATGTAATTTGAGTTTCCCTTCAGGGCATACTCAAGTCTCAAATTGTAGAATGACGTCCTACTGACTCTGAAGTATGAAACTGCAAATTTGATTTCACCTGCACAACAAACCCGTATTATTCTTTTCTATAATGTCTTCAACTTCGATACCATGTATATTTTTACTTGTATATTCAACTGCTTATGTGATATGCTAAAACAAAAGAGAAGAATCTACTCTACTCATAAGCGGAAACCAAAATTGATCGATGAAAACACTAAGCAGAAAAAGGAAGAATTTCTATCACACATAACACAATATTTTTCTGGGGAGAGAAAATGATCAAAATCCCAACTATCTATATTACATTAACCAAAAGGTCTGAGAAGAAAATACAATTCTTGTTCAACCCAAAAAATTCCTACACAAGTAAAATCTATCTCTTTTCTTCAAAAACAAGCGCAGGCCAACACTTAGCCGATATCGCTTCCTACCAAGCCCCTACTTCCTTGTGCAATCCCTAAGGGAATTAGCCCATATTTAATTAGGAAAATCCCTCACCACAACTACACAATCCATCATAGGTCTTCTACTGATTGCATGCACCATTTGTATACCTCATAAAATTATACAATTGACAGTACATTGTCCCTCAACTCTAATGTAACACCCTCCTCCCACATCCACCCAAGTAACCATGCCAACTAGGGTAAACATGAGAAGAGAGGATACTATGATTACGTTTGACCTCCTATGTGACCTTAAGTAAGTGGAATCGATGGAACATCACACACAGTCATCCAACATGATCAACAAAACCCTTAGGAGACAAGTCAACCACTCAGAAAACATGTCCCTAGGTCCCATTTTTGTTTTGGATCTCTTAGGCCATAGTTGCTCTCATGTTATGGGCAAGGGAGCAAACAACAACCTAAATTCACTCTCCCAAGCTTGCCTACTAGCTAACAGAGACCCAAGTTGCCAATTATGTGCCAGTGACCCGAGATTTAAGCCACTTTTTCAAGCCGAGAGCCCAGGCCACTACACATAATGGATTGATAGCTTATAATTAGTAAAAATATAGGGAAACAATGATGCAAAAACAATAAGTTGATCGAGACCTTAACCAGACTGCTACTAGCCATGACAAGCATTTGATTAAACATATCATCAACATGTAACCTACAGGTGTAAACAGTAGACTTAAGTGTAGGGATCGCATACTTATATGAGAATAACTATGAACCATTTTTCCCTCATTTCAATTGTTTCATTATCATCTATTATTTCATAGACACATTATCTATTCATGTACAAGTAAAAACATGCTGAGAGACATACATAGTTGTTGTCATAAAATATACAGATAACCAACATAATAGGAACAAAAATACCATAAACATATCAGCCATCAAAATCCACATATACATTAGTATATCTACACATGAAAATCAAGGAAATGAATTTCTCATTAATGAGTGCATTGAACCAACCAGAGATGGGACTACCACATTCCACTTGACCATAGATTGGTTGAGCCAAGTCTCTCTTCAGCCAATTTCTCCCGTGCCATATTCCAAGCATGAATGTGGGACTCAAACCAAAAGAACTCAACTAGTGCATACCGAGGCTAAACTACCTCACCCTCATCAAGAGAAACCAGGATTTACCGTAATCTATCCTGGATCACTAGGCCAACACAATGAGCACATCATAATAGGATTTATCGTAATCTATCCTGAATCACTAGGCTAAGCAAGCATGGATGCCACCAGATTTCTCCACCTACACCATGAGGAATTTTCCTATCTCCTAGTCTCTTAGGCTTTACCACAATCCAAACCTGGATCACTAGGAGCTAAACCAAGACCCATTGTCTAGGCTTTGTCACATATCCCAAACTCGAAATTATTAGGCCCAATGGAGAGAAAACCACCTCTTGGATTTATCGTATATCCTGCCATTCACCGGTAAGGATTCCTAGGCCCACTGAGGAAACACAATCCTGGATTTACTGCAACCCATAGTCTGGCTCAGGGGTCACTAGGCCAGTGGCTTTACCGTGATCCACAGCCTGGTTCAGGGACCACCAGGCCATGTGCTCTATAATTCATAGATCCACCCCACTTAGCTTCAAATCCATCCGACAATCCTGCTCAACCAAAACATTAGAACCCCATCACACCATGGTTATCATGAATCAGAAAGGCTAGGCTGAAAACAATGTTATACCTATCAAAACCCATGCCACAACAGAAAAAGAAGCACATGCAATACCATGCATGCCAAATCTAGCAAGGAAAATATACATGCAAGTTGATACCTACAATGAAGCTTGTTGTAGCTGCTTGATCCTGCCTTTCCCTGCTTGACCTTTGCTTCCTCTTGCCTTCTTTTTCTTTCTTACTCCATTGCCAAAGTGCTCCAAGAAAACTCTATGTGTCCAAGAGTGAGAGAGAGAGATAATAATGAGAGAGCTCCAAAGCTGAATTGACAAAAGGTTATCAACTGATCCTCAAAATCCTTTTTATGGATGAGGCCTCTCTTTTCTTCATTTTCCATTATTTTCCTTCATTTTCCTCCTCACATGAAACCTGTGACCTTTCACCTCCTTTTTCTCCTATTTTCCATTATTTTCATAAATAATTGTGCCAAAAATGCCATTTTTCCTTTCTGAAGCCTTATCCATTTCCTTTGCTAATTTCCTTAGTCATAAACAACCAAATGAACAGCCACTAGGATGTCCTACCCAACATTCATCTTGGAATAAGTGTCCCACCAACCGTGGTTATTGTTTTTAACTTTTATTACATGGAATTTTCACCAGGGCTATTACAGAACCCTACCCCTTAGGGGACACTGTCCTCAATATTCATTTGCACATATACCTTAGCAACTTGCTGAAAGAAGACATACTTATCATGGAGATTTATAACACATCTTGATGCATTATTTACAATGAAATATTTTCTCAAGAGAAAAACACCATGACAACATATGCATAGTGGATCTCTATAACACAACTCATTATGGTATTTACAATGATCATCCTACTGAGTGCCAATCCACATGACATCATAACATCATGATAACATAATTGCATCATAGCATAGTAACATGACAACATAATCATAAGAACATGACACCCATACCGCATAGTGGAGCTTTATAACATCGCTGATTACAGTATTTACATCCATACACATGTGTACATATAGCAACATCATCAAAATATATATACCAAAACATATATTGAATCATATACCACATCATATATCAAAACATATATTAAACACCATATCTAAGCATATATCAAAACATCATATAGCATATACTAAACCATCATAAAGAATATATCAAACCATCATAAAGAATATACCAAACCACCATAAATCTTATACCAAACCACCATAAAGCAAATATCAAACCACCATAAAGCATATACCACACCAACATATCAAAATTGCTTTCCTCATGTTATGCAACCAGCTCAAAAAATAGAAGAAAAGATATATCAATGACTTCAAAATTAGCCTCTTCAAGGGGGCAACGTCCTTTACATTACACAAATGAACAATTCTTAAATGATAAAAATGACAAGACATCCTTTCTATATAGGAGTCTAAGGGGTCCCAGTACAATCAGAGCCTACATAACAATAATATCGCAGGGGAACAACAATAACAATAGTGGGCTTCTATGGGGCATGATAATAACAACATGGGGACTGTATGGGAAAAATAATACAATAAGGGGGTTGCACTAATAATAATAAGGGGTTACACTAGTAGTATAGGGACCTAACATGCCCCTCTCCTTCTAAAAGCGTTTTCATCAATGCTTGAGTAGTTCCGGATGTTTCTTTATAAAATTCTCACCCTCCAATATGGAATCTTCAGGAGGTAAGTTCTTCCACTTGTTGAGATACTCTGAAATTGATTGATTTCGTAGCTATCATTTTTTATTTCTATGGTTGCTTCAGGTTCCAATATGATTTTCCTTCCTTGTCAAGTTCTAGAAATACTATTTGAACTGGGACCTTCTGCAACATTTTAATGAGTGACCACACTTCTTCGTCATTCTTCCATTCATCCCTTGCTTCGTTTATCCAAACTGGTTGGATAATAGAAATGGCACAAAACAATGCTTCCACATTCCCATCCTTTCTTGAGAGTGCATCTACAACAACATTTTTCTTCCATTTTTTGTAGATGATTTCAAAGTTACAACCCAACATCTTTGTGATCCATTTTTGCTATTCTTCTGAAGATAATCTTTGTTCTAAAAAGGATTTAAGACTAGCATGATCCGTTTTTACCTTGAAGTGTCTTCCCATTCGGTAAGGTCTCCATTTCTTAAGTGCATGTCGTATTTCCAACATTTCCTTCTCATAAATAGCTTTGTCTAAATACTTTCCCTTGATTGGATGACTTTTGAAAGAAATGGGTCTTTCTTCATGCATTAAAACAACACCAATTCCATTTCCTGAGGCATCACATTCCACAATAAAGTTTTTTGGGAAGTTTGGCGTAGCTAAGACCGGTGCTTGGCACATTTCCTCTTTAAGATGTTCAAAGGCCTTCGTTTCTTCTAGAGTCCAAGAAAATACATATTTCTTTAGTAATGTTGTTAGAGGTGCTGCGATTCTCCAATAATTCTTAAAAAACTTGTGATAATACCCTGTCAACCCGAGAAATCCTTGCAGATGCTTTATGGATGTGGGAAATTTTGATCCGAATTTAAACATGAATGCAACAAATTACAGAGATAATCATAAATATAAAGATGCAACAAAAGTAATACTTCATTTCATTAATGTAAAATAATGAAAGATGCTTACAAACATAAATGCAGATAAACTAGTTCATGCGATGGTAGCTTATCTCTAAGGAGAGAGGTGGCGACTACATGCCTCTGAAATGTGTTACAATGAGGCTCAAGGGCCTTTTATATTATTGAGCAATAAGATAAAACCCTAACCCGAGGAGATTCAACACCAAGAGTTTACGGGCCCCGTTGGGGTTAGTTGGGCAACCAAGTTCCCAAGGTTGTGACTTGGTCATATTATCTTCATTTGACATGCATGATACTCTGTTGGAAAGATCTCTCTGAGGACTACGGAAGAAAAAAATGACTTCGACTGTGTCGTTAGTGGTATATTTCCAAAAAAACATCGTTTAGGGACTCCAAACGACTCTGGAAGTTTAGGACCCGCAAAATTGCTAAAAATAGTAAATTGTGCTACAAATAAGGAAACAAAAAAACTGAAAGAGACAGTTGTGGGGGTCGAAGTGGGATGGGCGGGTGACCACCAACATCCACTTGGATCATTACTCCCCCCTTAGGAAGCAATGGTCCCCATTGCATTCAGTGCCTCCATGAGATGGGGAGACTTCTACTAAACTTGGTCCCTGGTGAGCTGTTCTGCAATCTATGTCATGTCCAGTAATGGTGGGAAGCATGGTCGAGGGCGGTCCACATTGAACACTCGGTGCAAGCCAAGGAATATGGGAATGATTTGCTCCAAAGCATTATTTCCCACAACCTTGGTAATGGTGTAAGTACCATATCGAAGTGTTCTGAGCCTCCCATGGGCTCTTGTAAGGCGTTCTTTCTGCAAATGCAGCTAGACTTTGTTGCCCACCTAAAACTTGTGTAGCACCCGATTTTGATCATGTCGATGCTTTTACTTGGTATTTTCCACAATGGAGCGGCGATATATCGGCCCGGTGGGTAGAGGTGCTCGGGGAGTCAGATCGAACGAATGCTTGACCTGAAAGTGCAACGGTATCCCTGTTAGTGAGGAGATGATGTCCCTATATCCTTTCATGGTCGTATTCACCTACTTCTGCTGCGTGCAGGATCCCTTCCCAGGGGCCATGGATGTGGCTACGATCTTCCCCTTACTTTGAGAGTGAACCAAAAAGAAAATAAATTTCCTAGTCTGTGTTATGAAACCAACTCACAAAAAGATAGAAAAGATAGATCAACGCCTTATAATTCAGCCTCTTTGAGGGGGAAACCTTCTTTACATTACACAAGTGAACAATTCTTGGATGATTCAAATGAAAAAACCTCCTTTCTATATACAGGAGTCTAAGGGGTCACAATATAACCAAGCCAACCTAACAATAATAATATAAAGGCACAAAAATAACAATAGAGGGATTTTATGGGGCACAATAATAACAATATGGGGATAATAAGGGAACAACAATATTAATAAGGGATACAACAATAATAGTAATGGGGGAATCACTAGTATTATAGGGACCTAACATGCCCCCCTCCTTCGAAAAAGTGTTGTCCTCAACTCTTGAGTAGTTCTGGATGCTTCTATATAAAATTCTCATCCTCCCATGTGGAATCTTCAGCAAATAAGTTCTTCCACTTGATGAGATACTCCGAAATTGATCAATTTCGTAGCTGTCGAGTTCTTGTTTCTGTGACTGCTTCCGGTTCCAATATAATTTTTCCTTCCTCATCAAGTTCTGGCAATATTGTTTGAACTGAGAGCTTGTCGCCTATAACCTTCTTTAAACATGAAACATGGAAAACTGGGTGCACTCGAGAAGCTACAGGAAGCTCCAATTTGTATGCCATAATACCAATCTTTTGCAACACCTTGTACGGACCATAATATTTTGGTGATAATTTATTATCCTTCTTAGCTTGCTTGAGGGACATTTTTTTTATATGGTTGTAACTGTAGGAATACCCTATCATCTACATCAAAACTTCTTTCACTGCGATGTTGATTTGCCTGTTGTTTCATTCTATTCTGTGCCAACGTGAGGTTATCCTTTAAGAGTTGGAGAACTTGTTGTTGATGCTCGATGTGATGTCCCACTGCTTGAACCTTAGAATTTTCTCTTAAATATGATGTGATGGATGGTGGCTGATATCCATAAAGTGCCATAAATTGGGTCATTTTTGCTGAGTATGGATAGAAGTGTTATACCACCATTCAACTAGAGGCAACCATTTGACCCATTGTGTCTATTTATCATATAAAAAGCAACGAATATATCCTTCTAAACATTTGTTTACTATCTTAGTTTTCCCATCAAATTGAGGATGATAAGATGAGCTATGAGTTAACTGAGTACCAAGACAAGAAAATAATTATGTCCAAAAATTTCCAGTGAAAATGGGATCTCTGTCACTTACAATAATCTTTGGGTTTCCATGTAGCTTTTGAATTGTTTCCATAAATGCAGTAGAAACTATACTGGCTTTAAATGTATGCGATAATGCACAAAAGTGTGCATACTTGGTAAGTCTGTCAACTACCACCATGATGACACTCTTTCCTTTAGACTTGGGTAAACCTGTGATAAAATCCATTGAAATATCCTCCTAATGTTGGCTTGGAATGGATAAAGGTTGTAATAGACCTGGGGTCTTAATTGTTTCAACTTTATTTTGTTGGCAAACCAAACATTCTACCACAAACTTTTGAATATCCGATTTAAGGCCATCCCAAAAAAATTCCTTCTTAACCCTGTGGTAAGTTTTTAAAAATCCTGAGTGCCCACCTAAGGGAGAAGGGTGAAATTCCATAAGAATCTCTTGTTTGAGTTGGGAATTCTTACAGAGGTATAAGAAATCTTTGTACCATAGTGAATCATTTTTCTAGCTAAATGTATCAGATGTATTGGAATCTTGTTGTAAATTTCGAATAAGTGCCCACACTTCTTCGTCATTCTTTCATTCCTCCCTTGCTTCGTTTATCCAATCTGGTTGGATAATAGAAATGGCACATCCTCATCCTTTCTTGAGAGTGCATCTACCACAACATTTTTCTTCCCTTTTTTGTATATGATTTCAAAGTCATAAGCCAACATATTTGTGACCCATTTTTGTTGCTCTTCAGAGGATAATCTTTGTTCTAAAAAGTGTTTAAGACTATCATGATCCGTTTTTACCTTGAAGTGTCTTCCCATTAGGTAGGATCGCCATTTCTTAAGTGCATGTAGTATTGCCAATATTTACTTCTCATAAATAGATTTGTGTAAATAGTTTCCCTTGATTGGACGACTTTCGAAAGCAATGGGTCTTTCATCTTGCATTAAAACAACACCAATTCCACTTCCTAAAGCATCACATTCCACAATAATGGTTTTTGTGAAGTTTGGTGTAGCTAAGACCGGTGCTTGGCACATTGCCTCTATAAGATGTTCGAAGGCCTTTGTTGCTTCTGGAGTCGATGAAAATGCATCTTTCTTCAATAATGTTGTTAGAGGTGCTGCTATTCTCCCATAATTCTTAACAAACTTGCAATAATACCCTGTCAACTTGAGAAATCCTCGTAGATGCTTTATGGATGTGGGGATTTTCCATTCCTTCATGGCTCTAATTTTGCTAGGGTCTAAATAACACCTTCATGAGATACAATATGACCCAGATATTCCACCTCTTGTACTCCAAAGAAACATTTGAAGTTTTTTGCATATAATTGTTTCCCCTTCAATAGTTTGAGCACCTTGTCAACATGTTCAACATGATCCTTCCAAGACTAGCTGTATATTAGTATATCATCAAAAAATACTAACACAAATTTTCTAAGGAAGGGTTTGAAAATGGAATTCATAAAACCTTGAAATGTAGAAGGTGCATTGGTAAGGCCAAAAGGCATGACCAAAAATTCATAATGACCCTCATGAGTTCTAAATGTTGTTTTCGGAATGTCTTCAGTCTTCATTCTAATTTGATGATATCCTAAATGAAGATCCAACTTGGTGAAGTAAATTGATCCATGCAATTCATCCAATAATTCATCAATGACAGAAATGGGAAATTTATCTTTATTAATGAGCTTGTTGAGCTCCTTATAATCTAGACACGTGCACCAAGATCCATCCTTCTTGTGCACCAATACTACTGGAGCAGAGAAAGAACTTTGACTAGGTTCAATTATACCAACCTCTAGCATTTCTGCAACCATACGTTCAATTTCACTCTTTTGGGCATAGGGATATCTGTACGACCTAATGTTTGGAGGAACACTTCCTGGAATCAAATTAATAGCGTGATCATAATCACGAATAGGTGGGAGACCTTTGGGAGTCTCAAATACCTTGGAATGATTGTCCAAGACTTTTTGGAGATCTAGAGAAATAGATGATTTCACTGTGGAAACATCTAGTGAACATAATTGTGCAATTACACCTCATTGTTCCTTCTTTAGAAGCTTTTTCATACCGTTAGAGCTGATTATCTTTCCCGGTTTCTGTACAATACCCCTTAATTCAACTTCCTTTCCTTCTGCAGAAAATTTCATGAAAAGTTCTTGAAAACAAAAGCTATTGTACCCAAGGGTTGTAGCCATTGGACTCCTAGTACAACATCAGCACCACCCATTGGAATGGAAAGCATTGGGCTATTCAATACATATTCTCCCATGGATAGCTTGATATTATGGCACTTTCTAGAGCAATTTATGGTTCCTCCACTTGCAACCATCACTTGACACTCTGGTGCTGGATATAAGAAGCAATTCAATTCTTTGGCTATCTTACAATGAATAAAATTGTGGGTACTTCCTGAATCAATCAACACTATTACCTTTTTCTTCTTGACATGTCCTTCTATCTTGATAGTTTGAGGAGTGGTAATTCTAGCCAATGCATTACAAGATATGGTCGGATTCATTTCTTCTTTATCTAGGGTTTGTTCCTGGAGTATATCCTCTTCTTTTGAAATTTCTTGTTCCTTTTCTTCCTCCTCTTCACAATCTATGTAGAATAATTTCTTCTCAACACACTTATGACATTTAGTGTATTTTCTATCACAACTGTAACAAGCCCTTTTGCTTTTTTTTTCTTCCAATTGTTGTGGTGTCAACCTTGTAGGTTGTGGAAGGCTAGGGGCAACAACACTTCCATCTTTATAGTTGTGAGTGGTAGGCTTCTTGGTTTCCATAATTTTTCTTTCCATTTTTCTTGCTAACCTGAATGCCTTCTCCAATGAATCAGGTTCCCAAAGGTGAACCTCATGTTGGATATTATCCTTTAAAGTCCCTATGAACACATCAATCCTATGATCCTATGGAATATCTTTACCCTTATGTTCAATTTATGGAATTCCTCAATGTGCTCCATAATTGAACCCTCTTATTTGAGATTTATCAATTGGCTAAAAAAGGTGTTGCTTTTTTAATCCTCATTATGTGTTGTCATTTCTTCCATAAAAATTGCCAAGTGACAATTTGTTTACGAGAGTAAATCCATCGATACCATATAGACTAATTTGGTTCCAAATATAAGGTTGAAATATGTACCTTTTGTGTGTTTTTCACATTATGGAGATTGAAAAATTGCTCCATCTATAGTATCCATGTTCCGAGATCCTTGCCATCAAACTTCTTCATATCGATTTTTGGAACATGGTGGGTCTTCAATCCAACATTAGAGTCTATGAAATCGTGATCAACATTTCTTTTGTTCTCATAATGAGTTTCTTTTACTACCCTTTCACCATTAGTGACCATTTCTTGTAGCAAATTATTCAAATTTATCTTCAATTCTTCCATCTTATCGTTCATGCCATTCATCTTAGCTTCCATGCCATCCATCTTAGCTTCCATATTAACTTGCATTCCATTCATATTAGCTTCCACGCCATTCATCTTGGCTTCATTTACTTTTAGTGAGAATGAAATTTGTTGTACTTGGTCTTGTAATTTTGATATATCATGTTGCATTTCTTCCTCTTCTTCATGAGTCATGCTAGAGCTTTCAGGTTTCTTACTAGGTGTTTCCATTTTTTTTCTTCGTGGCATCAATTACCGATAATAATGCTTCACTATGCCCTTCGAAACTAATTTTTAAAACCAATCTTATGCAAAAATTTAAAAAAATCTACACACCTTTTTTCACTTTGTATGAGCTCGATATTGCATCTGATGTATCTCTGTAATTTCGGATATTCCAGTTCTGAAATTGCGACCTATAGTAGCCCTCGTGTCCTCTTTCCAATGGCACTAGTCTGATCGACTTTAGATTCTCCAAGAAAGAATTATGCACAATATCCCAAGATGACCTGATTATATACCTTTTCAGAAGAGTGAAATTGTATGAAGTTCCACATGTCACTGTTTTGACCTTAGGATATGAAAAATATACAAAGGAAACTACAGTCTTTCCTCTTTCTGTAACTTCTTACGAAATTTCAATCTGATGCTCAAAAAAAAAGTTATGACTATTTTCTCTAGGTCACCTGTTTGTAATGTAATTCGGCAGTTTGCAAAAAGGCCAAATTCCTCAGATCATATATCCGCAAATATAGTGCGAAAAACTCTGAAATTCAGAACCGAAGTTCAGAACCATTTCAACCCAAATGAGTTTTTTTTTTAGCATCTGAAATCTCACAAAAAAAAATTATAGCGAAAATTCCACGATGACCTGTTTGGAGCAGCGAAACCCTAGAATCCAAAGCTCTGATACCAAATGTTATGAAACCAACTCACAAAAAGATAGATCAACACCTTATAATTCAACCTCTTCAATGGGGAAACCTCCTTTACATTACACAAATGAACAATTCTTGGATGATTCAAATGACAAAACCTCCTTTCTATATATAGGAGTCTAAGGGGTCATAATATAACCAAGTCGACCTAATAATAATAATATAAAGGCACAAAAATAACAATAAAGGGATTCTATGGGGCACAATAATAACAATATGGGGACAATAAGGGCACAACAATATTAATAAGGGATACAACGAAAATATTAATGTGGGAATCACTAGTATTATAGAGACCTAACAGTCTGGGAAATGATCTTACTGCCTTTCTTAGCAGAGATTAAAGACGTGGCGGTAGGTGGGGCGCTATCCTGTATAATGTATTACACAAAGAAATAATAACAACATGAGGCCTTGAATCATACATAGCATGTCGCTTCCACAAGTACGGTTGGCCTAATAATAAATCACAAACATCAAGAGGTGCAACTTCACACAATACCTCGTCTATGAAGGGCTTGATGCTGTAGGGAAGGTGAAGTTGCCTGATACTGTACAGTTGTGGGTGTGGTATGGTCAGTAGTCCCAGCCGCTTCACGACCTCCACTGAAATGAGGTTCTTTTGGTTCCCACTGTCAACAATGAATTGCAATGGCGAACCCTTCACCCACATCTGTGAGTGGAAAAGGCGCTCCCCCTCCTCTCGATCTTCAGGCTCATTCTTTTGGATCTTAGCAGTGGCATCAGTGGCACTAGGCTCTGCATCAATGATCTTGTTCCCTTTGTCGTTGCTCTTGTCGGGTTCTAACTCAGGGTCGGAACATGCATTTGATTCTTAAGCCTTCAACTCGGCCACCAGTGACTGCTTGGCTCGACACTCACTTGTGCTGTGAATGGGGCTCTTGTGGAACTCACACACTTTCTTGTGTCCTTCTTTGAATTTGTGATGTTGTTCTTTTTTTGTGGCTTTGAATGGTTGTCTTGGGTCACCTTGCCTTATATTTGTCCTTTGTTCTTCGGATTCGTAGATCTAAAGTCTCACTTCTTTTGTTTAAACTTCTGCTCGATCTTGATAGTGTATCAGTATGTTGTGCTAAGCAAGGAGATGTCCAGGAACTCCATCTCGTCCTAGATGTACCTGTGTAGGTAGTCACGGTATTTGAGTACCAAATGTTTCTCAGAATCATTGATACCCAACTTCGTGTGAAGGGTATGAAAAACATTGGTAAACTCTGACACATCTTGGTCCCTTCCCTGTCGCAGTGTGGTCCACTTTATGTATTTGTCCTCGTAGCTCCCGACAGGGTAGTACTTCTCCTTGATGGCATCCTGGAATGAATTCCAAGTGGGAGTGGCTGAAAACAGTGAGTTGTACCTTCATCCTTCTGTTCACAATAGGTTCCCACCAGTCCTTGACGTGGGGGGCAGCTTTGAGAAGAGAAAAAGTAATATTTTCTCGGCTAGAAAAATCATGAACAGAAAAATATCCTTCTAGCAGATTCAACCATTTATCTACGACGTCTACATCTATTTGGCCCTCAAATATGGGAATGTCAAAGTTTACTTGTGCCTTAAAAGGTGTGGCATTCTCAGAGTAGCTATTAGACACGTCGCCCCTGGGTAGTCGCTGAAGGATTTTGACAAAGTTGTCCATCATTGCCTTCCTTTGTCGCTCGAGGGCTTCTTCGAGAAAGATTTTGATAGGACCTCCGGCCCCCTCATCTTTCTTTTCATTTGCCATGGAAGGCCATTGAGATTTACGAGGTCGGCCTTGCAAAGGTTCGACTAGTTCAAGCCCTAACTCCTTATATCTCGACCTCGTTGGGGACATGCAAAGAAAAACAGAGAAAGAGAAGACCGCTTTGATACCATTGATCCGGATTTAAACAGGAATGCAAAAAATTACAAAGATAACCATAAATATAGAGATGCAGAAAAAATAATACTTCATTTCATTAATGTAAAATATTGTAATATGCTTACAAACAGAAATGGAAATAAACTAGCTAAGGTGATGGTAGCTTATCTCTGAGGAGAGATGTGGTGGATACATGCCTCTGAACTGTGTTACAATGAGGCACAAGGGCCTTTTTATTATTGAACAATAAGATCAACCCTAAACAACCAAAAACCTAACCCGAGGAGATGTAACACCAAGAGTTTATGGGCCCCGTTGGGGTTAGTTGGGTAGCCAACTTCCCGGGGTCGTGACTTGGTCATATTATCTCCGTTTGACGCGCATGATATCCCATTGGAAAGATCTCTCCGAGGACTACGAAGAAAAAAACATCTAATCAAAAATCACTAGTGGTAGATTTCCAAAAAAACGTCGTTTAGGGCCTCAAAATGGCTCCGTAAGTTTAGGACCTGAAAAACTACTAAAAATAGTAAATTGTGCTACAAATAAGGAAACAGAAAAACTGAAAGAGATAGTTGTGGGGGTCCAAGTGGGATGGGCGGGTGACCACCAACATACACCTGGATCATTACTCCCCCTTTAGGAAGCAATGGTCCCCATTGCGTTCAGTGACTCCACGAGATGGGGAAACTTCTACTAAACTTGGTCCCTTATGAGATGTTCTGCAATCTCTGATGTGTCCAGTAATGGTGGGAAGCATGGTCGAGGGTGGTCCACATTGAACACTCGGTGCAAGACAAGGAATGGGGAAATGATGTGCTCCAAAGAATTGTTTCCCACAACCTTGGTAATGGTGTAAGGACCATATCGGAGTGGTCTGAGCTTCCGATGGGCTCTTGTAAGGCATTCTTTCTGCAAATGCAACCAGACTTTGTCACCCACCTGAAACTTGTGTGGCACCCGATGTTGATCATGTTGCTGCTTGTACTTGGCATTTTCCACAATGGAGCGGCGATATATCGATCTGTTAGGTAGAGGTGATCCGGGAGTCAGATCGAACGAATGCTTGACCTAACATTGCAACGGTATCCCTGTCGGTGAGGAGACGATATCCCTATATAGTTTCATGGCCGTATCCACCTGCTTCTTTTGTGTGGAGGAACCCTTCTTAGGGGCCATGGATGTGGCTACGATCTTCCCCTTGCTTTGAGAGTGAACCAAAAAGAAAATAATTTTCCTAGTCTAGGAAATGATCTTACTGCCTTTCTTAGCAAATATCAAAGACGTGGCGGTAGGTGGGGCTACCTCCGCTATCCTATATAATGTATTACACAAAAAAAAAATAGCATGAGGCCTTGACTCATACATAGCATGTTGCTTCCACAAGTATGGTTGGCCTAATAATACATCACAAACATGAAAGGTGCAACATCACACAATACCTCGTCTATGAAGGGTTTGATGTTGTAGGGAAGGTGGCACTGTTGGCAGACTCGGAGTTCTTGTCCTTGGTGAAGCTGCCTGATGTTGTACGGTTGTAGGTGTGGTATGGCTAGTAGTCCCAGCCGCTTCACGACCTTCACTAAAATGAGGTTCTTTTGGCTCCCACTGTTAACAATGAATTACAACGACGAACCCTTCACCCACATCTGTGATTGGAAAAAGGCGATCCCACTACTCTCGATGTTCAGGATCATTATTTTGGATCTTAGCGGTGGAGACAGTGGCACTAGGCTCCACATCAATGATCTGCTTCCCGTTGTCATTGCTCTTATCAGGTTCTTACTTAGGGTTAGAACATGCATCTGATTCTTAAGCCTTTAACTCGGCCACCAGTGACTGCTTGGCTCGACACTCACTTGTGCTGTGAGTGGGGCTCTTTTGGAACTCACACCACTTTCCTGTGTCCTTCTTTGACTTTGTGGTGTTTTTCTTTTCATGCAGCTTTGACTAGTTGTCTTGGGTCACCCTGCCTTGGCTTTCTGCTTTGTTCTTTGGATCCGTAGATCCAAAGTCTCACTTCTTTTGTTTAAACTTCTACTCGATCTTGACAACGTATTAGTATGTCGTGCTGAGCGAGGAGATGACTAGGAACTCCATCTAGTCCTACATGTACCTATGTAGGAAGTTGTGGTATTTGAGTACCAAATGTTTCTCAGAATCCTTGATACCCAACTTCGTGCAAAGGGTAGAAAAAAACATTGGTAAACTCCGACACATCTTGGTCCCTTCCCTGTCGTAGCGTGGTCCACTTTATATATTTGTCCTTGTAGCTCTCGATAGGGTAGTACTTCTCCTTGAGGGCATCCCGGAATGAATTTCAAGTGGGAGCAGCTGAAAACAATGAGTTCGTACTTTCATCCTTCTGTTCACAATAGGTTTCCCACCAGTCCTTGACGCGGGGGGTGGCTTTGAGAAGAGAAAAAGTAATCTTTTCTCGGCTGGAAAAATCATGAACGGAAAAATATCCCTCTAGTAGATTCAACCATTTATCTACGGCATTTGCATCTATTTGGCCCTCAAATATGGGAATGTCAAAGTTTACTTGTACCTTAAAATGTGTGGTGTTCCCAAAGTAGCTATTAGACGCGTCGCCCCTGGGTAGCCGCTGAAGGATTTGGGCAAAGTTGCCCATCATCGCATTCCTTTGTAAATCGAGGGATTCTTCACGCAAGATCTTGATAGGATCTCCGTCCCCCTCATCTTTCTTTTCATCCACCATGGAAGGCCATCGAGATTTACGAGGCTGGTCTTGCAAAGGTTTGACAAGTTCAAGCCCTAACTCTTTATATCCCAACCTCGTTGGGGACATGCAAAGAAAAACAAAGAGAGAAGACTTCTCTGATACCACGAATCCGGATTTAAACATGAATGCAACAAATTACAAAGATACAACAAAAATAATACTTCATTTCATTAATGTAAAATACTGAAATATGCTTACAAACAGAAATGGAAATAAACTAGCTCGGGCGATGGTAGGTTATCTTTGAGGAGAGATGTGGTGGATACATGCCTCTGAACTGCATTACAATGAGGTGCAAGGGCCTTTTTATTATTGAACAATAAGAGCAAACCCTAAACAACCAAAAACCTAACCCTAGGAGATGTAACACCAAGAGTTTATGGGCCCTATTGGGGTTAGTTGGGTAGCCAACTTCCCGGGGTCATGACTTGGTCATATTATCTCTGTTTGACGTGCATGATACCCCGTTGGACAGATCTCTCTGAGGAATACGACCAAAAAAATGATTAATTAGCAATCGGTAGTGGTAGATTGCCAAAAAACGTCGTTTAGGGCCTCAAAACTGCTCTGGGAGTTTAGGACCCGAAAAGCTACTAAAAGTAGTAAATTGTGCTACAAATAAGGAAATAGAAAAGCTGAAAGAGACAGTTGTGGGGGTCCAAGTGGGATGGGCGGGTGACCACCAACATCCACCTAGATCATTACTCCCCCCTTAGGAAGCAATGGTCCCCATTGCATTCAGTGCCTCCATGAGATGGGGAAACTTTTGTTGAACTTGGTCCCTGGTGAGCTGTTCTGCAATCTCTAATGTGTCCAGTAATGGTGGGAAGCATGGTCGAGGGCAATCAACATTGAACACTCGGTGCAATCCAAGGAATGGGGGAATGATGTGCTCCAAAGCATTATTTCCCACAACCTTGGTAATGGTGTAAGGACCATATTAGAGTGGTCTGAGCTTCCGATGGGCTCTTGTAAGGCATTCTTTCTGCAAATGCAACTAGACTTTGTCACCCACCTGAAACTTGTGTGGCACCCAATGTTGATCATGTCGCTGCTTGTACTTGGAATTTTCCACAATGGAGCGACGATATATCGGCCCGTTGGGTAGAGGTGCTCTGGGAGTCAAATCGAACGAATGCTTGACCTAACAGTGCAACGGTATCCCTGTCGGAGAGAAGACGATGCCCCTATATCCTTTCATGGCCGTATCCACCTGCTTCTGCTGCATGGAGGAACCCTTCCCAGGGGCCATAGATGTGGCTACGATCTTCCCCTTACTTTGAGAGTGAACCAAAAAGAAAATAAATTTCCTAGTCTGTGAAATGATCTTAGTGCCTTTCTTAGTAGAGATCAAAGAGGTGGCGGTAGGTGGGGCTACCTCTGCTATCATGTATAATGTATTACACAAAGAAATAATAACAACATGAGGCCTTGAATCATATAGAGCATGTCGCTTCCACAAGTATGGTTGGCCTAATAATACATCACAAATATTAAGAGGTGCAACATCACACAATACCTCATTTATGAAGGGCTTGATGTTGTAGGGACGGTGGCATTGTTGGCAGACTTGGAGATCTTGTCCTTGGTGAAGTTGCCTGATGTTGTACGGTTGTGGGAGTGGTATGGTCGGTAGTCCCAGCTGCTTCACGACCTCCGCTGAAATGAGTTTCTTTTGGCTCCCACTATCAACAATGAATCGCAACTACGAACCCTTCACTCACATCTATGAGTGGAAAAGGCACCCCCCCTCCTCTCGATCTTCAGGCTTATTCTTTTGGATCTTAGTGGTGGCAACAGTGGCACTAGGGTCTGCATCAATGATCTTCTTCCCTTTTTCATTGTACTTGTCGGGTTCTGACTTAGGGTTGGAACATGCATCTGATTCAAAAGCCTTCAACTTGGCCACCAGTGACTGCTTGGCTCGAAACTCACTTGTGTTGTGAGTGGGGCTCTTACAGAACTCACACCACTTTCTTGTGTCCTTCTTTGACTTTGTGGTGTTTTTATTTTCTTGGAGCTTTGACTGGTTGTCTTGGGTCACCCCGCCTTTGATTTGTCCTTTGTTCTTCGGATTCGTAGATCCAAATTCTCACTTCTTTTGTTTAAACTTCTGCTCAATCTTGACAACGTATGAGTATGCCGTGCTAAGCGAGGAGATGTCCAAGAACTCCATCTTGTCCTAGATGTACCTGTGTAGGTAGTCGTGGTATTTTAGTACCAAATGTTTCTCAGAATCCTTGATACCCAACTTCATGTGAAGGGTATGAAAAAAATTGGTAAACTCTGACACATCTTGGTCCCTTCCCTATCGCAGCGTGGTCCACTTTATATATTTGTCCTCATAGCTCCCGATAGGGTAGTACTTCTCCTTGATGGCATCCCGGAATAAATTCCAAGTGGAAGCGGCTGAAAACAGTGAGTTTGTACTTTCATCCTTCTGTTCACAATAGGTTTCCCACAAGTCGTTGATGTGGGGGCAACTTTGAGAAGAGAAAAAGTAATCTTTTCTCGGTTGGAAAAATCATGAACAGAAAAATATCCTTCTAGTAGATTCAACCATTTATCTACAGCGTCTGCATCTATTTGGCCCTCAAATATGGGAATGTAAAAGTTTACTTGTACCTTAAAAGGTGTGGCGTTCCTAGAGTAGCTATTCAACACGTCGCCTCTGGGTAGCCGCTAAAGGATTTCGGAAAAGTTGTCCATCATCACGTTCCTTTGTCACTCAAGTGATTCTTCGAGCAAGATTTTGATAGGATCTCCTACCCCTCATATTTATTTTCATCTTCCATGGAAGGTCGTTGAGATTTATGAGGCCGGTCTTGCAAAGGTTCGACTAGTTCAAGCCCTAACTCCTTATATCCTGACCTCGTTGGGGACATGCAAAGAAAAACAGAGAAAGAGAAGACCAATCTAATACCACTGATCCGGATTTAAACAGAAATGTAACAAATTACAGAGATAACCATAAATACAGAGATGCAGCAAAAATAATACTTCATTTCATTAATGTAAAATATTGAAATATTCTTACAGACAGAAATGGAAATAAACTATCTCGGGCGATGGTAGCTTATCTCTGAGGAGAGATGTGGTGGGTACATGCCTCTAAACTATGTTACAATGAGGCACAAGGGCCTTTTTATTATTTAACAATAAGAGAAAGCCCTAAAAAACCAAAAACCTAACCCGAGGAGCTGTAACACCAAGAGTTTATGGGCCTCGTTGGGGTTAGTTGGGTAGCCAACTTCCCGGAGTCATGACTTGGTCATATTATCTCTGTTTGACGTGCATGATACTCCATTGGAAAGATATCTCCGAGGACTACGACGAAAAAATGACTAATCAGCAGTCACTATTGGTAGCTTTCCAAAAAATGTCGTTTAGGGCCTCAAAACGACTCTAGATGTTTAGGACCCGAAAACTTGCTAAAAATAGTAAATTGTGCTACAAATAAGGAAACGGAAAATCTAAGGGAGACAGTTGTGGGGGTCCAAGTGGGATGGGCGGGTGACCACCAACATCCACCTGGATCATTACTCCCCCCTTAGGAAGCAATGGTCCCCATTGCATTCAGTGCCTGCATGAGATGGGGAAACTTCTGCTGAACTTAGTCCTTGGTGAGCTGTTTTGCAATCTCTGATGTGTCCAGTAATGATGGGAAGCATGGTCAAGGGCAGTCCACATTGAACACTTGGTGCAAGCCAAGGAATGGGTGAATGATGTGCTCCAAAGCATTGTTTCCCACGACCTTGGTAATGGTGTAAGGACCATATTGGAGTGGTCTGAGCTTCTGATGGGCTCTTGTAAGGTGTTCTTTCTGCAAATGCAACCAGATTTTGTCGCCAACTTGAAACTTGTGTGGCACCTGATGTTGATCATGTCGCTGCTTGTACTTGGTATTTTACATAATGGAGTGATGATATATCAACCCATTGGGTAGAGGTGCTCGAGGAGTTAGATCGAATGAATGCTTGACCTAACAATGTAATGGTATCCCTATCGGTGAGGATACGATGTCCCTATATCCTTTCATGGTTGTATCCACCTGCTTTTTCTATGTGGAGGAACCCTTCCCGGGGGCCATGGATGTGGCTACGATCTTCCCCTTACTTTGAGGGTGAACCAAAAAGAAAATAAATTTCCTAGCCTAGGAAACGATCTTACTGCCTCTCTTAGTAGAGATCAAAGACGTGGTGGTAGGTGGGGCTACCTTTGCTATCCTGTATAATGTTTTACACAAATAAATAATAACAACATGAGGCCTTGACTCATACATAGCATGTCACTTCCACAAGTATGGTTGGCCTAATAACACATCACAAACATCAAGAGGTTAAACATCACATAATACCTCTTCTATGAAGGGCTTGATGCTGTAGGGAAGGTGGCATTGTTGGTAGACTCAGAGATCTTGTCCTTGGTGAAGCTGCCTGATGTTGTATGGTTGTGGGTGTGGTATGGTCGGTAGTCCCAACCGATTCATGACCTCCACTGGAATGAGGTTCTTTTGGCTCCCAGTGTCAACAATGAATTGCAACGACGAACCCTTCACCCACATCTGTGAGTGGAAAAGGCACTCCCCACCCTCTCGATATTCAAGCTCATTATTTTGGATCTTAGAGGTGGCAATAGTGGCACTGGGCTTCACATCAATGATCTACTTCCCTTTGTCATTGCTCTTGTTGGGTTCTAACGCAGGTTCGGAACATGCATCTGATTCTGAAGCCTTCAACTCGGCCACTAGTGATTTCTTGGCTTGACACTCAATTGTCTTGTGAGTGGGGCTCTTGTGGAACTCACACCACTTTCCTATATCCTTCTTTGAATTTGTGGTGTTTTTCTCTTCTTTCGGCTTTGACTGGTTGTCTTGGGTCACCCCGCCTTAGCTTTGTCCTTTGTTCTTCAGATTTGTAGATCCAAAGTCTCACTTATTTTGTTTAAAATTCTGCTCGATCTTGACAGCGTATCAGTATGCCGTGCTGAGCGTGGAGATGTCCAGGAACTCCATCTCGTCCTAGATGTACCTGTGTAGGTAGTCGCAACATTTGAGTACCAAATGTTTCTCAAAATCCTTGATAACCAACTTCGTGCGAAAGGGTATGAAAAAAATTGGTAAACTCCGACACATCTTGGTCCCTTCCCTGTCACAACGTGGTCCACTTTATGTATTTGTCCTCGTAGCTCCCGACAGGGTAGTACTTCTCCTTGATGGAATCCCAAAATGAATTCCAAGTGATAGCGGCTGAAAACAATGAGTTCACATTGTCATCCTTTTATTCACAATAGGTTTCCCTGATTTATTTGTCCTTGACGTGGGGGGTGGCTTTGAGAAGAGAAAAAGTAATCTTTTCTCGGCTGGAAAAATCATGAACATAAAAATATCCTTCTAGTAGATTCAACCATTTATATATGGCATCTGCATCTATTTGGCGCTCAAATATGGGAATGTCAAAGTTTACTTGTACCTTAAAAGGTGTGGCGTTCCCATAGCTATTAGACGCGTCGCCCTTGGGTAGCCACTGAAGGATTTGGGCAAAGTTTTCCATCATCGCGTTCCTTTGTCGCTCAAGGGCTTCTTCGAGCAATATTTTGATAGGATTTGCTACCCCCTCGTCTTTCTTTTCATCCGCCATGGAAGGTCGTCGAGATTTATAAGGCCAGTCTTGCAAAGGTTCGACCAATTCAAGCCCTTACTCCTTATATCCCGACCTTGTTGGGGACATGCAAAGAAAAACAGAGAAAGAGAAGACCGCTCTGATACCACTGATCCAGATTTAAACAAGAATGCAAAAAATTACAAAGATAACCATTAATATAGAGATGCAACAAAAATAATACTTCATTTCATTAATGTAAAATACTGAAATATGCTTACAAACAGAAATGGAAATAAACTAGCTTAGGCGATGGTAGCTTATCTCTGAGGAGAGATGTGGTGGATACATGCCTCTGAACTGCGTTACAATGAGGTGCAAGGGCATTTTTATTATTTCACAATAAGAGAAAACCCTAAACAACCAAAAACCTAACCCGAGGAGATGTAACACGAAGAGTTTATGGGCCCCGTTGGGGTTAGTTGGGTAGCCAACTTCCCGGGGTCATGACTTGGTCATATTATCTCTGTTTGACGTGCATGATACCCTGTTGGAAAGATCTCTCCGAGGAACACGAAGAAAAAAATGACTAATCAACAATCACTAGTGGTAGATTGCCAAAAAACCATCGTTTAGGGCTTCAAAACGGATCCGAGAGTTTAGGACCCGAAAAACTGCTAAAAATAGTAAATTGTGCTACAAATAAGGAAACAGAAAAACTGAAAGAGACAATTGTGGGGGTCTAAGTGGGATAGGCAGGTGGCCACCAACATCCACCTGGATCAATTTTCCATTCCTTAATGGCTTTAATTTTTCTAGGGTCTACCTTAACACCTTCATGAGATACGATATGACCGAAATATTCCAGCTCTTCTACTCCAAAGAAATATTTGTAGTTTTTTTCATATAATTTTTTCTCCTCCAATAGTTTGAGCACCCTATCAACATGTTGAACATGATCCTTCCAAGACTTGTTGTAGATTAGTATATCATCAAAATATACTAACACAAATTTTCTCAGGAAGGGTTTGAAAATGGAATTCATCAAACCTTGAAATATAGAAGGTGCATTAGTAAGGCCAAAAGGCATGACAAAAAATTCATAATGACCCTCCTATGTTCTAAATGTTGTTTTTGGAATGTCTTGTGTCTTCATTCTAATTTGATGATATCCTAAACGAAGATCCAACTTGGTGAAGTAAATTGCTCCATGTAATTCATCCAATAATTCATCAATCATAGGAATGATAAATTTATCTTTAATAGTAAGCTTGTTGAGCTCCCTATAATCTAGAAACATGCACCATGACTCATTCTTCTTGTGTACCAATACCCTTGGAGCAGATAAATAACTTTGACTAGGTTGAATTATACCAACCTCTAGCATTTCTGAATTATACCAACCTCTAGAAATGATTTCTTCAAACATGTAATTTGATCCTTCCTATGACCAAGATGAGGAGACACACAGTGATTCTCCTACATAAATGCATGCACCAAGGAGACCTCACAAGGGTGGTAAACATATACGAGAGGAGCCTATTTCACTTGCCGAGCTGCAGGCCTGCCCTCTTACTGTCACATGCTTTCAACACCAATCCTGTTATCAGTTCTATTAGATGGTAGAGAGAGTATAGTACCATCATGAGTTGGCCAGGTTGTTTGTGCTCCATCTTCATAATGGCCAAGTCACTCTAGCAGGTGTGACATTCAGCTTGACACCAGAGTCTATTTCTCTAGCAATTGTCATTCCAAATGTCGGTGAGCAGTGGAATAAAAGGCAACAGATTCAAAGGGAACATTATGAGCCTTACATCAAGGCTGGTTATCAAAGAAATCTCAGCAGAGTTTTTCCCTTCGGGTATCTAAAAGACTCATATGCTCCCTTGATGAAACTCATAATTAAGTATTTCAGCTGTGAGGGCCGGTTTTCTCGCCTATATGCTTATCACATCAGATTGTTGATGCACTTTACTAGGGTGAGAATGATGAATCTCCCCTACTTTATTTGCTGGAACATTGAGAAGATGACCACCTTAGTGCAAAGGAAGACTCCTCAGCAACAGTATAACAACATATATCATTTTGCACTAATTAAAATTGTGGTCCTGCATCAACTTGGTTTACAAAACATCTCATGGGAGGATTTCATTTCACATGAGGTCTTCACAGGTCCTCAAGTGCCTCCAGCAGCTTTTCATGAGACAGGTGGACCTTCACATCAGCAGGAGATTCATGAGACACAGACCGCTAGTGTGTCAATATTTGTCACCTATCAAAAGGGCACTAGAAGGTTGTTTGCAGCAGCAAAGCAAGTATTATCTCCACCCGGGGTGGAAGGGGTCTCGCTTCCTCCATCAGCAGAGCAAGTTCAGGACAAGGGCAAGTGGCCATTACATGATGAGGGGCCTTCAGGAGAGTAGGAGATAGATTTCATTCCCATTTAGGATGATGACACTGATTTGGGCGCACAAAGCTCAAAGCTTAAGGAGATCATTCAAGAGCAACAGGCAGACATTAATGATTTGAGATCATTCAAGAGCAATAGGCAGACAACAATTATTTTTCCCTCACCGTAGAAAGAACCAAGTAGGTAATAAAATATCTGGAGCAAGGAAACAAACAGCTAGAGGATCAGCAAACCATTATGGAGCTTCAAAACATACGAGAAAACCGGCAAGCTACCAAGAGGAGGAAAGTGAAACTCACACCACTTGAACAAGAAATCAATGTTGATCGTGAGTCTTGGCTTGAGAGAGCTAATATACACTTGAAAAAGTTTCTATAGAAGGCCAACAGGGAGAAAACTATGTTGAGGCACATGGCATACCATTACTTGGCGAAAAACAAAAGTTGGAAGGCAAGAATCAGGGACTTGAAGGCCAAGTTGAAGAAGGCATTGAGGAAGTGAAAAGAGCAAGATAGACTTTAGATATTGGCTGAGGCTTACTTGGCCCAACATATCACTTAATGGAGAACACTTAGCCCAAATTTCAAAAAAATTGGGACACTTTTTGCAATTTTGGAAATTTTGGACAAAAAACAGGTTTTTCTGCCCAATGCATCGCGCCACCTAGCGCTCGCTTTTGATGGAGACCTCCTCTTGAGGAAAACTCAGCATTTTTGGATTTGGCATGAAAAAATATGCATTCCTACCAATGGCTAAGAAATTTTGACAGGATTTGAGCTTCCAAAAAGGTCAAAAACACCTAAAAATGACCTTTATGCCCCTTTTTGGACACACATGAAGCAATGTTGGGAGAACTCAGTTTTGGAGGGGCAAATGGAGGCCAAATTAAAAAATTCCACTTGCTCTGGAAAGTAGACAGGCAAACCGTTCCAATAAGGACACTTGGAGAAAATTTGGACACTGGGAAGGCCTCCAAAATCAGCTGCAAAAATGCACTACGCATAGGGAAATTACCGCGGCGCATTGGAGGAATTTTGATCAGTTTGACCAAAAATACTATGTTTTTCACCTAGTTTCTTGACAATTTGACTTTTCTCCTTCTAATTGTCAAACACATGATGTAATTTAATGTGACTTGATGGATGTTGATGTAATTATGCCAAATTTTCACTCATAGAGGTAGATTCATCCATGAAAAGGTAGTTTGCAACTGAATGAATCAGTTCCCTAGTTTTTAGAGGCATGTTGTTCCACTACCTACTTTTTAGTTCTCGGTTTAGAATTTGTTGGAAAAGCTCCTACACTCATGAGCTTGACCCCTAGAGGCTAGGATGAGTTTTTGGTTTCCCATATCTTGTGATTTTTCAGTCATTAGCATGGTTGAACTTTTGGGAAAGCTTGGAGCTTCATTGTATATTCATTTCAGCAGTTTGGCTAAGGAATAGACCAGGGTTTGCAGCACTTTATGGGATTCTTGTGGCATCTTGATTTGGTATTGTGTTTCCTTCTGTAATTTTAATTTTACATGTGTTTTTTGTATGCCATCATCTCTCTTTGCTTCATCTTAACTAAATCAAACAAGGATAAAGGTAGAATCCATTGAAATTGTAGTGCTCTACCTAGGGTTTGTTTAGTTATTTATGTTTTCAGCTATTTGAAGAGGATCCCTGAGATTTTCAAGCTCTCTCCAACTCCTCACCAGTCTTAAGACTCTCCATCTCACTCATTTCAAAGTACTAAACCATTTTCCTACCTTGCCCCATAGAGATCTCTGGAACACTGTGTCCATTCCCCAGACCCAAATCTGCCTTTCACATTTGAGCCAGCAAACCAACATCAAATTCAATCAAACTTCTCTGAGCATATACCTAGCCTAAAATCAGTCTTTACATCAGTCATCTCAAGCCTCATTGATCATATTTTTCTGAGATTGACAAGGAGAGAGCCCTCTCCCGACCTGGTAGGGCTAGCTACCAAGTTAAGTGTGGTTTGATGTTACCCTAAATCTTGCCTTTCTCAGCTTGAGGCAGATTTAGGCACTAACATAGTGGCGACCATACTGGGGAAGAGATTGTTTGTTTGTTAGTGTTATTTGTTTTATAAACTACAGACGGAGCCTGAAGTTATGCCAGGAAGCCTTCGAATTGCACATTGCTTTGCAAGTGCATAAGTAGATAAAAGCTACTTCAGTCAATCTCCGGTCTAGTCTTATAAGCTGAACATCTGGCTTGCAAATTCCCCCAGTAACATGTATCAAGTTCAGATCTAATTGTTGATGGTGGACAACGATCAGACACTGGAAAGGCTGAAATCATTCACCTGGCGATTCCAAATCATTTTCGAGATCAAATTGAAGGACTCCATTGGAGGATGCATCTAACCAGTAGAAACATGAAAGGACAATATGGACAGATGAGGTATTCAAGTTGGAATTTCATCCAAGACATTTCGTTCTTTGTTGTAAATTATTTCTTCTCTTTTCCAAAGAATGTCAAGAAGGCTTTGTGGAGTATATTGTATTTGAGAAAAGATCCTCGGCCTGCATTTGATTCCTTCCCTTTGAAGATTGTGAATACCAAAGATTTGCATGCCTTTGAGCTTGATCAAGACCCTTTTTCTGAATCTTGTGATGACCGTCTTCAAATTGATGAGCCCCAAGAGACCAAGACTAATTCTACACCTTCTGTACATACCCCTATACCTTGTAAAATACCAGATGGATACAAGCCTCTGATTTTACCTCCTATGTCCCATGATTTCCTTAAAAATCATGACCTATATTTACCAAGATTTGAAGGTGAACGTGACAACATCACTGCTGAGAGACATGTGTTGAATTTTGAATATTTTCTTGATCTTTTTGAAGTTGATGAAGAAGATGTCAGTATTAGGCTTTTTGCTCTTTCTTTGCAAGGCAAAGTCAAGGGTTGGTTCACAACCCTACCTGATGCGAGCGTCTCAGATTTCCAGTAGTTCGTCAAAGTTTTCCTCGACAGGTGGGTGGTCAGATAGAACCCTTTCTTGATTATAGAAGAGTATAACCAGCTGAAAAGATTGCCAGGGGAGACAGTACAACAGTTTTCTGCCAGATTTAATCAAGTCTACTTTTCGATGCCGGTTAATATAAGACCTCCTCTTGGATCCGCTCTCTTGCACTACCCGGGTGCCTTTGATCCAGAAATGGAGTTTCAGCTGAGAGAAAGGAACCTTGCAACACTTGAAGAGATGCAGAATAGTGCAGTAGATGTAGAGGCTCATTTGTTGATCAAAAGGGAAAAGTTGAAAGAAGAAGAGATCAAAAACACAAATCTAGAGGAATAGACATCTTTAGAGGTAAAGCTCGACATTTTGGTAAGTGCAGTGGAAGAGATGATGCAAAATATCACCACAAGGAATGAGTATAATGTTCAAGCCCATGGCTCGTTGATTGAAGAAGAACAATTTGTGGATCCAAAACATTTTCTTTCTTATCCCAGTTGTCATAGATCAGATAATGATAGTTTTATAGATCATCTTGGAGAAGAGAGATCTGTTGATATGACATGTATGCTTGATGATGTGTTTTATACTGATGATTTGCCTCAGTTTTATCGGTATGATGATGATTATGTTCTCCAAACATAAGCTAATATTGTAGACAAACCACCAGCTAGTTTGTGGGAGGAAGAAGTTCACTTTTAGCAGCTTGAATACAATGTTCAGCCATCACATATCAGCTATGGAAATGACGAGGAAAGTGCAGTAAATTTTGAAGTGAAGGATCTTTGCCTTTTTGTTTTGCTTTATTTCAGTTCATTAGAGACAACATTCATGCAATCAGAAATCAACTGTCGACAAGTCTTGATTTGGACCATCTTGAGGGCAATGAAAAACTTGTTCAAGAATACTAATATCCAGATTTGCAGCCCCCGAATGCCATTGAATGTCAAGTTGCAGATGAAGACTTGGAAGCTGGCACATATGATCAAATGATACAAGATGATTCTGTACCATTTTGTTTTGAATCATTTCAGTTTTTGAAGGGAAATTTGCATAGTATATCTTCAAATGAGCAACCTGTAGAAAGTCATGCAATCTCATCGGAACCAATAGAAAATGGGTTGCAGTATTCTTTTCAAGTTTTTCATGATCCAATAGCTGATGTGTTGGATGATGTCTGCAGTCAAAGTCCTTCTCCATTAGCTACCTGTGAGCTTGAAACAAGTATTGATACAAATTTGATCCGCAGCCGGTTTCTTTGTCATTTTCAGCAAAAGTTTCGTCACAAAGCTCAGATCAAAGTTTGCATTCATGGTATGAAGAGAAGAGAAGTAATCCATTGGATGTGCTAAGTCCCAGTGTGCATGAACTTCAAGATCCTTATATAGTGTTTTTGGAGGCGGATAGAGAATCCATAATATTCAACGAATCTATTCACAAGTTTTCATGGGAGTTTCCTTTCAATAGTTCTCTCTTGTTGTTCATAAGCAAGCACTTCTGGAGAATGCAAATAGTAGCCAGAATGCTTACTTGGTTGCATTGGTTGTTTCATTTCAATTGATCAAGTGATGAATGAAACTGTTAGAGTAGGTTTTGATGAATAAGCTCCATTTTGAGCATATTTTCCAGTTTGTCAGTTGTGTTTTAGTCTTGAGTCATTTTTTTTTGTTTCAGTCAGTTTAAAGATAGTTTTAGCTGAGTGTCCAGTTTCAGCTTTTGAGTGTCTTGTTTGAGTCGGTTTTGAGTCCGTTTTCAGGCTTGAAATTGAATCCAGTTTTGAGTCAAGATATTGGTTTTGGTTTGTCAAAGTTATTGACTCCATAGCCCAATGGATGAAGGCACTGCTTGCTTTCCCAAAGATCTGTAGTTCTTGGCACCTCCAAGGAGCTACCATCCCCATTGGAGCTAATGTTAGTGTCAGTATCTTCATCCCTCCGTCAATGATCAAATTCTCTTGTTGCATTGCATGTTAGGCGTCTCACCCGGTCAGCTGCATCCCATTATGATCATGGATCATCTGACGGTAGTGGCTTATTATACATTTTCCCTCATGTCCTTTACCTACTGGCCTATTTTCATTCATCTAGATCATCTACAATCAATTTTTGCCTTTAAATTTGTAAATGTCATTTTTAGGGTTTTAGGTCTCATTAGGTCTAGGGTTTCGTCAATAAGGTCTTCAAAACACTCAATAACGGCCAGAAAGCGCATGAGGAGGTCAAATAAAGTTCCAATAACGATAAATTCCATAATGACATGCTTAGTGATTGTGTTTTATGTTTTCATCTATAAATTTGATGTAATTTCAATTTTTCCATATGTAATAACTTCAGTGGAAACCCTGGTCACCTTGCCAAGCTTTAGCAACTCCATCACCTGCAAGGCAAACAAAAAATCAAAGCATTTAGTTCATCAAAGGCAAAAATAAAGCAAACTGCCTAAAAACAGAGTTTGAAAAGCAATGTCAAATGCAAACATTACAAAAGTGGGTTTTATGAGTGAAAAATTAATTTTCTTTGTATATAAAACATTTCTTCTGTTTAAAGAGCACATTTGCATCCAAAGGAGAAAAATGAAATAAGATAAAGGTCGTGTTGGAGAAAAGAAGGAAAAATCGCAACAAACTCTGCAAGTTTCAAGGGCGCGGCGCATTGGGTCGTGGGCGCGCCGCATAGAGCTGGCGTGGTGCATTGGGCCACCCTCCACAATGCAAAAAATACACTAGCGCGGTGCATACCGCAGGCGTGGTGCGTTGGGTTTGTGGTGCGGCGCATAGAGCTTCAAACCTAATTTCACCCATGAAATTCATCCAATTGCCAAATCTGCTCGATTTCCACCTGTCCAAGTAAGTCAAACATTCTTCCAATGCCAATGAATGTGTGTCTCTAGATGTTTATGGTGATCTAGTGAGAAATTTTTCAAACCCTACCTCCTTGCAATTTTTTCTCAAAAAAATTTGCTTAGGGTTTGTAGTTTTTGCTGTCAAGTCCACTTCATCACTCCCTCACCCTTTTGATTCCTTGATTTATTTTCCAGTTTCATTAAACCATTCCCTAATCCCCATATCCCTGAATTCACTAACCCCATATCCCTAATTCTCACTATCCCAAACCCTAGCTACAAATTCCTAAACCCTAATTGTTATCCCAAAGTCTGATTACTATCCCTAAAACCCTTCTATTCCCCAAGATTCTGTCACCAAACATTCCCAAAATCCCTCTTACAATTTTGTTCCATAGTCCCTCATGCACTCTCATCCTTGGTAGCAAAAAACTAAAGACACCCTAAATCTCTTCATACTCATCTAAGAGAACTCAAACATTTGGCAAACATGGAATCTGATCCTTCCTATGACCGATATGAGGAGACACACAGTGATTCTCCTACAAAAATGCATGCACCAAGGAGATCTCACAAGGGTGGTAAACATATACGAGAGGAGCCTATTTCACTTGCCGAGCTGCAGGCCTGCCCTCTTGCTGTCACATGCTTTCAACACCAATCCTATTATCAGTTCTATGAGATGGTAGAGAGAGTCCAGTATCATCATGAGTTGGCCAGGTTGTTTGTGCTCCATCTTCATAATGGCCAAGTCACTCTAGCAAGTGTGACATTCAGCTTGACACTGGAGTCTATTTCTCTAGCAACTGGCATTCCAAATGTCGGTGAGCAGTGGAATAAAAGGTAGCAGATTGACAGGGAACATTATGAGCCTTACATCAAGGCTGGTTATCAGAGACATCTCAGCAAATTTTTTCCCTTCCGGTATCTGAAAGACTCATATGCTCCCTTGATGAAACACATAATTAAGTATTTCAGCTGTGAGGGCTGATTTTCTTGCCTATATGCTTATCACATCAGATTGTTGATGCACTTTACTAGGGTGAGAATGATGAATCTCCCCTACTTTATTTGCTGGAACATTGAGAAGATGACCACCTTAGTGCAAAGGAAGACTCCTCAGTAGCAATATAACAACATATATCATTTTACACTAATTAAAATTGTGATCCTGCATCAACTTGGTTTACAAAACATCTCATGGGAGGATTTCATTTCACATGATATCTTCCACAAGTCCTCAAGTGCCTCCAGCAGCTTTTCATGAGACAGGTGGACCTTCACATTAGCAGGAGATTCATGAGAAACATACCGCTAGTGTGCCAGCATTTGTCAACTATCAAAAGGGCACTAGAATGTTGTTCGCATCAACAAAGCGAGTATTATCTCCACCCGGGGTGGAAGGGGTCTCGATTCCTCCATCAGAAGAGCAGGTTCATGACAAGGGCAAGTGGCCATTACATGATGAGGGGCCTTTAGGAGAGCAGGAGACAGATTTCGTCATTCAGGATGATGACAGTGATTTGGGCCCACAAAGCTCAAAGCTTAAGGAGATCATTCAAGAGCAACAGGTGGACATTAATGATTTGTCCCTCAACCTAGAAAGAGCCAAGTGGATAATAAAATATCTGGAGCAAAGAAACAAATAGCTAGAGGATCAGCAAACCATTATGGAGCTTCAAAACATACGAGAAAACCGGCAAGCTGCCAAGAGGAGGAAAGTGAAGCTCACACCACTTGAACAAGAAATCAATGCTGATCGTGAGTCTTGGCTTGAGAGAGCTAATATCCACTTGGAAAAGTTGCTAGAGAAGGCCAACAGGGAGAAAACTATGTTGAGGCACATGGCATACCATTACTTGGCAAAAAACAAAAGTTGCAAGGCAAGAATCAGGAACTTGAAGGCCAAGTTGAAGAAGGCATCGAGGAAGCGAAAAGAGCAAGATAGACTTCAGATCTTGGCTGAGGCTTCCTTGGCCCAACATAGCACTTAATGGAGAACACTCAGCCCAAATTTCAAAAAATTTGGGACACTTTTTGCAATTTTGGAATTTTTGGCACAAAAAACAGGTTTTTCTGCCCAATGCGCCGCGCCACCTAGCGCTCGCTTTTGATGGAGACCTCCTTTTGAGGAAAACTCAGCATTTTTGGATTTTTCATGAAAAAATATGCATGCCTACCAATGGCCAAGAAATTTTGACAGGTTTTGAGCTTCCAAAAAGGTCAAAAACACCTAAAAAATGACCTTTCTGCCCCTTTTTGGACACACAGGAAGAAGTGTTGGGAGAACTCATTTTTGAAGGGGAAAATGGAGACCAAATTAAAAAATTCCACTTGTTATGGAAAGTAGACAGGCAGGCCTTTCCAATAAGCACATTTGGAGCAAATTTGGACAACAGAAAGGCCTCCAAAGGCAGCTGCAAAAAGGCACTATGCATAGGGAAATCAGCGCAGTGCATTGGAGGAATTTTACTCAGTTTGACCAAAAATACTCTGTTTTTTCGCCTAGTTTCTTGAAAGTTTGACTTTTCTCCTTCTAATCGTCAAACTCATGATTTAATTTAATATGACTTGATGGATTTTGATGTAATTATGCCAAATTTTCACTCATAGAGGTAGATTCATCCATGAAAAGGTAGTTTTCAACTGAATGAATCAGTTCCCTAGTTTTTAGAGGCATGCTTTTCCACTACCTACCTTTTAGTTCTCAGTTTAGAATTTGTTGGAACAGCTCCTACACTCATGAGCTCAATCCCTAGAGGCTAGGATGAGTTTTTGTTTTCCTATATCTTGTGATGTTTCAGTCATTAGCATGGTCGGACTTTTGGGAAAGCTTGGAGCTTCATTGTATATTCATTTCAGCAGTTTGACTAAGGAATAGACCAGGGTTTGCAGCACTTTATGGGATTCTTGTGGCATCTTGATTTGGTATTGTGTTTCCTTCTTTAATTGTAAGTTTACATGTGTTTTTTGTATGCCATCATCTCTCTTTGCTTCATCTTAACTAAATCAAACAAGGATAAAGGTAGAATCCATTGAAATTGCAGTGCTCTACCTAGGGTTTGTTTATTTATTTATGTTTTCAGCAATTTGAAGAGGATACGTGAGATTTTCAAGCCCTCTCCAACTCCTCACCAGTCTTAAGACTCTCCATCTCACTTATTTCAAAGTACTAAACCATTTTCCTACCTCGCCCAATAGAGATATCTGCAAGACTGTGTCCATTCCTCGGACCCAAATCTGCCTTTCACATTTGAGCCAGCAGACCAACATCAAATTCAATCAAACTTCTCTGAATATATACCTAGCCTAAAATCAGTCTTTACATTAGTCATCTCAAGCCTCATTGATCATATTTTTCTGAGATTGACAAGGAGAGAGCCCTCTCCCGACTTGGTAAGTCTAGCTACCAGGTTAAGCGTGGTTTGATGTTACCCTAGATCCTGCCTTTCTCAGCCTAAGGCAGATTTAGGCACTAACACATCCCTCTTCAAATTTAGCCAATATTAATATCTCTTTACTTCCATCAGTGTCTTCTGATAACCTCAGTGACCTTAATATGGTTTCGAATGAAACTCCCTCAATATCACCTTCTTGAGCTCACTGTTATCTGATACATATATCTTATCTTGGAACCTGACCAATCCATCTGTTGTAAGACAATAGTCCATGCCTTGTGAACCTGCACTTGTTCCTGTACTTCCACCTATACCTATACCACTATCTGTACCTGTACCACCACATGTACTTACACCGGTACCTATACCTGTACCTATAATATCACGTGTACCTGTACCAACATCCTACTACAACTTGCAAACAATCTCCATATACTTGACATCCTACTGACTTTCCTGCAAAATCTTATCATGTAAGTTTGTCCTATAGGAGCTCGTAGCTGCCAAGTGATGTACCTATACCCATCTACTGAGAGCATCTCCCACCTTGTTCTCTTTATCTTTGATGTACCTAATCTCGAAATCAAACTCGTTGATCATGGCCAACCATCTCGCCTGCCTGACGTTTAGATTCGATTGGTCGAACAAATACCTCAACCCAATATGATCACTCATAAGTACAAACCTCTTGCCAAGAAGATAATGCCTCCACATCTTCAATTCATGTATAATCATCACTAACTCAAGATCATGTGTCGGGTAGTTCTTCTCGTGCTTGTTTAGTTTACGAGACTCATAGCATACCACCTGCCCATCCCGCATAAGGACTCCACAAGCCTTCTCTTGCAAGCATGTGTGCATACCACAAACTCTTTGTCTAAATATGCAATCTGTAACAATGGTGCATGTGTCAACAACTGCTTAGTTTGCTTAAAGCTAGGCTCGCACTCCTCTGTCCATTCAAACTTCTTACCTTTCCTTTGTAATGATGTTATGGGATAAGAAATCTGTGAGAAGTTCCTAATGAATCTCCTATAATGTCCTGCCAAACCCATGAAAGATCTCACCTCATCCACACTCTTAGGATATACCCACTCTATGATGGCCCTTATCTTCTCTAGATCTATTGCAATTCCCTCCTTGGAGACAACATTTCTCAAGTAGTGTACCTTCATCTGAAAGAAACTACACTTGTTGAGATTAGCATACAACTGATGCTTCCTCAACAACTTCAACACTGCTGCTAAATGCTCGTCATGCTCTTCCTCATTTTTAGAATATACCAGTATATCATCAATGAACACAATAACAAACTTATCCAAATATGGATGCAAAATACTATTCATCAAACACATGAATGTAGTTGGAACATTAGTTAAGCCAAATGGAACAAAAAAAAACTCATAATGTCCATACCTACTCCTGAACACAATCTCGTAAATATCTTCTTCTTTGATGCGTACTTGATGGTATCCAGATCTCAAGTCAATGTTCGAGAACACTGCTGCTCCCTTCAGCTGATTAAACAAGTCATCGATCCTCGACAAAGGGTACTTGTCCTTGATAGTCACTTTTTTCAACTGCCTGTAATCAATTCATAATTTGAGAGTACCATATTTTTTCCTCACAAACAAGACCAATGCGCCCCAAGGTGATACACTTGGCCTAATGTATCCCTTGTCCAACATTTCCTTCAACTATAGCTTTAACTCAAATAACTCGGGTGTTCTCATCATGTAAGGTGTTTTTGATGCTGGAGCTATCCCTGACACTTACTCAATAGAAAAGTCTACCTCCCTATGAGGTGGAAACTCTGTAATGTCCTCAGGAAATACATCTCGAAATTGCTGTAATAATCGGTACCTATTCAACACATCTGCATCGTCGGCCTCCTTACCCTTATCACTAGAAATGTGTACTGCAAATAACTCACACCCTTTCCTGCAGCTTCACTTTTCTTGCATAGTTTTCACCATCCTGACTGATGTGGCTTTCTTCTTACCTTGCAAGACTCTTGGTTCTCCATTGTCATCAACACACTGAATAGATTTTCAATAACATTCTACCTTGGTTCTATGAATATACAACCAATCCATGTCCAAAAACATATTATATGATCCCAATGGTAATAAATTCAAATGTGTTGTTGTAGGCATACCATTCAAATCAAATGTGCAAGCTCTTACCCAATGATGAACTTGCTTCTTCGTACCTGTAGCCAACTGCACTAACCAAGACTCTACATGCAATTCCTTATTCAAACCACACTTATCCACCAAGTCAGGACTAATATAGCTATAATTAGATCTAGGGTCAATCAAAATATAAATAACTTGATCACAAATCTTACCATCCATCTGAGTGATAGATGCCTAGTGATTTTCCTACCTGTTGTCCACTGCTGCATAGATACGTGGAACACTTTGACCATAATCCACAACTGTCTACGCCTCATGTGCACTGTATATCTTAGGCCTACCACCCTAATTTTGTGGATAATCTCTCGTAAGGTGATCCTTACCACATGTCCAACACTCCAACCGACCAGTGCCTTCACCTCTATGCTGTTGCTGCTACTATGACCCATCTCCATGTCTAGCTACATTAAATCTCTTTTACGGTGCCACATTCTTTTTCTCATCTACATGTGAAGGCCTTGTCCTCTTAGGCTTCCATTTACCTTTACCTTTGTCCTTTCCTTTCCATCCATGCTGAGATTCATTCTTATGATTTGATTTTTCATAGAAATGCTTCAGTTTCCCAATAACTTCCTCGACTAACCGAGGCTCATCATACTCAATCCAATCTTTAAATGCTAATGGAAAACCATTGAAAAATCTTTGAACTTTAGCCAACTGACAGGCATGCATGACCAATACACATCACCCATCCAGTCTGAGAGTTGAACCATGCTCTGATACTACTCTGTAACACCCTCCTCCCACATCCACCCAAGTAACAATGCCAACCGGGGTAAACATGAGATGAGAGGATACTATGATTAGATTCGATCTCATATGTGACCTTAAGGAAGTGGAATCAATGAAACATCACACACAGTCATCCAACATCATCAATATAACCCTCAGGAGATAAGTTAGCTACTGAGACAGCCTATCCCTGCATCCCATTGTTGGTATGGATCTCTTAGGCCATAGTATCTCTCTTGCTATGGGCAAGGGAGCGACCAACAACCTAAAGTCACTCTCATAGGCCTGACTGCCAGTGACCAGAGACCCAAGTTTCCAACTCTATGTCAACAACCATGAGATGTAAGCCACTTTTTCAGGTCTAGATCCCAGGCCACTACCCATAATGGATTAATAGCTTAGAATCAGTAAAAATACATGGAAATAATGAAGCAAAAGAAAAAAGTTGATCAATGCCTTAATCAGACCCCTACTAGCCATGACAGGCATTTCATCAAACATATCATCAACATGTAACCTACAAGTGTAAACAACAAAAATAAGTGTAGGGATCTCATACTTATCTGAGAATCACTATGAACCATTGTTCTATTATGTCAATTGTTGCATTATCATCTATAAGGTCATAGACACATTATCCATTCATGTACAAGTATAAACATGCTGAGAGCCATACATAACTGCTGTCATAAAATATGCAGATAACCAACATAATAGGAACATAAATACCATAAACATATCAACCACCAAAATCCACATATACATCAATATATTTACACATGAAAATCAAGGAAATGAATTTCTCATTAATGAATGAAATGAACCAATTGAAGATGGGACTACCATGTTCCACCCAACCATAAATTGGTTGAGCCAAGTCTCTCTTCAGCCAATCACCCCCATGCCATATTCCAAGCATGAATGTGGGATTCAAACCAAAAGAACTCAACCAAGGCATACCAAGGCTAAAGCACCTCACCCTCATCAAGAGAAACTAGGCTTTACCGTAATCCATCCCGAATCACTAGGCCAACACAATGAAGACATCATAACATGATTTACTGTGATCTCCACCAGATCACTAGGCCAAAAAGGTATGGATGCCACTAGATTTCTCCACCTACACCATGAGTAATTTTCCTCTCTCCTAGTCTCTCGGGCTTTACCGCAATCCAAACCCGTATCACTAGGCCCTAAACTGAGACCCAATCTCCAGGATTTACCGCATATCCTAAAATCGAGATTACTAGGCCCAATGGAGAGAAAACCACCTCTTGGCTTTACCGTATATCCCTCCATTCACCAGAAAGGATTCTTAGGCACACCAAGGCAACACAATCCTAGTTTTACCACAATCCACAGTCTGACTCAGGGGTCACTAGGCTAGTGGCTTTACCATGATCCACATTTTGGTTCAAGGACCACTATTCCATGTGCTCTATCATTTGGAGATCCACCCAACTCAGATATGAATCCATCTTAACTAAAACATGAGAACCCCATCACATCATGGCTATCCGGAAATGGCAAGGCTAGGCTGAAAACACTGTTATACCTGGGAAAACCCATGCCACAATAACAAAATAACCACATGCAATACCATGCATTCCAAATCTATAAAGGAAAATACATATGCAAGTCGATACCTGCAATGAAGCCTGTTGTAGTTGCTTGATCTTGGCTTTCCCTGCTTGACCTTTACTTCCTCTTGCCTTCTTTTCCTTTCTTGCTCCAATGCCAAAGTGCTCTAAGAAAACTCTAAGTGTCCAAGAGTGAGAGAGATAGAATAATGAGAGAGCTCTAAAGATGAATTGAAAAAAGGTTACCAACTGATCCTCATAAGCCTTTTTATGGATGAGGCCTCTATTTTCTTCATTTTCCTCTTCACATGCAACATGTGACCTTTCACCTCCTTTTTCTCCTATTTTCCATTATTTTCATAAATGCCAAAAATTCCATTTTTCCTTTCCAATGTCCTTAGTCATAAACAACCAAATGAACACCCACTGGGATGTTCTACCCAACATTCATCTTGGAATAAGTGTTTGATTGATCGTTTTTATTGTTTTTAGCTTTTATTAGATGGAATTTTCACCAGGGTTGTTACATCTAATCTCAACTAGGTATTCCTTAGAACTGACATGCATGAATTATTTATGAATGAATCTTCAGTTAACTGGTGGAGCAATGAAGTTGCACCGAAGTTGATCCCCACTACTAGATCTCCTACTAGTTCCTCCAACTATTTGAACTAGTTTAACTGCCTTTAACTCAATTAGACCGAGTTAATTAATTACAACTCAAAAGAACTCAACCTCGACCCCTAAAATTTAGGAATCACTCTACATGACTCTAGATTGACTTCCAACGCGAATTTACTGAGCCAACTAAGTCAACTTAACTTAGTTAACTGCTACAAGTTGATATGAGAATAGAATTACAATTTAATTCCTAATATAATTCAAGGATAAATTAAATTAGGATTTCTTGTTGCTATTTTTAACAAGTGGTAATTACCAAAATGGGGTACATTCAAATAGTAAATCAATTACAAACATAGAAGAAATACTAGAGTGTTGTTACAAAGGAAATAAGAGGATGTGTTGATCGCCAACAAGCTAGTTTTCTGTCACCATAGGCATCTAAGAGCGCCCCAAAGAGGTTTTCACCATTATACTTTTTTTTCCATCCAATGACGCCCTAGAAAGGTTTTTACCATTGTATATTTTACTCTTTTTATTTTTCTTCGTTTATATTTATTTATTTATTTTATTAATGAAACTAAATTGTTGGCATCACATGGTAAGTTTCTCCTGTCCCAACAACTTTAAGGCTTGAATTTGGAATTGAGATAATGTTAACAAATGAATCCATAGATGTAGGTTTATGAGACAACCTAAGACGGTGTCTATTGACAAGAAAATATGTTTGGGAGCCATCAATGGTTGTCAATTATATAGTCCCATTGTTAAAGATTACTTCTACCACATAAGGATCTGGCCACCTAGTGCACAACTTGCCCTTGAAATATTTAAATATGGAACCATTAAATAAGGCCCAATCACCTTTCTAAAACAACTTCTTAATAAAATTGTCAAGCCACTTGGCACGTTGTTGTTGAATCATATCTTTCCATTGCACAATAGCCAAGTGCTTCTCATCTAATTCATTTAGTTGTTCCAACCGATTTCTCTGAGCTGTAGTGAAGGTTAAATATACTTCTAAGGTAGTTATGATTGTTTTGATTTCAAATTCAAAAGGAAAGATAGGATTCTTACGAAAGACCAATCCATAAGGAGATAATACTATAGCATTTCTCCAAGTAGTCCCATAAGACCATAATACATCACAGAGTCTCTCCAACCAATATCTTTGATGGTCTTCCATAGCCCTCGTGAGAATAATGTCAAGTACCTTATTTGTACTCTACACTTGCCCATTTTCCTGTGGATAGTAAGTTTAAGTGACTTTGTAATGAATCTTATACTTTTTGATAAGGTCTTGTATCAATCAAGAGATAAAATGAGCTCCTCCATCTATAACTATCTCTTTTGGAACTCCACGCCGAGAAAAAATTATTAAAAAAAAAGTTCTTAAACAACACATTTAGTAGCCTTGGTGAATGCTATGGCTTCTACCAACTTGGTGACATAATCTATGCATACTTGAATATAGGTCTTTTGTTGAGATAGGGGATTAATTGGTCCCTTGAAAACTAAATCCCATCTCTCAAATAGTTCCACCACTAGTTGAGGCTGTAATGACATCTCATCTAATTGAGTAGGTTAACCGATCCTTTGACTACTATCATATCCTTGCACATATTTCCTTACATCTAGGAATAGAGTAGGCCAAAAATAATCCATCTGCAACACTTTGTGTCATGTCCTCCTATTTGCAAAATCTCCTCCACAAGTTCCATCATGACAAGTTTTAAGAATGTCATGAACCGCTTCCACCCTCACACATATTATAATTTTTTGATCAAAACCAGTGTGAAAAAAGTTCCCATCCAACCATAAATACCGAGCACTTTGCTAGAAAAAATTTCTCCCTAGGAGAAAGGTGATGAAGAATCTTTCCTACAACAAGGTAGTTAGTGATGTCTACATACCAGGGTGAATAAGTGGATACTACAAAAATATACTCATCTGGGAAAGAATCTTCAACAGGAAGATAATTAGTAACATGATTCAATATAAAAAGAAAATCTACAACAACATTATCCTTCCTGAGTTTATCTATTATTGTAATACCAAATTCTTGGAGTAACAACAACCACCTAGTAACCCTAGCATTTTCAACTGGCTTATTCATTAAGAATCAAATAGAATGGTCAGTATGAATGAAAGTTTGATAACTAGTGATGTAGTGTCTAAATTTATTGATAGCATGAATAACAACAAAAAACTCCTTTTCGGTTACTGTATAATTTACCTCCATGGGACCCAAATTCTTGTTGATGTAATAGATGGCATGTGGCTTATTTTCTTCTTGTTATGAAAGCACAACTCCAATAGTTGTATCAAAAGTATCGGTGGAGATACAGAATGACAAACTCTAGTTAGGTCCTCTCAAAATAAGTGTTGTTGTTACACATCTTTTTAATTTTTCAAAGAGCTACTACACTTGTCAGTCCATTCAAACTCCTTATCTTTTTTTAGTAGGGAAAACAATGTAAATGAAGTTTTGGAAATTTTTTCTATAAACTATCTATAATAACCTGTCTTCCCCAAGAATCTACGTACCTCTTTCTATGTTTTAGGAGTAGGAAATTTTAGGATTACTGTTGGGAAGGGGTCCCCTGGGTCAGTTTTGGGGTTAAAAACCCAAGTTTTTATGTAAATCTGGTAAAAAGATGTAAAGTCTCCATGATTTGTGGATGCAGAGCATGTTGATGGTTAAGATTCAAAGGGGTTTTAGCCCCTTGTTTATGTAAAAGTTGAGTCGGTTTTGAGATCCAGCCATGGTCCTCGGACCATGGGATTGTATGTAAAAAGATATAAATATGTGTGTCTTAGAGAGTCTAAGCATATCTAGGTCTGAGTGAGGAAAAAGGGCAAGTAAGAAACAAGTAGATAGAAGGAAAAAAGCTTCACAGCTGAGTGCGCGGAGGCCTAAAGTAGAGTCTGCAGCTGAGTGCGCGGACCCCTGCAGCTGAGTGCATAGGGTAGTTTTCGAGTCTGTAACACCATAATGAAGATCAATAAAGAAGATTGTTGAATAATTATTGTGTTTATCTATTTACTTATGTATATTTATGATTGTGATATATGCTGTGAAGAAATAATGTATTAATGAAATATTAATCTAATGATGTGAAACTTTATGGAATAAGTCTTAATAGCTGTACGCATTACATGTTAAGTAATTTCATGAATATTATGATACAATATGTTATGTTTATCAAATACTTAAGTATATTTTTGCGCGAGTTCATATCTAGGGTTATTTTCTAATGCGCGTAAGTGGGTGGTTCGACTGTTAAGGGTCCGTAAAGACGAATCGTAGACCTTCGCAAAGGTCTAGAGTCTGTTTAAAGGGAGTTGCAGTATCGAGACCTAGGGGCTTATAGATCTGTGTAGAGGCAGATCTAGGTCGGTAAAGGACATCACACTGATCTCTGGGTGCAAAAACTTGGTTCCAGCATCCATCCATACTGCTTCGAGTGAGACTGCAGCCTGCGCTACGTGGGTTGTTGCCGAAAGGGCTAGTAGTGTACGGTTTTGTTTAGCACAATTAACTCTGAACCTGGGTCCGTATTGCCTAAGCCGACAAATGGCCAAAATGTGGGGGGAATGGTTCGATTCGAATTCAAAAACCCCTATAAATTATGCGTGCCAGTCCAATAGAGAACACTTTGCACCCTTAGATTTTTTGTTGAGTTGTGCTATCTGTTGCCCATGAACTGATTTTATTTTGAGGATTTGATCTCGAGCTTTGCATTTTCCAAGTTATCGGAGTTGAATAAAAAATTCATCCTTGAAACCATGTTAGGACCAAGCCCTGCAGAGACTGTAAGTACTGGGGGCAATGTTTCTTCTAAAGGAGCTTCTCCAGAGGTGGTGAGTATGGAAGCTCCAGCTCCTGTGCCTATGGCGCCGAGGTCACCTAGGCTAAAGACTACCCCCCTAGAGAAACACAGACACCAAAGAAGGATAAACAGAAGAAGTCATTTCCAGTACACGAATCACCTAGAAAACACTCTACAACTCAAAAACAAAAAGACAAGCAGCCTGAGAAAGTCATCGATTTGGAGGCGGAGGAAGGACAGGGCACGAAGGACATAGATGCTAAGGGAATGGAGCCCATTACAAATTTCCTAGTTATATCCCTTTGCACAAGGGAAACGTGAAGGTCACTAAGGACTCAGACTCAGAAAAATTCTCTATCTCTATGCCCCTGCTGCCTGAGCAGGTTCCCTTCAAAGGTTCGTGGCTTGCGCTGATCCCCCTGCTAAAGATGGAAGAATGGGACCTTGCAGATCATGAGAGGTTCCCTCACTTAGCGGCCACTAACTATATGAAGTGCGTCTACTATGTAGACTCGGGTGTCACCGCGTTAGAGATGGTGGAATGGACACATGGAGTTGAGAATTCAGGATTGTTGAACCTGTTGTGGGTGCCCCATTATCACCGTATCCCTATCAAAACCATTTGTGCATGCCAACTACTTACTCTGATGCATGATGGCTGCTTATGGCTATTAGGGCATATACCCATAATTGACATTCTCATCCACATGATCACGCACCTGCCATACGAGGGTTTGAATCTGACCAAGGAGTTTGGTGGAAAGACAGGAGAATGTCACGCTGACAAAGTTTAGGTGCCCGTGGTCTCTCTAGCTACACAATGCGTGAAGGGTGTGTAGTTCAACTGGTCAAGATACCTGTGTAGTGAATTCCTCGCGAATTGCCGTGAGGTCCAGGATGAGGCCAAGCCATTCCATTATGCCTCATTGCTGCTCTCCATTATGTTGGTCACATGGGAGAAGTCGAAGGACAACTAGTTTCCTCCATTGGAAGAAGGATTATCAGAGGCCACGCAGTTTGTCTCCCTATGGGCTACCAAGGACCCCGAATGGATCACCGAAACAAAAATATTCTGGGTTCTGATGGAAGCAAGCATCCACATGGCCATCAATCAACGTCCAAGGTTGTCCCCAACCTTGTACATGTAGTTTTCAACTCATGCTACGTTCAAGGCTGACTTCCACCGAGTTTACATTCAGGCACGGAAGGATCTGCAATAGAAATGGCACGAATTGTCATATTTAGTCACATATACAGACATATAGGAGGTAATCAAGCACTAGCCAGCAGAGTGGTGCACCCCCTTAGACTTGGATGTCGGAACCAGTAAGGGCGTTGGAAGCTGAGCAACACAGAAAAGAAAGGAGGTAGCCAAGTAGGCTACACAAAACTTGGCCACGCAATGGAAGAATAAAGCCACCGAGAAGGCTTGGATGGAGAAAGAGCGTGCTGCTAAGGAGCAGGCTGAGCAAGAGAAGCACGATTCAAAGAGAAGAAGAAGATCCACTTCGCTCGAGATCAAGGGGGAAGAATACTCTGAACAAGGCAGTGGAGGAGATGACGAGTAGGGCACCCCGTTTCAGTTAAAGAAGCATGGACAGGAGTAGTAGGAAGGTCCCCGAAAAAAGAAAAAATTAGACAAGTCACATGGTGATCCCATGATATTGACGAAGGACAATCTTGATGAGATCAGAGACAAAATAAGGGACACTACAACTAAGGTGTTGTAGTAATTCGAGCAGTAGTATATGCAAGCGCTGGGGAACGTCCAAAAGGATTCGCGCGAGCTGCAGATCTAGGCTAACAGGATACAAGTGGGCACGGGTCAAGCAAGCACATCACAAGTGAGCCGAGCACCGAGGAGGAGTCAGGCTGCGGAATTGGTAAGGACCCTAGATCTTTGGACTCTTGCATTACTCGAAGGGTCCCTATGTGCAGAGTCGGTCGATGACCGCATCATCCTAAGAACTTTTAAGAACATCACAACGCTCCCCAATGAGCTTCTTCACACGCTGTAGACAGGGGTAACAGAGGAATTGAGAGCTTGGTAGAAGCACGATCTCAATCTGATCAATGAATACAGAGTAAACAATGAGCAGATGTTCGCTGAGAAAACACAGGCCTTGAGAGAAAATGAAACGTTGCAGGCATGGAGTTTCCAGCTGGAATCCACAGTTGTAGAGGCATGCAGGACAGTGCCTGAGCTTCACATTCCAGAAGACGCACAGTCGGAAGCTAAGATTAGGAAGTTAGCTGCTGGAGTGCGTGAGGTGAAGGTAGAGTTTGGATGAGTTGAATTTGAACTCAACATGAAAATCACTAAGCTACAGCTAAAGTTACAGCCTTTGACTCTGCCCGAGGTCAGGGAGCAACGTAGAGTCGCTATAGAATGGCCACTTTGGATGCCGCGGTCACTGACCGCTTGGTCTTATTTGAGCAGGAAATGGAGTTGGTGACGACTTTCCAGGTACTAAATACAGAGTTTTGCGAGCTGCAGAAATAGTATGACGAAGTCCGGGTGACAACGCCCTCCATTGCCCCATCATAGCACCTCGTAAAGTTGCAGGAAGGGAAGAAGCTCCTTGCGTAGGTCGAAGTAGCACAAAAGAAGGAGGCCTTACTAAAGGCTAGATTAGGGCCCTGGTTAGACGAAGCTTACTAGGTATCAACCAACACTCAGGACAAGCTCACCAGCTTGCAGGAGATGCAACAAATGATGAAGCTAGATGCAGAAGGACTAACTACAGAGTGGCTAGTGGAATAAGTCAAGCAGGAAGCTATGCAAATCGCTGCCGATGTTGCAATAGTTCAAGCAGAGCTGGGGGATCTTCGTAGCAAGATCATAGCGCCAGCCAAGTGACTCAGGGCGAGTCACGATATTTGTGTTGGGGGCCCGTTGGGATGGCATCCCCTTGGTTAGTTTTGGGGTTAAAAACCCATGTTTTGATGTAAATTTTGTAAAAAGATGTAAAGTCTCCATGATTTGTGGATGCAGAGAGCGTAGATGGTTAGGATTCAAAGGGGTTTTATCCCCTTGTTTATGTAAAAGTTGAGTCAGTTTTGACATCCACCCATGGTCCGCAGATCATGGGATTGTATGTAAAAATCTATAAATATGTGTGTCTTAGAGAGTTTAAGGCATGTCTAGGTCTGAGTCGTAGGTTTTAACCCCATACAGAAATTACCTGCATACGAATTCTAAAACACAGAAAATAAACAATGCGAGAGCATAACACATAAAACACATATACACAGAAATTTTTCCCTGGATCCCAAAACCGAGACTACCAGCTTGATTTTTCATTATGTTCCTTTATATGTTATAATACATATTTATACATGTTGAAGCATCCAATACCATGGACCGAAAACCATCGCGTCCAAAAAACATGTGATAAAATCATGCACAAAACCATAGGCGGGTCCGCCCAACCTAACATAGGTTCCAAAAGTGGGGTTACCTGCACCCCTTAAACCCCTTGTGACCTGCCCACTACGCAATCGGCGCAACAAAGGGGGGGCTCCCCTCTAACCCCCCAGTGAACTACATGGGCTAGTCGTGGAAAGAATATAACACAAACCAACATTCTCCCACTTGTTGTTTTCTTTCCACAGGGGGCCACAAGAGAGCTTAGTCATTTATCCAGCCCTGCAATGCCCATTGTTTCTCTACACCAAGAGAACTTCTCAGAGCTCACAAATTTTTTCAATGCATCTGCAGTATTCTTCAAAGTGTCCACCTTTACCAGCAACACCTTTTTGTCTTCTATCATATCCCTCACAAAGTGATACTGAACATCAATGTGCTTTATCTTTGAATGATATGCAGGGTTCTTTGCCAAGAAAATTGCACTTTGGCTGTCATAGTCTATCCTTATAGCTCCCTGTACTAACCCCATACTTGAACACAATATCTGCAACAAAATTGCTTCCTTGCTTGCATGAGTGGCTGCCATGTATTCTGCCTCTGTAGTTGATAGTGCCACTACAGATTGTTTCTTACTCATCCAACTGATTGCACCTCAAAATAGGTTAAACACATATCCACTTGTAGATCTTCTCTGATCCAGATCTCCAGCCTAGTCTGCATCAAAAAAGCCACGAATATCCAACACTCTTTCCAATCCCGGTCTTCCTTGGTAGCACAAACCATAATCACTAGTGCCATGCAAATACCTGAAAACCCGCTTCACTGTTGTCCAATTCTCCTTTCCTGGTTTTGACATAAACCTGCTCAATACTCCCACTGCATGTGCAATGTCTGGTCTAGTATAGATCATTGCATACATCAGGCTACTGACTGCACTTGCATATGGAACACGGGACATGTCCTCTTCCTCTTCTTGTGTCTTGGGACACTGTTCAATAGATAACTTTACACCTACAGGAATAGGAACCTTCACCGATTTACTATCCTGCATATTAAATCTCTGCAATATTGTCTCGACATACTTCCTGTGGTTTAAGCAGAGCTTCCTCTTTGCCCGATCTCTTTTAATTTCCATGCCCAAAATATAGTTTGCAGCACCAAGATCTTTCATGTCGAATTTGGAGGACAATTGGGTCTTCAAATCCTGGATAATTTCTTTGTCATTTCCAACCAGCAACATATCATCCACATACAAGACCAAATAAATAATACGGTCACCAATTAATTTAAAATACACATAGTTATATGCTTTTCTTCTGGTGAAGCCAAGTCCTCGTATAAATGTATCAAATTTCTGCTACCACATCCTTGGTGACTGTTTTAACCCATACAAAGACTTCTTTAACTTGCATACCAATTCTCTCTTACCCTTCATCGTAAAGCCTTCAGGTTTCTTCATGTAGATTTCCTCTTCCAGATCCCCATGAAGAAATGTTGTCTTCACATCCATTTGTTCTACCTCAAAATCAAAAGCTACAACAACAGATAAAAGTAATCTAATAGAGGTTACCTTGGCGACATGAGAAAAAATATCACCAAAATCAATTCCCAGCACCTAGGAATAACCTTTTGCTACCAACGGAGATTCATATTTATCCACCTTTCCTTCTGCATTTGCCTTCTTCTTGAACACCCATTTGCTGCCAATGGGTTTCCTTCCATCTGGCAACTCCACCAGATCCCAAGCCTCATTTTTGTGCAAAGATGCCATTTCATCAACCATGGCCTCCTTCCAGAGTTTTCCATCCTCTGAATCTACTGCTTCCTTCACAGTTCTAGGATCATCATCAGTAATAGATAAAGCAAAATTTGAACAGAAAGCAGATGGATTATACCTTTCTGGCTGCTTTCTTTCTCGAACTGATCTTCTCACACCCGGAGTTTGTGGCTCTTCATCTTCTGATTCCTCTTCTACTGTAGAGTCTGATTCTTCCTCCTTTAGCTCAAACTCTATCTCCTTAGATTCCTTTGGTTGAACTTCATGTTTAATAACATCTTTCACCTCTATGAACACAACATCTCGAATGTAAAAAACCTTCCTTGTTGCTGGGTTCCAAAACTTATAACCCTTTAACCATCCTTATACCCAATAAAGATGCACTTTTCAGATTTACTATCCAACTTGGTTCATTTCTCCTTTGGAACATGTACATCCAAATACCCTCAGATGTGAAAGAGAGGGTTTCTTACCAGTCCATACCTCTTGTGGAGTTTTATCCTCCAACGCTAATGAAGGTGATCAGTTGACTAGGTAACATACTATCTCCACCGCCTCTGCCTAGAATTACTGGCCTAACCCGGCACCACTGAGCATGCTTCTTGCCCTTTCCATCAACGTCTTGTTCATTCTTTCCGCAACTCCATTTTGCTAAGGTGTATATGGAGTAATCTTCTGTTGTGCTATACCACACTTCTTACAGAATTCTTAAAATTCCTTACTGCAAAACTCTCCACCGTTATCTGTCCTCAGCACCTTTATCTTCTTCTCTCTCTAGTTTTCCACCAGAGCCTTGAATTCTTTAAACTTTTCAAAGACTTTAGATTTCTTCTTAAGGAAATATATCCATGTATTCCTTGACAAGTCATCTATAAATGATACATAGTACATAGACTTACCCAGTGATGGAACCTTCACAGGTCCAAACACATCACTATGCACAAGCTCAAATATATGTTTCACCCTCTCACCACCAGAGGGGAAACTCACCCGATTTTGCTTCCCATATACACAATTTTCACAGAAATCAAAATCCATAGAGCTATTACTCATACCCTCTACCATACCTTTACCATGAAGTATTCGAAGGCCTTTCTCTCCAATATGTCCAAGCCTTTGATGCCACAACATGGTCTTCTCTAAAGAGATCACTAGATTTTCTGCTCCACTTTCAGGAACCACAAAACTGTTGCACCCATCAACAACCGTGCTGCCTTGCGGCTTGTACAAAGTTCCATTCTGAACTCCTCGCATCAATACCAGTTCTCCCCGAACCATCTTGCAGGTATCCTTCTCGAACACTATTTTTACACCTGCATCATCCAACTTGCTTACAGAAATCAGATTTCTGGCCAATGCAGGAATATGCAGAACACCCAGAAGTGTTTTAACCCTTCTACCTTGCAACGTCAACTTTACTTTTCTGCGACCAATTATTCTAGCCTTCCTATCATCTCCTAAGAAGACATCACCAGCATCGTATTTCTCATACTCGCAGAACCACTCTCTATGGGGAGTGAAGTGAAAGGATGCACCTGATTCAATCAACCATGCCTCATGATCTACATGTGTACTTGAAGAAGCCAAGTACACATCCCCACCTTCATCTGAGGTGGTTTTCACCTCTGTAGAAGGAGCATCATCAGATCCCTTTCCTTTATCAGGAGATTTAGATTTACAATCCCTTTTGTAGTGCCCTTCCTTTCTACATTTCCAGCACATCACCTTTATAGGTTTTCCTGGAGATTTAGATCTCCCTCTAGATTTAGATCTCCCACTCGATGACTTATTTTTGTTTATGTTCTGGGATCGTCCTCATACAGACAAGGCATCACCATTCTGGCTCTCCATATTTTTCCATGTCATTTCCTCCATCAGCAAGGATGAGACTATTTCATCAAACTGCAAGGCAATTGCATTGCTACCTATTGCAATAACCAGACTATCCTACGAATCTGGTAGAGAACACAACACACTGATGCACTTATCTTCATTTGAAATTTTAATATCAACAGATGCTAACTGACTTACCACAGTATTAAATGCGTTCATATGCTCTGTCACCGAGTCTCCATCTTTCATGCTCAGGTTATACAGTTTTTTCCGCAGGAACAATTTATTAACTAGAGACTTAGATTGGTACAAAGTCCCTAACTTGTCCCACAAAGCCTTCGCCGTAGCTTCCCCTGATACATTCAACAATACTGAATCTGAAACACATAATCGTATTTTGCTCTTTGCCTTCCGATCTTACTTCTTCCATTCTTCATCAGACACTCCCATTGGTTTACTAGCCGGATCTACTGTGATCCACTGATCTTTATCCACCAACAAATCCTCCATCTTGATTTTCCACAACTCAAAACTCTGACCATTAAATTTCTCGATCTCTATATTTCCACTACTCGCCATCTTCTTTCACCACCAGAATAGATCTCGCAGATCTCCCACTGAACAGGTCTACCACAGGCCCGAGCAAAACCCCTCAACAACAAAGGCGTCCCCTTGAAGCCAAAACAGCTCTAAGACCAAATGTAGGTTTTAACCCCATACAGAAATTGCCTGAATACGAATTCTAAAACACATAAAATAAACAATGCGAGAGCATACCACATAAAACACATATACACAGAGATTTTCCACTGGATCCCGAAACCGGGACTACCGGCTTGATTTTTCATTATGTTCCTTTCAATGTTATAATACATATTTATACATGTCGAAGCGTCCAATACCATGGACCAAAAACCATCGCGTCCAATACCATGGACCGAAAACCATCGTGTCGAAAAACATGTGCGAAAATCATGCACAAAACCATAGGTGGGTCCGCCCAACCTAACATAGGTTCCAAAAGTGTGGTTACCTGCACCCCTCAAACCCCCTGTGACCTCCCCACTACGCAATCGGCGCAACAAAGGGGGGGCTCCACCCCCCCTCTAACCCCCTAGTTAACTATGTGGGCTAGTCATGGAAAGAATATAACACAACCCAACATGAGTGAGGAAAAAGGGCAAGTAAGAAGTAAGTAGATATAAGGAAAAAAGCTCTATAGCTGAGTGCGTGGAGGTCTAAAGTAGAGTCCAAAGCTAAGTGCGCAGACCCCTGCAGCTGAGTGCGGAGGGTAGTTTTTGAGTTTGTAACACCATATTGATGATCAATAAAGAAGATTGTTGAAGAATTCTTGTGTTTATCTGTTTACTTCTATCTATTTATGATTTTGATATACGCTGTGAAGAAATAATGTATTGATGAAATATTAATCTAATGATGTGCGACTTTATGGAATAAGACTTAATAAATGTACGCATTGCATGTTAAGTACTTTCGCGAAGATTATGATACAATCCATTATGTTTATCAAATACTTAAGTAGATATGCGCGAGTTCAAATCTAGGGTTATTTTCTAATGCATGTAAGTTGGTGATTCGACTATTAAGGGTCCACAAAGACCAATCATAGACCTTCATGAAGGTCTAGAGGTTGTTTAAAGGGAGTTGCAGTACCGAGCCCTAGGGTCTTATAGATATGCACGGAGGCAAATCTAGGCCAGTAAAAGACATCGCACTGATCTCTGGGTGCAGAAACTTGGTTCCAACATCCGTCGATACTGCTTCAAGTGAGAATGTAGTCTGCGCTCCACGGGTTGCTGTCGAAAGGGCCAGCATTTTAGGGTTTTGTTAGGCACAATTAACTCCAAACCTGGGTCCGGACCCCCTAAGCCAACAATTACCTCTATGTTTGTTGTATCAACTTGCATACCTGTAGTAGAGAGATAGTGACCCAAAGCAATGTCTTTTGGCATCATCATATATCATTTTGAAGTGTTGATATAGAGGTGGGTTTGTATACAATGCTCAAGTGCTTTTTCAAGGTTGTACAAGACTTTATCAAACCCATTCCTAGAGGGTGTAAAATCATCCATAAAAATTTCCAAATAGTCATTGACCATGTCAGCAAAAATTCCCAATGCTGCTCCCCGGAATGTTGCAGACGCATTGCAAAGTCCAAAAGGTAAGACTCTAAAAGAAAATGTACCCCGTGGGAAATTGAAATTAGTTTTGTCCTGGTCTTCAGGAGAAATATCTATCTAATTATAGCCACTAAATTCATCCAATAAAGAAAATAATTTATTACTCAACAGAGTGTCTAGGACCTGATTAATAAAAGGTAATAGGAAATGTTACTTTTGAGTGGCTTTGTTAAGATCCTTATAATCCACACAAACTCTCCACTTTCCATAATTGGAGATACCCACTGACTCGTAGAAATATGATAGATGATATTTTCATTTACGAGTTTTTGAAGCTCTTCCTTAACAATGCCTCATAATGTTGGGTTCATTCTTCATTGAGGTTGTCAAACAGGCTAGGATCCTTCCTTTAAATAGATGTGGTGATTACAAACAATAGGATGGATATCCTTCATGTCTTTAAAATCCCATCTCAAGGCTTATTTATTCTTTCTGAGTAACAACACTTATTTCTTTCTTTGCACAAGGGATAAATTAGGGTTAATATTTAGGGTTTTCCCAGGCTCAATTTCCATTGGTACACCCTTAAGACTAGGGGTAGTAGGTATTTCTTATGTAAGAGGATCATCAAGAGTTTCTTTCTCATCTATTTTTATATCATAAAACTTAGCAATCAAGATGTAGGTGGTGTAACAACAGAAGGGCCATTAATAAAACTGCTAATGATATCGTCTTTAGTCTCATTTTAAAATACAAGGCTTTTCCTATGGTGAGTACTGGACGTGCATCAACTTCTTCCAAGTTAGACTCAGACCATGAAGGATTCTCAAATTCAGAACTTGGTTTAGTTGGAGGGTAAAGAACAAGGTCCTTGTTAGTGTGACCATGGAAGATAGTTAGACAACCAAGCATTCATATGATAAAGGCATCTACAATAGCCAACCATGGTCTACCTATAATTAAAGGATGTCCTCTTAGGCATGTGTTGGACAAAGCACCATAAAATCCACTGGGCACTTTCAGGAATCTACCAAAATAATAATATCCTCCAATATTCCTTCAGTTTGAATCCTATACTAATTTTCTAGTTCTAAATTAGTAGGGGTCGGTCTCAGATTGGTAAGCCAAAGTAGTTCTAGTTTCCTTGGTTATTATGTTTATTTCTACTCCTAAATCAACCAGGGTATTTAGAAAGTTGTTCCACCAATCTGAAAAACTATGGTTGGGTTCCCGGGATGTTCATATTTTGTAGGTACATTGTTCCCCAATATTAGTTCTAGTGATTTCTTAATGACATGCACAATAGGGGGATCTCAATGTTTCCTACCTAGTTTTTTAACACACAAATTCTTAACTATTTTAGCATAAATAAGGACATATCATATCGTTTGAAGTAAAGGGATCAGAACATGTAAGTTCTTTAAAGCCAAACTCAAGTTGAGGGGTATCCTTGACCTCGCTTAATCTTTCAGGGTAAGGAGGGCATAAAGAAGTCTCATTTCCAGCAACTATTATAGGTTTCACAACCAAATTAATATTTGTTGTTGTAGTAGTACTAGTTGTTATAATAGTATTGGAAGTAGTGCCAATCGTTATAGCTTCATTAAGTGTTTCAATATCAATGGTAACATCAGCTGTTACAACTTGATACATTTCTAAAGATCCTTGAACTAGGTTTTCTTCTCCTAATATATTTGCTTCCTCATTCTCTATTATGATAGGGGAAACAATGGGGATCACTACCCTTCCCAATTGTAATTGAATCTCATTGCATTCCATGGGTGAAATATAGTAGGTAGGGAGAATTGGAGTTTCAACCTGTTGTACTGCCTTATTATTAGGGTTAGGGTCGGGTTTTACAGGTAGTTGAGTACGTAATGGAGGATTGCTCATGGGTACAATAGAAGGAAGTTGTAAATGATGTTGTTGTATTAGAATTTGTACACGCATCTAGTTAAGGGGAACATTCCCTTGCCATAGTTAAGGCCATGAAGGGACAAAACATTGTGTGTAGGGCGTAGGTTATTGAACCAAAGGAGGGTTTAGAGGTTTCCATTGAGCTACTGAATATTGCGATTGTTGGGAATTATATATACCAGGCCATGAATTGAAAGAAGAGAAGGGTTCTTACACCATACCCGATGGCCTATGTTACCAAGGATTTTTAGTACCAATAAAATATGTTACTTAAACATCCCCCCTACATCCTGGTAAATTACCACGAGTCTAGGTAATGAGGGGCACTGTTATGTGGAGTGGTCCCTCTCACATATGGTACAAATATTAACTGGGAATGCCCTCAAAGGATGTTTCTTCCTGCACCGAGAGCAGAAAGTGGCTAGATGTTGCTCTCCTTGCATATATTTTTCCTTCGCTTGCAATACATAGAACTGAGAGGAATCTAGCTCATAATATCAGTTTTAAAATTCTCTAGAAAATTCCCAATAACTTCTCATGCCACTCCATTTTTATCTGACTTTAGAATCTTGGTAGAGGTATAATGTGCCAAACTTTTACTTCTTCCCAATAACTTCTCATGCCACTCCATTTTTATCTGACTTTAGAATCTTGGTAGAGGTATAATGTGCCAAAGTTTTACTTCTTGTTGATTCGTTGGAACTTCTTCAGAAAAAATAAACGATGTCATCATAAGGTTCCTTGGCTATATCCATTTTCCCCAAAAGGTTTAGCATGTCAAGGTAGTCATCCCTCATTCATTTAATAAATATTTTTTTATTGTTTCCTTATCTAGATTGTTATACTGAAATACTTGTAAATTATATTGAATACATTCAACATATTCTTCCAAATTTTCATATGGTGTCTACGTGATTTTGAATAGTTCATCCTTCTGATCCCTTGAATGACAATAATCCCAATACTTTTCTAAAAATGTTTTCTTCATCACATCCAGGGAATTAATGGATTCCTTACCGAGTCCCATAAGCCACCCCAGTGTTCCCCCCATTAATGTAGTTGGGAACGGTTTTAGTTTTTGTTCATTAGTGGTGTAATCATAACCTTTGTAGAGGACATAAATTTGAAAATAAATGTATCTATATCTTTTGTAATCATGCCTTGAAAAGTAGGGAGTGCAAAAAAGGGAATGCTTTTCATTAGGACCAGTCCTTGGAGATTATCAATAGGTAAATCAAAAGCAGTGACTGAGCTTCTTTCCATTTGATTTTGTTGCAAATTTGTACAAGTGTTACAAGTGGCTTCTCTGGTGAAGGAGAATTCTATATTTTTGGTGATGGGGATTTCTCAAGCTATTCTATTTGTTAAGGTTGCTCATATGGTTAAGGTGGTCCTAATGAATTTTCAATACTCTCTGTAACAACAAGTTGTTTCACTTCACTATCAAAGTCCAAGGTATACTAATCAAGTAATCATGATTCCGGGTTCAATTCCCAATCATGTTCATTTGTATCCCCATATCCTTCTTTCAAATCTTAATTCTCACCCTTTGTTTATACAAAAGGGATGGAAACTCTAGGACTGGTTTTTAAAATTGAAAGTTCCCAAATCTCTTTCCTTGATATGTGCACCCAACACAAATGTCCTAAGAGAAACTTTTCTTTGTTCCTTCTTCTTGGCCACCTTTCCTCGAGTAGATGATTTTTCTTTAGCTTTTAAAATGATCTCTTATATGTAAGTTACTCTTCCCAAGTCTCGATTCTTCTTCTTTCTACCTCATCCTCTTCCACTTGCACAATTAGTCTGTTTGGGGGCATCGTATTTTTATTCTTCACTTCTCATGCAATGCAATCCTATGTGTCCTGATTCCTACGAGGTCGAGTGCACTTCGGTATGTTGAAGTCATGTGTAGGTCCTTACCTTTTGTCTTACCATCTAAAAACCTCAGAGTCAGGAACACGTATACCACACTTTCAATCAACGCATTTAGATAAACTAGTCAACGTATGCACCTCTAATATCCTTCCCCGATAATGATGCCAAAATGTTGGGCAGAACAATTTTTCTTTTAATTTAGAGCAACATATCCAATTCTCACATTAATTGTCAATCCGGGTAGGTATTTTTATTTCAAGGCTATTACGCAAAGTATATGCAAGGACAAATGGTGTCTGGTGCTAATGAATCTCAAATCCAATCATTTTAATACACTCTTAGTAATCCAACACTCTGGTTGTTACACTCTCAAATTTGATCACACTTCCAAGAAATAAACACACATTTCAGAATAAACCACTTGGTCACACAATCACTCTTATTCAGAAAGAAAAAACACTCTTAGAAACCATTCACTCAAGTAAATGTTGAAACACACATTCAAATAAAATGAACACACCACCAAACTATAGCAATAACTGCCACACTAACAAAGGGATCAATCCATGACCTATGTTTTTATACAATACAGAGGTTATGATTTTGCAATCATTAAAGCATGAAAAATATTAAAAGTAATAGTAAAAACAATCATACATGAATCATAACTGAGAGAAAATAAATCAAACTTCTACAATACCTTCCTAACCAGTGATCTCTACTGAGAATGAGGGTCCTTCCTTCCTAGCAGAGGTTGGTACATTACGTTTCACACAATCTAACCAACAGAAAGGTATGGCACCACGAATGATTCAAATTTTCATTAATGAAACATACAAGATTACAATGCTAGTGTTTTTTCCTCTCTCCCCTTTGTTCTTTCTATGTATATCTATATGTATGCTCACGGGAAGAGAGCACACCTTTTTATAATTCCAAACTACAAAGATAAGATCTTCATGAGAACCTCTCAATTCTCATGTGATCTAAATCGAGAATGCATATCAACAGCTCAATAACAATTTCCATGGTTGGGATAAAGCTGTAACAACTTTTTCCAAATTACAATAATTCATTTATGGAAAATCCTAATTGCTTCAGTTACATTGTCCATGAATATCGCCTTTGGCGATTGAAGTAAATTTGACCAAATAATTGTCCAGATCGGTCTTCATTATTGATTAAAGGAGATCAACACGTCCGAAATAAGTCTCGTGTGCATCAAAAATATTTAGTGAGTTCTTGTCCCATCCTTGGCGAGGAAAAAATAGAACGTGTAATCCTGTAACAACATCCCAACAGACCACATACCTCGAAACATCCCATTTGTCAATTTTATGATAAGAATATCGTAAAGCAGTAGTTCTGATGCCAAATTATAAGTAGAATTAGATCATAAAGATGACATATAAAAAGAGACATACTTAAGTTGATAGTGGTTGTTACAAAGATAAAATATGTTTTTGAAAGTTAAAAAGGAAGAAAAGAAAAGAAAGAGGAAAATGAACTCAAAAAAATTTCAATTCCACGTCCCAAAATTTCTTAATTAAAACATTGTTGTAGATATAAGAGTGGATTAACTACATAAGGGTCAAGTCTCATTTTACTGCATAATATATATAATTGGTATCAAAGTGTTTAAATAAAATATGCAACCCACCTTATGTTTCAATTAATGCATACTATACAACACACCTTATGTTTTCAATTAATATTAATGCATACTATTCCCATCAACATGATAGACTTGAATAATAAAATATAATATGCATTGCTTTCATTCTTTTAAAATTAAACCAATCATATTATATAACAAGTGTAATATGCGGCGCGGTTGCTTAGTACCTGCCTATGATACATAATTGATGACAAAATTAATTGTAACTAGGATAAAAATATTACTAATATTATGCAAAATAAATGTCTATATTTATAGTGATCTTTTAACCTACTTTTTAAAAGTATATTTCTCTCTTTTTACATTTAACATAAGGTACTAACTGAGATTTTTAAATAACAATAACTTATGGTTGAGCATTGTTTGTGATATACTTGAGACACAAATTTAAGATATAGTTTTTGGTTATCACAAAATGACACTAACTTCTATGGTTGAGCATGGTTTGTGATATACTTGAGACACAAATTTAAGATATAGTTTTTTGTGATCACAAAGATACATAGAACAAATCCTATGTTATAGGACAACTAATATACTATAGTAATTAGGAGTTATAATGACATTAACTTCCATGAGGAAGCATGTTTTATGATATGTTTGAGATACAAATCAAAGTTATAGATGTGATGACCATATGGCCACATAGAAATAATAATTTCTTATAGCTATTTGAAAAGACAAAAATAATATAATAAAATACAACTAATGCTAAAAGTAAAATAATTAAAACGACAAAAATAATAAAATGTTTTTATAAAAAAAATATTGTTATTAATATTACAATAATACTATAAGGATATAGTATTCTATTTAAATAAAAAAGAAAAATGACAAAACAATACCCATTAATAAGTTATTCTAAATTTGATTCTTAATCTATATAATTTTCAATTTAAGTATTAAAAAAAATAGTTCGAAGACAAAAAAAAATTGAGTTGTCTTTAGTGAGACTTTTTGGAAGCTTTTCCGATGGGTTTTTCCCGTCTAATTTCTCTAAAATCGGGCAGGAATTTATTGAAATAACAAGCTTGATGAGTAACCCCTACACAATCGAAGTCCAAAAAGTTGCACTAAAGACAACTCCATTTAAATTACACTCTATTGATTTTTTTAATTAATGTATTAATAATAATTATTATAACCTAAAGATTAATTATAATACAATAACTATATCTATTTTTATTAATTAATATATTAACTTTCCAGTACAAAGCCTTATAATATATCTTATTATCAATTAATTAATATATTAACGTTAGAGTACAAATCTTTTTTATAATAAATAATATTTGTAAAATATAAAAAAAAATCCATCTAAAAACATATACATTAAAAATCGTGAATTGTCTTTAGTGCGACTTTTTGGAATATTTTCCTGTCTAATTTCTCTAAAATCCGACAATAATTTATTGAAATCACAAGTGAAGTGCCATAGGGGTTTTTCATGGTGTTGTGGCCTAGGGTTTTTCAGGGTGCTGAATCCATATATATACAGTCAAAAAACTAGTTTAAATAACACAAATCAAGATTTCACCTCAATTTTTTGGTCGGATTTAGAAAGTCCAAAAAAACGCACTAAAGACAACTCCATATATATATAAAATATACATAAGAATTTAAACAAAAAATTATTTATATGACAAAAATCAACCCACACTCAACCTTAATGGTCCACAATTGTTATATAAAAAATATTATAAAATAATATTAAATAAAAAAAGTAATTATACAAATAAAAATATTTAAAAAAATAGAGGTTACACTAATAATTATGGTATATATGTCATGTCATTATACCAACCTAGATCCATCTTAACACTGGATCTATCAAGCGCCGAGAGGGATCAAATCTCTCGAGGTGCAAACCTATTTTTTGAGTGCAAAACTTGAGGAAAGGTTTGCACCTCGAGAGATTTGATCCCTCTCGGCACTTGATAGATTCGGTGTTAAGATGGATCTAGGTTGGTTTCAGTCGTGTGCAGTCATACAAAATTTGCTAAACATCTAATTATTTTGATCATTTTAAATATGCTAAATATGTCTAAGATTAATTTGGTCAATTTAATTTAAAATTTTCTTAGTTACCTTAGTTTGTTGAGATGAGAGACACTGTTAGTAACTTGAATGATGAAAAATGATGAAATACAAATTTTGAGTGCAAAGTGTCAATGTAACAATTTTGATATATAGAAAATGTGAATACTAAGAATATAGTCAATTACAAACAATCTTCATTGCAATCAATCTGAAACTATTTTCTTCTATTGTTCCTATTGTCACACCTATTAGTTTTTCCATTTTCTCATATCAATCATATGAAAAGAGTAGTTGGAATCATAGACCATTCAAATATTTAACTCAAGCTATTGTAGTAAACAACATACCTTGTCTCTGTTTCTCTCCAATATTAATAGTAGTTTTCTCGAAATTTAATCATTGTGACTTATGGAGTGTTAAACCCCAAATAATTTTCAATGGTAGTTATTTTCTATTACCACATTTAAATGCAAAGTAATTAACAATGTTGAATGATGGAAAATGGGAATATAAGAATGTACCCAATTATAACTAGTTTATAATTTCAAGAAGTGAATATTTGGGGTAAGAAAACATTTTATTTTTTGTACATTAATTAAGAAGCAAATTATGTACATTAATTATTTTTTGTTATGAATATATTATTAATTTCATCTCAATATTACTTAACTGTGCATATTAAAATAATATCATCATTGTTGAGTTACAAAATGGGTATGTATTTACTCTTAATTTCATCACATTTTTCCTCTTTTCTTATCTTTTTCATATCTTAATATACTAACATATTGATGGATTATGATAAGAAATGGATGAACTACTCGCAGTTAAGATTTAGCTATCATAACTAACTTTTACTCTTTATGCAGAAAAACGACGGAAGGAACAGTTGATGTTCCCTAACGATGGAACAACATAAACCAACAAATGAAGAATGGAACATGTCAATTGCAAACAGGGTGGAGGACAAATCTGGAGGATCAACGCGAAATAGGAAAGGTGTTTGAGGATAGAAATTAGTTACGAATCCCTCAGGATCGGGAGATCCTGATGGATCGCATTTATCTTTTACCTCTTTTTGAGTATAAAAGAAAACGATTGTAGGAAGAAAGGGGGATTGTTGCTATTTCAAATTGTAATTTTAATTTACAGACTCATGCTATTGGAGAATGTGACCATATTGTAATGACACTTAAGTTCAATGATTAATATATAATTGAGTTGTTGTTCATTCGTATTCTCTAAAGTAGCTCCAATGTTTTCGTTGGTGGCTAAGGGCCCGGCCTCTGGTGGATTAAACTGCTTCTTTATGTTATATATTTCCGATTCTCGCAAGTGTGATTGGTTTGATAATTTTCCTGTTTTCTGTGATTTTATCTTATTCGCTATTTACCGCTTTCCTATATTGAAGTAGTGAATTTTTTTTTACATGTTTTACAACGCTATCATTTGATCTGATTTATGCTTATTCCAGATTGCAGTATTTAGACAGTGATCCATATTGATTTAATCAGTTGTGAGAGTTTGGTTATCGCTATTGAACTCTCAGATTGATATCATTTCTATTTGGATTGCTTATTGGAGATTGAGTATGATTTAGATTGAATCAGCTAAGAAGAGATGAGTTATTGCTACTGTACTCTCAACTGATGCTATTGTTAATTGAATTTCTTGTGTGAGAATTGATTACAATTTCAGTAGAGGATTGAGTCTTGAAGCTTAGATGTCATATTTCCTTTAATGATTGCAATTTGAATTTATTAGATGCATCTGATTAGTCTTGTATCAAAAGTCTATACTTCATTTTAAGAAACATTACTCTCTCGATTTATAGCATGCACACATTGTGTAAACTCTTGGAATAAAAGGAATTGCCCGGGTTGATGATTAATGTGGGGTAATTAGGAGTTTTAAAAGACACCTTTTATCAACCAAAATTTTGGTGCCATTACCAAGGAGAGTGTCGCCATTTATCAAAGGTTGATGTATATCTGATAATTGTTGTTGGGAAAGAATTTGGTATTGAAAATGGAAGGTAAGAACTTACGTAACGAGCAAGTAAAATGCTTGCTCCTTGCCCGCTTTTCAGCACAATTACAAAAAAGTGAAGTAGGTGTTTGATGTTTTTCTGTTGAGAGAGATCTGGGTATTAAAAACGGAAGGTAAGAACTTGCGTCCAAAGAAAGTAAAATGCCTGCTCCCCTGCTCGCTTTCCAACAGAATTTCTAGGAACTTAAGGTAGAAGTAAACATTTGAATTTTTGCATGAATGACTAAGAAGAAAATAACATAAAACAATACAATCCCTCATCCCAAACCTAAAAAATCTAAGGGATCGGTGACCCTTGGACGATCAAATTTTATTGACGAAATCTTAAGAAAAGTTGAATCTCAGCCATCAGTAGGTCCCCGAACCGTTGCTTCCAGACAACCTACTGTCTCCCTTCAGGCCACAGGCTCACCATCTGTAGCCTATACTGAGGTCCACAATAAAACTAAAGGGACTGAGTATAATTTTCAAGACATTAAAAATTCGCGACCAATTCCCTCACAAGAAGGGAATTATTGTAACATTCGTGAAGGAGGAGGAGAAACAGGGGAAACAAAGGAACCAAGATCCCCTCAGGTAGTAATTGAACAGAGGACACCCAGTGTCCCAGATCAAGGGAGTGTTGTTAGGATCATTCCCACCTCTTCTAGACAACCCAGGGATAACTCTCTAGCTCCAGAAATCCCGGAAGGGTACTGGCATATCTTTGATCAAATGGCCAATAATCCACAAGCACCCTAGACTTCTACATTACAGTATCCTATTGTTGACACAACTGTCAACGCCCCCATGAAAGCTATCCCTCTACAAAATATTCCCACCTTTCATGGACTCACTTCAGAAGATCTGGATGCGTTCTTGTTTGAATTTGATGTCCTATGTCGGGGTTATGATTACACCACTGATCCCCAGAAATTAAAGTTGTTTCCCTCCACTTTAAAGGGAGCAGCCCTGCATTGGTTTATGGGATTGGGTGGGGGCACTATAAATGATTGGGATCAAATGAAAACTGCTTTCCTTAAAAAATATCAGGATTATTGCAGATCTAGAGAACTAAAAGATGAGATATTCCAAATGGTAGCAAGACCTAGTGAAACTTTGGAAGAGTATGTGGAGTGTTTCCAATATAACCTCCAAAGGTCTCCCTATGAAAATCTGCCTCTGCCTGATAATGTGCTAAAAACCACGTTGATTAAGGGAATGAAAGACCAATGGATAGAGACATTAAATATTATGGGTAAAGGTGATATCTATCAAGAAGACTATGCTAACATTATTGATTTGTGTATCAGATGCTCGAGGGGTAGTACAAGACTGAAACTAGCAGAACACGATATGATCACCAGGGACAGAAAAATATCTGGCGGAAGCATTACTCATACTCAAATTGGCAACCTGCTGGAAGATTTCAAAACGGATATCCTGGGAACCTTAACAACACAATTAGACATCATGCAAGCCAAGAATTAGCAGGCTGAAGCAGAACAGAACCTAGTTATTTTTTGCCCTCGATGCAAGAAGAAACATAGTCATAAATAATGTCCACTGGATATGGTATAGACCTGTGCCATATGCACTAAATAACATGCCACAGAAAGTTGTCCATCGCTCCCAGGATTAAAAGTGGTCTTCAAAGAGGCAGAGGAAGAAACGGAACCAATCTGCCTATTAAATCAGTGTCGCGAATGGCAAGCACGACAAACAGGGATGCCTACTGACCCATATTCATTCTTTCAGCCCTCACAATATAATTCTCAACAATACACAAGAGCTACATGGCAGAACCAGCCACCTTTTCCTAATTGGTCACCACAAGTATTTTCTATGTCACCGTGGTCCAATCAATCAAATCCAAACAATAGTTGGCCAAATTCCTCTTACTTTCCACCATTTTTGCAGAACAATCCATATCCATCTCAATGGCCCCCCTCCACTTCACAAAACCAAAACTAGCAATCAAGCTGGCAAAGACCTACAAACTAGCCAGCAGGAACAATCCCCCTGCCTCAACCTACGCTACCAGCACCTTACACGTTGCAACAGAATCCTCAACCCAATTTATGACCACAACTCCCAGCCCAGCCCAACCCGAATCCCAACAATAGACCAGTCTAGTCGGTACAAATTATTGAAGGGCTGGATCCGGAAATTGAGTTGAGAGAGTGTAATGAACTCAAATTGAGGTCTGGACGGATAATCGAGTCAGAGGGTGATAAAAATATACAATCAGAAGAACCACTGCCTATAGAACAAATACCTCAAATGGAGAATACAGTTAAACAGAAAATCCATGATCAAACTATTACCCCTTCTCCACCATTCCCAGAAATATTGATTATACCTCGCCCAATTGAATATCCCGATTTCGATCTCCTGGGAGAATTAAAAAATATTTGTGTAAAAATACGCCTCCTCCAGGCTATTCAGGACATTCCCATCTATGCAAAACAAGGATAATTTTAGGGGCGAATGTTCGCCCTTTGGCGAAATTAAGGGGTTTTAAATTTTTAGTGGGCGAATATTTTGTATCATAGTACATTTTTACAAATCACCTCAAATAGCCCACCTTATTTTAAGGGAGAGGGTAAAAAAGGTAAATTTAGCCCTTGAAATTAGGACTTACAACCTTCCATTCGCCCATTTTCAAGAATAGGTTTTATTTAAGTGAATCCATTCGTCCATTTTCAAGAATAGGTTTTATTTAAGTGTATCCTATGGGCCAAATACCATATTTATAAAAGAGGTATGGTAAATTAATAAAAATATAAATAAATGAGAGGTATGGTAAATAAATAAAACATTTTTTATATTTACTCCATAAGTCACCTTATATACATGTAAGGGTGTAAACAAATAAAAATATAAGTAAAGTGGAGGTATGGTAAATAAATAAAACGTCTTTTTATACTTACTCAAAAGGTATGGTAAATAAATAAAAATATAAATAAACTAGATGTATCGTAAATAAATAAAACCTCTTTTTATATTTAGTCCATAACCCTCGTTTCTATTTATGAAGGCTCAAGAAAGAGGTTTTATTTAAGTGAATCCTATGGGCCAAATACTATATTTGTAAAAGAGGTATGGTAAATTAATAAAAATATAAATAAACGAGAGGTATGGTAAACAAATAAAACATTTTTTTATATTTACTCCATAAGTCACCTTATATTTACGAACACTCAAAAAATGGGTTATATTTAGGTGAAACCTATGGCCAAAATACTATGGGACAAATACCATGGACTAGATTGTTTAATACCATGCAAAAAACCATTATTAACCCTAATATTAGAATTAATAAAAATAAAAATAGCACATGGTATTGACCCATGGTATTCACCAAAATGGCACATGGTATTGACCCATGGTATTCACCAAAATGGCACATGGTATTGACCCATGGTATTCACCTGGAATGTAGCCTATTTAAATGGGGGAATTAAACCAGCATGTAGCCTATGCTAAGATTCACTAGGACTTTACAAAGTTTTATTATTTAGTGAAAGACTCGCCAAGATCTTACAAGATTTTATAATTGAGTAAAATATTCGCCATGCCTGGTGAGAGATTCGCCAAAGAATTATATATACATATTATATTATTGATAAAATCGCCTTCCATTTTTCCTATATACCATGGAGATTCGCCCATTTATTATATTTATAAGTTTAGGGTGGTTCTTAAAATTTTCCCTGATGCAAAAACCATTAAGGAATTGTGTACCAAAAAGCCTACGAGGAAAATAAAAGCAACACCAACTGTCCACGTAGTTGGAACTTTGTCTGATTTATTATCAGGCAGAGAAACACCGGTGAAATATGAGGACCCAAGAAACCCTATAGTCACAGTACAAATAAATGGATGTTCCTTTCCCAATGCATTGGTCAATCTAGGGGCAGCCATTAATATTCTCACAACAACAACCTGTCAGAGACTTGGCATCACAGCCTTAGATCCAACTACGACCTTGCTGGAACTTGCTGACCGATCAGTTGTCAAACCAAAAGGGACATTACAGGATGTAATGGTATCTGTAGATTCTTGGGAATACCCAGCAGATTTCTTGATTATTAATCCTAGAAACTGACTAGATGGACATCCTCTAATATTAGGAAGACCTTGGCTAGCGACCGCAGATGCTTATATAAGCTGTCGAACAGGCAGTATGACTATAGCAAGAGGAAGTAATGTGAAGAACCTAGCTTTATATCCTCCAGCTCAGCCAAGCCTAACTATAATAAAAACTAGGAAACAACCTGTAACATATTTAATTGAAAATATTCGATCACCACTAACTATAGCAGATGCTCTTGAATTTAAGAATCAAACAGAAGATGACATCATTAACACTTACATTAACCAACCAGCTGTTGTATCTCACCTAAAATGTCACATGATTGAAGCAGCCCTGGATAATGAAATTGAAGAAGACCCCTTAAAAGATATCAATGATCAAACAATACCAACAACAACTATTTATAACAGCAAACCCATTGAAATTGAGCTAGGGAAAGTCCTAAACATTAACAAAAACCTGATTGATGACCAGCAGCAAAGACTTATCCAACTCCTTAGAAAATATAAAGAGGCTTTCGCTTGGGATTACCCAGATATGAAAGGGATTGACCCCCAATTATGTATGCACCACATCTATACTGAGAAATATGCAAGACCCATTCGACAACCTCAACGAAGATCGAACCCTCACAAAGACTGAACCTCAGCGAACTACAAAAACTGTTAGATGTAAATTTTATCTATCCTATATCTGATAGCAAATGGGTTTCTCCATTAGTTATGGTTCTTAAGAAGAATAGGAAGTGGGGTATATGTGTTGATTACAAAGAGCTTAATAAAGAAACGCAAAAAGATCATTTCCCCCTCCCATTCATCGACCAAGTTCTAGACACATTGGTAGGTAAAAAATTCTTCTCTTTCCTAGACGGCTTCAGTGGCTACAACCAAATCCAAATTGCCCCTGAAGACCAAGATAAGACTACCTTCACCTACCCCTAGGGGACGTTTGCTTATAGGGTATTACCTTTCAGACTGTGTAATGCACCTGCCACATTCTAGAGAGCCATACTTAGCATCTTTGCAGACTTGATAAATGAGGGACTCGAGGTGTACATGGATGATTTTACACCCTATGGAGATGACTTCGAGCCAACATTACAGACACTGGAGAAAGTCCTGGAAAGATGCATTGCTACTAGGCTCTGCTTAAGCCATGAGAAATGCCACATGATGATGACCGAAGGCTTGATCTTGGGTCATTTCATCTCAGCAGCTAGAATTCAGGTAGATCCAGCAAAAATTCAAATAATCCTCTTAATACCTACCCCTTGCACTCAAATTGAGGTACGTAGTTTTTTGGGATTTTCTGGATATTATCGAAGATTTATAAAGAACTTCTCCCAAATTGCTACACCATTATATGCTTTGACAGGAAATATCGATTTTATATGGACTGACAAATGTGACATTGCCTTTGAAGAATTAAAACGGCTAGTATCAACAGCCCCAGTATTACGGGGCCCGAATTGGGATTTACCATTCTAGATTTCATCTGATGCATCAGATACGGCCATTGGAGTAGTTCTTGGCTAGGAGGAAGATAAGAAACCTTATGTGATATACTACAACAACAAAAATTTAAGTCCTGTTGAGTTGAATTACACCGTGACCGAGAAACAATTTCTAGCTGTAATCTATGCTATTAACAAATTCAAAGATTATATAACAAGATACCCTGTGGTTTTGTATATTGATCACTCTGATATCAAATATTTAGCTGATAAACCTATTACGAATGGAAGAGTGACACGATGGTTAATCCTTTTGCAGGAATTTGATATAACAATCAAGGATCGACCAGGAAAAGAAAATATGGTGGCATACTTCCTCTCATGTGTGCCACAAGCAGACGACGCAGTGGTAGTAGAAGACCGGTTTCCCAATGAGCACCTATTTGTTGTAACTGTGAAAACACTGTGGTACGCAGATGTCATGAATTACCTAGTAGTGGGGAAATTACCCAAGCACTTGACACCCAGAGAAAGAAAATTAATAGTGCAACGTAGCACTCGGTTCTCTTGGATCGGAGGATACCTCTTCCACACAGGAGCTGATATGCATATCCGCAAGTGTTTCAGGGAAGATGAAATCTACGATATCCTAAAATTCTGCCACGATGGACCTTGCCGTGGACACTTTACAGACCGCAGGACTGGACATAAAGCCTTACATATGGGCTATTATTAGCCCACCATTTTTAAGGACGCCAAGAAATTTGTCCAGGCATGCGATAGCTGCCAAAGAATGGGCCGCCCTGGCCAGTCTGATGAGATGCCCCTGCATCCATAGTTAGTCATCAAGCCTTTTGAATGTTGGGCGTTAGATTTCATTGGCCCAATAAACCCATCATCTAATCAAAAGACATATATACTGGTTGCAACAGAGTATGTGACTAAATGGGTGGAGGCAGAAGCATTACCAAGGGCAACAAAGGACACGGTAATCCACTTTCTTTTCCAAATTTTCGCATGGTATGGCTTGCCCAGAGAAATAATTACGGATGGAGGGAAACAATTTTTAGGCCATAATATTGCTGCTACACTAAAAAATCATCACATTTTGCATAGAATCACATCTCCATACCACCCGTAGGCAAACGGCTAGGTAGAAAGTACCAATAAAGTAATCGAGGCCATTCTATCAAATATAGTCGCCTCGCATAGATGTGACTGGGCCACTCGATTGCCAGAATCCCTGTGGGTATATCGCACGAATTGGAGGAATACCACAGGATACTCCCCATATCAGCTAGTGTTTGGCAAAGAACCTATTTTCCCCATAGAATTTGAAATTCAGACATTGAGGATAGCCCAAGAAGTATGATGGATTTGAATGAAGCACAGACTAACAGACTACATCAAATCAATGAATTGGATGAAATCTGACTATCAGCTCTTCAACATACTGCACCGATTCAGCAACAAAGAGAAAAATGGTATGATGCCCTCATCAAGAAAAAGATATTCCATGAAGGTGATTGGGCACTTCTTTACGATTCTAGGTTCCAGGATTGCCCAGGCAAACTCTAGACTAGATGGTTAGGTCCCTACGAGATAAAGGAGGTGCACGATAATGGAACCCTTACATTAACCACCATTGATGGGTCTGGTTACTCTTTTAAAGCAAATGGGAATCGAGTACGCCTCTACCACAAACCACTTACAAGGGAATCCTTTTGCCAACACATACGTGAAGATTCCACAATACAAATTCTCGCTAAATGCTGGCATTATGAGACAAGTGTTGTCCTTGATGGAAAATCACACAGATGACAAATTATAGTGCAGCAGGTCAGTAGCAAAGAATTGATGATCAGACTACAAAGAATGAAGAAAGAAGAGTATATACGCAGGTTCACTATATACCAAGTAGGGTATACACGCAGGTTCACTATATACCAAGTCGCATATACGCAGGTTCGCTATATACCAAGTAGGGTATACACGCAGGTTCACTATATACCAAGTCGCATATACGCAGGTTCGCTATATACCAAGTAGGGTATACACGCAGTTTCATGCATGGAAAAGCGCGTACATGTCGGAAAGCTTACTTTTGGTCCGTGGTAGTTAGTCCTCGGTATTTGAACCTATGGTTTTGGACCATGGTATCTTGACAAGTGTGTTGATCCCAAGTATTGGGCTCTTGGTATTGATTTATTATGGTTTTGGACCATGGTATTGAGCAAGGCCTAAGACTATAAAAGGAGAAGAAGATCATTAGGCAAGAGCATATGAAAAGTCTTGAAAATCTTATGAAGGATGAGATCCAGTATGCAGGTTATGGGTTGATGATGCATTGCTTGATCTGAGCTAAGGAGGGATCTCACCGGTTGATGGAGAACAAGATCTAAGGAGAGATCAGGATCAAATGGTTTGAAATGAACTATCTTTATATGGTTGATTATTCTTATTCTAGATCTGCATACTGACGCATGTAATATAAATGTTATGAGTATGACTGATGTTTGGTACAGCTGCAAAGTTATAAGAAAATATTTTTAGATCTGTACACGGGTTGGCCTTGGAAAAAGCGCGTATGTACGCGGGTTTGATTCATCATAGTAGCGTATACCATTTGAGCTATCATGTCTGAAGTTATAGATGGTTCTGATTGTTGATGAGTTCTGATGACTGTTTAATGGTGTCAGTGTTCTGCATATCTTGGTTGAATGATTGTGTATTGATGGATGAGAACTAATTTGGATCAAGATCATAATGACTCATATTTATGTGATCCGATGACTAGATCTGGGTGCTAACACATATATTATCCTTGTATATGTCATGATCTGGTTATGTCTGAAGTCAGGAAGTGCAACAAGGTTATGAATAAGTGATTAATGACATATACGCTGGTTCATCTTGATGAAGTTGCGTATACACGCAGGTTTGGCACTTCCAAGTAGCGTATGCACTCTGATGCATGATTTTGATGGTACAGTTGGTTTTGATTGTTATTGTATAGTTCTGCTCTGTGTTCTGGTGACTGTGTTGTTGACAAGGTTTCAGTGTTTCAGTGATTCAGAGATTGATGATGCAAGTATTGATTGTTTTGTGCTTCAATGATATTTATGGGTCCAGTATGAAAATTGGATGAAACGTGACCTTCATATTATGTGTTGTGCTTCAGGAGTATCCAGTTTGAAAATGTATGAAACGTGGTACCTAGAGGAGAGAAGATTGTAGGCCAGCGCCTACGTACTAGTATCTTAGCTAGTACAAGAGCAAAGGGGGTTGGAGCTCCCTTCCAGGAGAATCTGGAGAACGAGAGAAGGTTGTAGCCTTCTGCAAGTTGTAGCCTGTGCGTTGGTAAAGGACTGCACTAGTACATTGTAAAAGAAGTTTCTTAATAAAGGAAGATAGAAATGAATTGCAGCAGGTGGTTTTCACCCACATTGGGTTTCCACCTTATATCATGGTGTTCATGTGTGTGCTTCTTGTGTGTGATGATCTGTTTTGTTTTTACTGCACCTGCTTACTGTTCATATGGTTAATGAAGTTCTGATGTGCTAACTAAAGATCAACATTTAATGGATTAACTGAATCATAAGTATTTTGGATATACGCTAGTTGCTCTAGACACAGCTGCGTATACACGCGGTTTCCCTTGAATGAAGTAGCGTATATGTATCTAAGTATGGAAATGAAAAAGTTTTATTGATCTGATAATACTGATTCACCCCCCCTCTCAGTATTATTTCCAACAATTGGTATCAGAGCAGGTCCTTTGGTAGAAGCTTGATCGCTTGAAGGAGATCTGTGGAACTATGGGAAAGAAGCTTAAGAAGAAAGAATCTAAGAAGAAGAAGACATCTCAGAAGAACTATGACAGTGCGAGAATCGATTGGGGACTAGGTATAAGAAGCTCTTCAGATTCAGAATCATTTCAGAATTAAGATGAACTATCAGGTATGAATTTGCTATCCTCTGATGTTCCAGCTATCTATCCATTTGGAAAAGATGAAAGTGATAACGAAACAACTGAATTTGCTCTTATGGGTGAACAAGAAAGATATCAAATAGAGGTAGAATTTAAAAGACTGACAAACAAAATTAGAACTCAAGAAGAACTTTTGAACATAAAGGATGGTGCCTTCAAAGAAGCTGCTAAGACTCAACAAGAGTTATTCAAGGACAAATATCAAAAGTTGCAGGATGAAGTAACATCTCTAAGAAATGAAGTCATTGAAAAGAACACAACAATCAAGGAGCTCAGAGATCGATCCAGTTATTATGAAAGTCTTGAAGCTACGACCCTCTCGCTAAAGGAAGAACTTGAAGAAACAAAGAAGCAGAATAAAGATCTACTCCAAGCTATTGAAAAACAAGAAAACAAAGTTATCAGCTTAAAATCTCAGCTGGAATGTGCCTTCAGAATTCGTCAAATGCAGCAGGATGTGAATGAAGAACAAGAAAAGGAGATTCTCAAACTAAGGAAACAAATGGAAGAGAAAAGAAATGTTGAAGAAAACATGAAGAAACAATGTCTGGAAAAGGAAGAACAACTTCAAGTTGAGGTAAATATCTTGAAAGGTAAATTAGAAGAAAAGGATAAACTATTACGATTTCAAGATAGTACTAAAGCCTTGGATGATATTCTTAGTAGCCAAAGGTCTCCTGCTATCAAGACTGGTCTTGGTTTTCATGAATCTGTTGAAGGTGAATCTAGTTCACAAGGTGAGGCAAGGAACTCTAAAGAGAAATCTAAAATGATCAACAAGGAGATAAGAGGGATGAGAGGTCAACAATCAAGGAAAGAAATTCTTCAAAGAAAATCTTTTACTCCTCCTATGAACAATGTTGAATGTTATGTATGTCATAATCTTGGACATGTTGCAGCTAGATGTGGAAGAAGAAGGGTTCAAGACCATCATGTAGAAAGACCATCACATTCAAGGTACTTTAATGGATATTTCTTTTCTTGCAATGTGTTTGGTCACAAAGCTTCTAATTGCTACAGGAGAAATATGAAACATGTAAGATGTTATGCATGTAACAAGCTTGGACATATAGCAAAGGAATCCAGGAACAAAGCACGGACATCACACCAAAAGGAGAAAACAACATCACACTTGAAGATATGGAAGAAGAAGGAAGTACAGTCAGAAAGATGTGGCACAACACAATGTACTCAGATACAACACAACACAGACATAACAGACTCAGAGGGAGCTGAAAGTATAAAACTTCAGTATCCTGAATCTCATACACAAGTTCCATAAAGGGAAGTCGCGTATATACGCAAGTTCGACACTGCAAAGTCACTTATATGTCAATCTGAGGAAAAGCAGTGGGGACAGGCTTAGAAAAAGGATCTGATATGATTCAGTCCATTATTTGCTCTATTGGTTAATAGTTACAGTCTGCTGAGGATGTGTGGAAATTTTTTGATACTTGTAATATGTCTAGAAGTGTTTTGATCCTAACTTGATGATGATGTCTTGATGCTTATTGTTGATATATGCATGATCAGATCTAACAGATGGCACAGGTTAAGGGGGAGCATATGCTTTTAATAATTCATTGTTGGCATTATGGTTAATAGTCCTTGGTGATGATGCTTATATGGATAAATGATATATCTTTCTATGATGTGGTTATGAGTTTTCCATGATAAAATCTCATATGATTCGTGCTGATACATGGATGCCTACTCAAAATCGCTTTGTTGAGACATGATGATGAGTTCTTATCTATATGATGATAGGTTGATACTTACATATGTTGATTGATGCAGATGTTCCCAAGTAATGATACTTGGATCATGTAGAGCTTGATGTTGATGAAAGGGCTATGGTGGTTTCACATATGATATAATGTGAATGATTTCATGATGATGTTTTAAAAGGATAAGTTGACATCTATGTTCAGACATACCTTGTTACAAGACATTTACAGGTTGCTGATATGGAAATGGTTGTACGCAAGTTTCATAAGGACTATCCGCGTATATATGCTTGTTTATGTGGATACAGTCGTGTATATGAAAATTTGAAGGAAATCAGTGGGTCAAACTCAGAATGAGAAGATTCTGATATGGGTCTGACAGAGACCATCTGGCACAGGTTCAGGGGGAGCAGATAAACTTCCAATGATGCATTGTTGGCATTATCTTAGAATATTTTGGTTCTATTTCACAGTTGTTGTTGGTTTCAGGTGGAACAAAGGCAAAAGGAGAACAGAAGGAGAACATGGTTGCTGATATATACAGTGGCTGTCAGATGCTGCTAATAGTAGTTATTGGTGATTTGCATAGTCTTGATCTTTCATCTCTATGTCATGTATATCATTTTTTATCAAGGTCATGTAACGGCCTATTTTGGTCTCCCCACTATGCCTGGGATGTTTGATGCAATGTGATTGGTTGTCCTATGTAAACTTTTGATGTATCCCCACATGGTTGGGTGGATGAGTCAATTCTAGTATATCCCCACTTGGTTGGGAAATTGATGTATGTATTGAGTCTTCTGGTGATAGGAAGGTCTTTTATGATGTATAAGTCATGGTTCTTCTTGAAGAACATATTTTTGCAGATCTTGCCTACAGTCAGGGGGAGCATGAATAGCACACTTCAGCAGTGCAGAGACTCAGCATGTACTCAGGGGGAGCATGGACAGATTGGTACACCTTGGCATATACAAAGGGGGAGATCATTCAGAGATTTCAACAGATACTCAGGGGGAGTATGGACAGCGGAATGTTCAGCAAAGGAAGAGAACATCTTGGTCCACCCTTTTCCCTTGATGTCAAAGGGGGAGAGTGATTTGGTGTTGTTGCCATCAAGTCCAAAGGGGGAGATTGTTGGCATTATGATGCATGTGTTGTACTTGATGGAAACCCTCTCATAGAAGAACATCTCACTTAATGAATCATCAGAAGAGATATCAGATGTGACTGAATGCATGGGATGCAGGACTGCTCAAAGGAATCAGATGATAGTTCTAAGTGTGACAAGTTAGCTTTGCCATCAAGTCCAAAGGGGGAGATTGTTGGCATTATGAGACAAGTGTTGTCCTTGATGGCAAATCACACAGATGACAAATTATAGTGCAGCAGGTCAGTAGCAAAGAATTGATGATCAGACTACAAAGAATGAAGAAAGAAGAGTATATACGCAGGTTCACTATATACCAAGTAGGGTATACACGCAGGTTCACTATATACCAAGTCGCGTATACGCAGGTTCGCTATATACCAAGTAGGGTATACATGCAGGTTCACTATATACCAAGTTGCATATACGCAGATTCACCATATACCAAGTAGGGTATACACACAGTTTCATGCACGGAAAAGCGTGTACATGTCGGAAAGCTTACTTTGGTCCGTGGTAGTTAGTCCTCGGTATTTGAACCTATGGTTTTGGATCATGGTATCTCGACAAGTGTGTTGATCCCAAGTATTGGGCTCTTGGTATTGATTTATTATGGTTTTGGACCATGGTATTGAGCAAGGCTTAAGACTATAAAAGGAGAAGAAGATCATTAGGCAAGAGCATCTGAAAAGTCTTGAATACCTTATGAAGGATGAGGTCCAGTATGCAGGTTATGGGTTGATGATGCATTGCTTGATCTAAGCTAAGGAGGGATCTCACCGGTTGATGGAGAACAAGATCTAAGGAGAGATCGGGATCAAATGGTTTGAAATGAACTATCTTTATATGGTTGATTATTCTTATTCTAGATCTGCATACTGACGCATGTAATATAAATGTTATGAGTATGACTGATGTCTGGTACAACTGCAAAGTTATAAGCAAATATTTTTAGATCTGTACGCGGGTTAGCCTTGGAAAAAGCGCGTATGTACGCGGGTTTGATTCATCATAGTAGCGTATACCATTTGAGCTATGATGTCTGAAGTTACAGATGGTTCTGACTGTTGATGAGTTATGATGACTGTCTAATGGTGTCAGTGTTCTGCATATCTTGGTTGGATGATTGTGTATTGATGGATGAGAACTAATATGGATCAAGATCACAATGACTCATAGTTATGTCATCTGATGACTAGATCTGGGTGCTAACACATATATTATCCTTGTATATGTCATGATTTGGTTATGTCTGAAGTCAGGAAGTGCAACAAGGTTATGAATAAGTGATTAATGACATATACGCTGGTTCATCTTGATGAAGTTGTGTATACACGCAGGTTTGGCACTTCCAAGTAGCGTATGCACTCTGATGCATGATTTTGATGGTACAGTTGATTCTGATTGTTATTGCAGAGTTCTGCTCTATGTTCTGGTGACTGTGTTGTTGACAGGGTTTTAGTGATTCAGAGATTGATGATGCAAGTATTGATTGTTTTGTGCTTCAATGATATTTATGGGTCCAGTATGAAAATTGGATGAAACGTGGACTTCATATTATGTGTTGTGCTTCAGGAGTATCCAGTCTGAAAATGTATGAAACGTGGTACCTAGAGGAGAGAAGATTGTAGGCCAGCGCCTACATACTAGTATCTTAGCTAGTACAAGAGCAAAGGGGGTTGGAGCTCCCTTCCAGGAGAATCTAGAGAAAGAGAGAAGGTTGTATCCTTTTGCAGGTTGTAGCCTTCGTGCTAGTAAAGGACTGCACCAGTACATTGTAAAATAAGTTTCTTAATAAAGGAAGATAGAAATGAATTGCAGCAGGTGGTTTTCACCCACATTGGGTTTCCACCTTATATCATGGTGTTCATGTGTGTACTTCTTGTGTGTGATGATCTATTCTGTTTTTACTGCACCTGCTTACTGTTCATATGGTTAATGAAGTTTTGATGCACTAACTAAAGATCAACATTTAATGGATTAACTGAATCATAAGTAATTTTGATATATGCTAGTTGCTTTAGACACAGCTGCATATACACGCGGTTTCAATTCAGTTATTGAGCAAGGCCTAAGACTATAAAAGGAGAAGAAGATCATTAGGCAAGAGGAACTGAAAAGTCTTGAATATCTTATGAAGGATGAGATCCAGTATGCAGGTTATGGGTTGATGATGCATTGCTTGATCTGAGCTAAGGAGGGATCTCACCGGTTGATGGAGAACAAGATCTAAGGAGAGATCGGGATCAAATGGTTTGAAATGAACTATCTTTATATGGTTGATTATTCTTATTCTAGATCTGCATACTGACGCATGTAATATAAATGTTATGAGTACGATTGATGTCTGGTACAGCCGCAAAGTTATAAGAAAATATTTTTAGATCTGTACGCGGGTTTGATTCATCATAGTAGCGTATACCATTTGAGCTATGATGTCTGAAGTTACAGATGGTTCTGACTGTTGATGAGTTCTGATGATTGTTTAATGGTGTCAGTCTTCTACATATCTTGGATGGATGATTTTGTATTGATGGATGAGAACTAATATGGATCAAGATCACAATGACTCATATTTATGTGATCCGATGACTAGATCTGGGTGCTAACACATATATTATCCTTGTATATGTCATGATCTGGTTATGTCTGAAGTTAGGAAGTGCAACAAGGTTATGAATAAGTGATTAATGACATATACGCTGGTTCATCTTGATGAAGTTGCGTATACACGCAGGTTTGGCACTTCCAAGTAGCGTATGCACTCTGATGCATGATTTTGATGGTACCATTGGTTCTGATTGTTTCAGTGATTCAGAGATTGATGATGCAAGTATTGATTGTTTTGTGCTTCAATGATATTGATGGGTCCAGTATGAAAATTGGATGAAACGTGGCCTTCATATTATGTGTTGTGCTTCAGGAGTATCCAGTCTGAAAATGTATGAAACGTGGTACCTAGAGGAGAGAAGATTGTAGGCCAGCGCCTACGTACTAGTATCTTAGCTAGTACAAGAGCAAAGGGGTTGGAGCTCCCTTCCAGGAGAATCTGGAGAACGAGAGAAGGTTGTAGCCTGCATGCTGGTAAAGGACTACACCAGTACATTGTAAAAGAAGTTTCTTAATAAAGGAAGATAGAAACGAATTGTAGCAGGTGGTTTTCACCCACATTGGGTTTCCACCTTATATCATGGTGTTCATGTGTGTGCTTCTTGTGTGTGATGATCTGTTCTGTTTTTGCTGCACCTGCTTACTGTTCATATGGTTAATGAAGTTCTGATGCACTAACTAAAGATCAACATTTAATGGATTAACTGAATCATAAGTATTTTGGATATACGCTAGTTGCTTTAGACACAACTGCGTATACACGCGGTTTCCCTTGAATGAAGTAGCGTATATGTATATAAGTATGAAGATGAAAAAGTTTTATTGATCTGATAATATTGATTCACCCCCCCTCTTAGTATTATTTCCAACACTAAAGAGGGCAACTCTTCGACAGCACTAGTCCAATGAAGAATTTATTTTTGTAACTTCTACATAAAATTGTTTTTGTTTTCTTTCTATTTGATTGGATTTGCTTAGAACAAGTAGAGACGATTGTTTTCTTATTTTCCTTTGCTGTCCCCTATAGGGAACAGCTAATGTTCCCTATAGGGAACAACACCTCTTCTTGTGCATTTTGCTTTGTTGTTCCCTACAGGGAGCAGCTGCTATTCCCTATAGGGAACATCACTTTTTCATATGTATTTTCCTTTGTTGTTCCCTAGAGGGAACAACACTTTTTCGTGAGTATTTTCCTTTGTTGTTCCCTACAGGGAACAGCTGTTGTTCCCTATAGGGAACAACAATTTTCGTGTGTATTTTCCTTTGTTGTTCCTTACAGGGAACAATTGTTGTCCCTTACAGGGAACAACTGTTGTTCCCTATAAGGAACAACAATTTCCGTGTGTATTTTGCTTTGCTATTCCCTACAAGGAATAGCTGTTGTTCCCCATAGGGAACAACACTTTTTGCGTGCATTTTTCTTAGTTGTTCCCTACAGGTAATAGCTATTGTTCCCTACTGGGAACAAAAAATAATTTGTGTGTATTCTTTTTGTTGTTCCTTACAGGGAACAGCTGTTGTTCCCTATAGGGAACAACACTTTTTGCATATGTATTTCTTTGATGTTCCCTACAGGGAACAACTTTTGTTCCCTATAGGTAACATCACCTTTTGCGTGTATTTTTCCTGTTGTTCCCTATAAGGAACAACACTTTTTTTATGTTTTTCTTTGTTGTTCCCTATAGGGAACAACACTTTTTGTGTGGGTTTTCTTTTGCTATTCCCTTCAGGAAACAACACCTTGTGAGTATTTCTTTTGAGAACACCCTTTCTTCCCCTTGCATGATCATCCCTAGACCATCCCAGTTCACTCTTTATGATCCTCTTTATGGCATGAAAGTACAAATACATATTTAAAGGACAACAAGTATGGAGTTTACTGGAACAGGAAAATGTCTTGAATATTATCATCTCTAACAAGATTGCTTTGTATTGATCGAAAAAGAAAGGACACAATTATCTATATCACTTCACTATCCTCATTTCCACTATAAATCAAACTGATTGATTATCTGTACCATGCTGGTTCTCCCCTATCCCGTATAATTCTCTTTGTTTATTATCAATAAGATTAGGGGTATTTTTTTTTCTATTGATATGTTCAAACTTCTTCCGCCATCCCTACTCTTAAGGAGTGCTCAGCCACCCTATATATATAAGATGGGGAATGTTAAAAATAAGATATATATATATATATATATATATATATATATATATATATATATATATATATATATATATATATATATATATATATATATATATATATATATATATATATATATATATATATATATATATTCGCTAACAATTGTATGATTTTTTTTTTCCACAGATGGAGGATAGGGGGTCTCATCACAAGCCAGCCTACCATGATCATAAGGAAGGAGCAAAGTGGCATTCCCACTATGGCCACCACACCAGGGATATGATCCAATGGATGCATCAAGAAACAAAGTCCTTGGAACAGGAGGTCTCATCACGAGCCGGCCTGACCACTTTCGCTACTTCCTAGTGAATGGCAATGTGTTTATCTGGTTACCATGCCAGCACATTGGTCTCCACTATGGACATCATAATGCACTTCCCAAATTATACATAGAGGACCATGGTTCCCAAGGGTTAGAAAGCAACTCTGTCGAGGCTATGGATGCCTGCAGGCAATAGAAGCTCTGCTGATGGTATTGAAGTTTTATTTTCTACATCAATAGTTATTATAATGCCCTCTTCTTATGTTTTATCTTTATTACAGAGAGATTATGTTCCTAACTTACCTTGAACCTTTATGCATGAGTTATCTTTTAAAATCAATCACAACAGTTTTAAGTGGAATAACGACAGTAAAGTATTATTTCTTGCGTAAGCTGTCCTTTTTCTTTATCGTATCACCTCACGACATCTTATCACTTATTGATAATTCTCGTTACATGCCTTGTTTTCATCACTCTAATATCCTTTATGATCCTTTCATTAATATGCGTACCGTGCCACTTCCATTACCCAATCCATCGCCCCTGTACTTCGCCGCCAGCGCGTTATCCTTTCATTCATTTGGTCATAGGCGACCTATTATTTTGAAGGGGGGTGAGGACCTCCAATGTACTTATGCATGCGCTGTCATCTTTTCATTTTATTTTGCAGAACAATATGACATCCCATGATCACAGAGCATGTGGCATTATAATAGTCCTCGATAACGGTATTTATGTTTATAAAGTACCACCTGATAGACCCATTACAACCATTTGTTGTTCGATCTCTCGGATCTATTCGTTGTTGTGCTTGCCCCGCTACACTAATCGTTTACAGAATTCAAGCATCATGGGAGGAAGAACAGTGCACTGAGAACCTTTAATACTAGCTGTCTCCGATGAAGCCAAGGAAATTCTAGCTCATGTAGGATGGATAGCATACTTTACAAGATTTCAACCCCCCAATGAGGAAATCGCCATTGAATTTTTATGGAACCTGCAGAATGGACAGTCTGTGGTAAGAGGCAGACAAATTACTGTAACAGACGCTGTGATAGCAGAAGTGTTTGGGTTGCCGGCAGAAGGACCAGTATGGGCTAGCAAGTGATTAAAGTTGCATGACGCTATCGAGGCTTTTAGGGACGAAGGACAGGAGCTAATCACCAAGGGAAAAGGCGTTCGACCATCTTCTCTTGGAGAGCCATGGGGAGAATTGGCACGAATTGTCCAGAACTACATTACCTGCGACGGGCGTAAAGACGTGGTAAGGCCATGACAACTCAAACTTTTAGCAGTTTTAAAACAAAAATGCTCTGTTAATTTTCCTGCACTGTTGAATTCATTACTGCATGACACTGCCAAGAGGCTGAGATGGTCCCAACACATAGAAACAATAGTTAGCCACCATTGCCTGATCAGGTTAATAGTTAGCTATAACCTTGCTCAACAACAATCAACCTGGGAAGATCTAATATTGGCCCTCGAAGGAGGTGTAGCCTTGCCAGCACCTAACCCTGTTCCAAAAAGAAAGAGGACTGCCCTCTCGGGAAACGTACCTCACAAATGCAAACGATCCACAAGGTTGAGGTCAAAACAGGGAGCATCTAAAAATCCTCAAGGCAGCGCTAGTCAACCTATAGAAGTATCCAGCCCAGTAAGTGAACAATACTTACAGCTAGAGTTAGAAGGACAAGATAACCTGGAATCAGAACCTGAGGAAGGAACGGGGCATTCTGAAGATGAACAAAGAAACGAATTGGGATCTCTCCCAACACCAAATGTGAGCCCCCAAAATGATTTGTTGCATGATTTCGAGATGGCCCAGGTCCTGGCCAACATGAATGTATACATGCAGCATGAAGGACTGCTCAATCTTAACTTAGGAGAAACCCAATCTCCTGGGAATTTTGGTGATACCAGAATTCTATCTCCCTCAAAAGATGTAAACCGCGAAGCGGAAATGGATGCAGAGGCCATTCAGGAAGCAGAGGACCAATCTGGTGACACGCTCCCAGTGGAAAACAGCTAGGTAGGCCTAAACTCAGAAAACATAGACCAAGGAGAAGAAGCAGAGACAGAGATTATGCGGGAAGCTGATAATCAGTCTGGAGACATGGTCTTATTAGAACAGAGCCAGGGTGAACAACCAGGCTCTTTAGAAGTAGAAGCTGTTAACAAGACTGACAGCAGAACAGTCACTCCTCCGAAAAGGTATAGAGCCAAATTGAAGAAGCTAAGAAAAGAACAATAGAAGCTTCGCAAAATGGTCAAAAGGCTCAGAAGGAAAATAAAAGAAATCACAATGGGAAAGGTTCCAGACAATACCCCAGAGATAGTAAATGCGGCTGTACAAACAGAGTTATATGAAGGTAAGGCTACAGGAACTCAAACTGAGCCCTTACCTACCCAAACAGAACAACATGCAATTTTGGTAGACGTAGCTACTCAGACAAAGGATGTACCCTCTTACAACATAACTAGTCAAACAGAGGATGTACCCTCCTACAACATGGCTACTCAGACGAAGGTTTAGACCTCCCAAAATAAAGAGATACAGACATAAGACATCCCTTCTCATAGCAGAAGCACTCAAACAAGCATACAAGCCAAAGACATCATGACACACCATGACCCCATTATATTGAATCTTTAGGAAGAATTGGCACAGGCTCGGCTCGCGGTGGAACGACTTGAACAAGAAACAGTTTCCCAGCAGAAATATCAAGAGCTGCAGAGACAGCTTCGGGAAATGAATGCAACAGAGAGTGAGACTTTCGACAGATGCAGAAAGGCAGAAGAGAAAATAGAGAAGATCAAGCTCAGACTAGACAGGGTCATAGGTCAGACAGACACCATCTACTCACTATATACAGATATCTTGTCATGCAAGTCTCCCACCACTAATTATGCATTGTTTTAGTTATAACGATATTAAACCATGAGAGCTGGGAAACCAATTCATTAAGAACAATCTAAGATTTTATAAATTGTTGTAAACAACATGGTGTAAATATTCAAATGCTTCTTTGTGAGTTTTACCTACATAATTTTGTATTAGAGAATGAGGTGGAAAAGAACCCGAACCCTTTTGTAGGGGATGTTCAATTCCCGGCCTTTATTTCGTTTGAAGTTAATCAACTCAAATGGTTTAAAGCTCATAACGCATTCCAAAAACAAGAACATGGATTGGATCTTTGGGTAAGAAGTGAACCCAAGCACCCTTTACAAATGCTTGCTAACCATAAGAGTCTGATGACACGAGAAGGGGTGATTAAAATTTTAGGGCCTATTCAGAAGGAGATTGTATAGACAGGAGTATCATATTTCCTCTCCATTCAAGAAAGCTCTTTGGCTGCATCCAAGCTCAGGTGGACAGTCTCCACTAGTAGTGTGCAGGATAGAGAGCCATTTAATTACATAAATTTTAAAGCAGCTGTGGCCCGTTTTGTCACCTATAGCAATCTTATTTTGAGAGAAGGACCTTATTGGTTAGGATGTTGGTTTCGTAGCCCCATCATTTGGTATCATCCTGAAGGTTATTGGGCTATCTATGAATTGCCCAAAGGAAAGGAAGGGCTCTTCTTTGTGCTCTTGACTCAGAATCATGGTTTTATACCAATTTTTGACGCTCCTTCTCCAGCCTACTCTTTAACTGCACTACATACGAATTACTTACTTTTCATGAGGACATGAAACAGGGTAAGCAATTGAGTATGTTGAGTTACGAAATGGGTATGTATTTACTTTTAATTTCATCACCTTTTTCCTCTTTTCTTATCTTTTTCATATCTTAATACGCTAACATATTGATGGATTATGATAAGCAATGGATGAACTACTTGCAGTGAGTATTTAGCTATCATAACTAACTTTTACTCCTCTTTATGCAGAAAAACGACGGAAGGAACAGTTGATGTTCCCTAACGATGGAACAGCATAAACCAACAAATGAATAATGGAACGCGTCAGTTACGGATAGGGCGGAGGACGAATTAGGAGGATCAACACAAAATAGGAAAGGTGTCTGAGGATAGCAATCAGTTGCGAATCCCTCAGGATCAGGAGATCCAAGGGATTGCATTTATCCTTTACGTCTTTCTGACTATAAAAGAAAACGATTGTAGGAAGAAAGGGGGATTGCTGTTATTTCAAATTGTAATTTTAATTTACATACTCGTGTTGTTGGAGAACGCAAACATATTGTAATGACACTTAAGTTCAATGATTAATATATAATTGAGTTCTTGTTCATTCGTATTCTCTGAAGTAGCTCAGCAGTGTTCGCTGGTGGCTAAGGGCCCGGCCTCTGGTGGATTAAACTACTTCTTTGTGTTATATATTTCCGATTCTCGCAAGTGTGATTGGTTTGATAATTTTCCTATTTTCTGTGATTTTATCTTATTCGCTATTTACTGCTTTCTTGTATTGAAGTAGTGCATTTTCTTTACATGTTTTACAACGCTATCATTTGATCTGATTTACGCTTATTCTAGATTGCAGTATTTAGACAGTGATCCATATTGATTTAATCAGCTGTAAGAGTTTGGTTATCACTATTGAACTCTCAGATTGATATCATTGCTATTTGGATTTCTTATTGGAGATTGAGTATGATTTAGATTGAATCAGCTAAGAAGAGATGAGTTATTGCTACTGTACTCTCAGCTGATGCTATTGTTAATTGAATTTCTTGTGTGAGAATTGATTACAATTTCAGTAGAGGATTGAGTCTTGAAGCTTAGATGTCATATTTCCTTTAATGATTGCAATTTGAGTTTATTAGATGCATCCATTTACTCTTGTATCAAAAGTCTATACTTCATTTTAAGAAACATTACTCTCTAGATTTATAGCATGCACACATTGTGTACACTCTTGGAATAAAAGGACTTGCCCAGGTTGATGATTAATGTGGGCTAATTAGGAGTTTTAAAAGAGACATTTTATCAACCAACAATCATCATCACATGTGACATAATAATTTTATATTAAGAATTAAATGAATTACACATCTCCGTCTTATCACTCTTATTACAAAGTAATTTTTTTTTTTTAATTACTTCTTTTCATTGAGCATTAAACTTCTCTCTCTCTCTCTCTCTCTATATATATATATATATAAGTCAGTTAACATGCATATTCAAATAATTTATATAAGTTTTACTTTGAAATGATTTTAAGAAGTATATTATGCATCTTGCTAGCACTGAAAAGAAAATATAAAGTGATTTTTTTTATTTTTTTTTTACCATTCTCTAAAGTTATTATAAGTCAAGCCACTTTACATGGACATTGAAATATTTTATTTATTGGAGAGAGAGGGTGAAATATTTTTATGTTTGGATTTATTATAGTTGACATTGTTTTTTATTTAGAAAATATTTTATTTATACTTTAAAAGGGATACATGTCAACTCCAAGTTGAGCGTCTAACGGAATCACACATCTCCCTCATACTAGGTTGTACTAGGTTGTAGATGTGCCTCTCAGCGCAATAATATTAGTTATATTTATATAAATTTCACAACTCTCCATATATAAATATTCTTATTTTAAATTTTATTAAATCTCTTTCACCTTTTTTTTATCAATTTTATAATTTAATTTTTAATGGGATATTTATAACATTAATTATATAAAACTTTGAAAAAAAATATATTGTAAAGATTGTGTTTTTATATGTTTATTAATTAAATCTAAATATGAATTTCTAAATGGTTATGATATAAATCATTATTTTAATTTATATGGTCAAATGATTTTTTTGTTTTTTAAGTAAGCAAAATTTTCATTAGATTTTCAAAAAATTGCATAGAGTAAATGAATGGGTTAACATGTGCAAACATTGTATGAGATGAGCACATTTTGGGTGCCATAACCATACTAGCTTGGTGCATGTTGAGGAGAGATCATCTGCCCTTAAGACAGAAACCAGAAGGTCCTTCGAGAAGTTTAAGGACAATTTTTTATTTAATTATAATACATTAACAAAAACATGCATAATAGAAACATAAAAAAAACACATGAAAAACAATGAAATAGTAGAAATTGGGAAGTCATGCTTGGAAGGACACTGGAAAGAGTCGGTGTAGCCTTCTAGAAGCCATGGAGGTTGTTCCCACTCAACAAACATGCCCTATCAACTGGTGGTGGCCCTCTGCTATGAAGTTTCACCTTTCTGAGTGGTTATAACATCATTCTTGTTGGCTGCAGTTTGAACTTTCTCCACAAGATCATAAGTTTTTGCTTTCACTAAAAGGCTTCCTAGCTTCTTTTCCTTTGATTTATGAAGCCCTGGGATCTTAGGGTTGGTAGGTTTGGATTTATGAAAGAGAGAAGACTAATTTGTTTAATTGTTATAGTAAACTGGGTGAAGTTGGAGGTGGTGGAGGGGGAGGGAATTGAATTCCGAAAGCCCCTGATAGGACTCTCAAAGTTGAATGATCCTAAACCGAATGAAAATCCATGTTTATAACTTGCATTACCTCTTCCTGGTCCCATAGATGATGACCCAACAAGTTCCTAACAACCTAATGACCATCAGGTCAGTATTCTTGAGCTCTTGAGCTTCCATGTCAATGACCATGAGCCTGATGTTCCGAGGCATATCTTCGTCATATTTCTCCACTCCTTGGCCATGCCAAGTTGGGGAAGGTTGACCACGCCCTCCTCCCTGCCATCCACACCTAGCATGTCCTCTTTCTTGCACCATGGTTTCCCAAGAAGAGTATTTTATACACAAAATTCCAATCTTCATTAACTTCATTGCCCAACAAGTTTAGTGAAGGCTAACAATAGAGTCCAACAAGCATAATGGTGACTAGTAACAAAGACTCACAATGCGAGTCCAAAAGTGAGTGCAACAAAGGCTAGCAATAGAGGTAAAAAATGGAGCAAGGTATCATGTGCTTGTAGCTTAAGCTATCAAGCATAACAAAGACCATCTAACAAGGTTAGCAAGTTCCATGGAGATCTTCAATAGAGACCAACATATGTACTAGAGGTGAGCTACCCGTAGAGCATGAAAAATGTTAGGATGTATGTTCCCCTGTGATTTAACTCCATAATTTGTGTCTCGAGCACGGTGTAAATGCTCAAGCTCTATTCATTCGCCACCCTTCCTCTCACATTGAATTTGAGTTGTATAGGAATTTGAGTGAGATCCCCACCCAACCATGGCCATAAATTTGTTATGGAGTGCTAGCATGGGTGACATCAATATTTGCGTTGATGAAGGAGGCATATCGATCCAAGATATGGTCAAATGAATCTTTATATTTGTATTTTTAAATTAAATTGATTAAGTTTCTATATATTTATTAATGAATCTTTATATTTGTATTTTTAAATTAAATTGATTAAGTTTCTATATATTTATTAATTATATATTCTAAAATATGAGGTATATATATATATCTATCTATATATATATATATATATATATATATATATGGGAAAAGAATATTTACAATTTTATTAATAAAAACAAAACTACAATATAAAATTGAATTGAATGGATTTATTATTTCATTGCCTTTTACATTTTATTACTTTTTTAATTAAGTTGATACTATTTTTTATTCATTTATGTAATGCTTCATTTTATGGACACTACAACATCTCTATTATTAAGCTGACATTTAAATGTTTATACTCACTTATAATTACTAAAATATTTCTCCCATATTAAATTGCAAAATCGAGTATATATTATATATAAAAATAAAAACAAAATTCGAAAGCGAAAAGAGACTTTCCTCTTATCATTACCATGTTCATAAGAAACTCAATTCAAAAGGATTTTAGAGAGTAAGAAGAATAAATAAATAAGGTTTAGAATTTAAAATATCTTGATAAGTTTTATTATAAAAATTAAAATTTATTTTTTTAATATTAAAATTTTAAATTATAATTAAAATTTTGTAGGTTTAAAGTATTAATTCAAAATAAAGTAATAACGATGATGATTAATATTCATTATTCATAGGGTTTATTGGGCCTTAAGAAGGTAAGAGATTATCTGGAATTTGTTAACATTTTATTTTTATGCTTGAAAAGTATTAAGAGAAGCTTTTCAAGATTACCATAGCCTTAAAAGGTTAAGAAAGTTAGTATTGTGAAAAATATTTTGAAAATAAAATCAAATGTGCATATAAAATGGACAATCTAAGAGAAAATGTTTTCATGTTCAACCCTCTTAGTGTCACAAAAGTGACAGACACTTTCATCCCATGGTGTTTTAGGAATTGACCAATGCTTAATTTCACCATGAAACTCATAACAATTTGTTCTTATTTTAGAAATGTTTATTTTCTTCTTAGGAATAGTGAAGACAAGGCAATATTTTTTATTTTCAAGATTGGGGTTGATCACCTCCTTATAATATCTTAGTTATTTTTTCCCTTTAACTCTTTATCACTCCACGATTTCTCCTTAAATTAAAATGCAAAAATATTTTTAATATTATCATTTTGCAAAATGACCTCCTCATTTATCCCACAATGGTCCAACCAAGACAAGACATCCTTGCGCCATCCCCACTTAAGTTCAAGACACGGGTTTTTGTTAGAGTTAAAGTCAATTTTAGAAAACCTATTGGCTTCCATGTTGTTTAACTTCTTATTATGAAAAAGATACATAGTTCTAGTCATGATTTTAATGGGGCAAAGCTTGCTTAAATTAAGAGGATATGATAGAGATTATTTACTTTAATATTAAGATTGTAGCTTATAAATTTCTTTTGGATCTATTTTATCTTCCTCTGTGACTCTTTGGAGATATTGCAACCCCAAACCTCACATTCATATAAAATAACAAGAGTGGTGGGAGTCTCAAAGAGTATTTTTTTTTTAAATATATTCTCTAATGATTTCTTGACTTAAAATTGTTTTCAAACCCATAATAAGTTTTTCATCATTCATTTATCCTTTATAATGGTAATTTAATTGATCATGTGATGAATATCAATTCCAAGATATTTGTATGAAGGAAATTCGGTTGGTCGATAAATTTTCCCATTTTTAACTGCTTTTATCCATTCCACCTTACCCACTCCATAAGTTTTTTGAGGTTAAGTTATGTCTCAAAACAATGAAGGCATATTAATTTGGCATGTCTTTTTGAAATATTGATTAATGAAATGTAGTCCTAGGGAAACACTGCCTATGTGACTTGCTGATTAAAGTTCTTTTGTAGAATCAAGATAATGATGACCAGCAGGCTACGAATCAGTGCAATGGTTGTTAATGAGAAGGAAGTGTTATTCTAGGACAGGGGTTGCAATGATGTTCAACCAACGAGGAGCTGATGGATTGATACAATTGCTATCTTTTGCATTCTATTTCTGTTTTAACGATTATTGTATATTTGCGAGCAAACAGAGCTGTCATAATTTCTGAGTTTGTTAATACTATTTCTGTAATGATACAATGTATAAGTAATGGTTATCGGGGCAGAAATGTAGACACTGGATCCGAGAAGTGTAACAATAGACTTGATTGTATTCCTTTCTTGATTAATGCAATTATGATTTCCTAAACTTCGTGTAATCTTCGATCTTTACCACAGCCCTCATCAGAGAGTTGGGCCCACTCTCCTGATCAGGTTTTGTTGGATTAGTCGTGTGCATATATTTACATTGGTTGTGTTGTTATTATTGCCTTTCTATTGTTGTTAATGATTTATCGATTTCGTGTTGCTATGAATTGAGATTGTTGTTACTCTAGTTCATTGTTACTATCTTTAGCTTGTTGTTACTTGATTATTATGTTTGTTTGAATGCTTAATGTTGGGAATGGAACCTATGGCATGCATAGACTTTGCATGGTAGCCTTGAAACAATTAACGAACCCCATGTTGACAATAAATGTGGGGAAGGTGAAATTTATAATTCATATCTGAACACCAACATTTTGGCGTCGTTGTCGGGGAGGCTATATAAGGCGCAAAAGTATGACCAGTATTGACCATAGGAACACTCTCTCGTCCTGGTTAGGTATTTCTTACCTCTTTCAGGACCCGAGCTTTAGATTTTTTTGATTGGTTTGTTTTTCTTTTGTTTTCCCTTAGGAACACTCTCTCATCCTGATCAGGTAGTTTTTACCTCTTTCAGGGCTCGAGCTTTATATTTTGTGACTGGTTTATTTTTCTTTTGTTTTCTTGATTCTAGGAACACTCTCTCACCCTAGTTAGGTGAATTATGTACTAAAACCTCTTCCAGGGCCCGAGCTTCACTGTTGGATTGTTTATTTTTCCGTCAATTATAGGGGCCATCCTCTCGTCCTGGTCAGACAATTTTTTTTACCCTATTCCAGGGCTTGAGCCTTAGATTGTTTGGATGCTTTTCCTTCGCTTTCATATTGTATTAACAAATAAATGAACAAAAGGGGCAAAGGAAGACCCCCAAAAAGAGGGAGGAAAGATCTAGGAAGAATTACCTATATCCAAGAGATCATTTCAAGATACGAGTCAAGATCATCATCACAAGTTGTTGTAGAAGATAGTCACTTTCCGAACAAGAGCGTCCCCCAATAATAGAAGCAGAACTCAGGGAAGAAGAAATAGGAAGCAACAGATCTAAAGAATTGAGTATTGTAAGTTCATAAGAAGAGGAAGGAGACTCAAGGGAATTAACTTTATCATTCGATCGAGGGAGTGTTGTTAGACAAACTCAACCTTGCATTATAGAATAGCCAGAATCTGTTCAGATCCCAAGTGAATATTGGAATATATTCATGGCCCATACAACTTCTACGATCGAGTTTCCAATTGGAGATATTATAGGTGATGCACCTATGAAGCCTATTCATTTAACAAAATTACCTAATTTCCATGGTCTCTCTTCCGAAGATCTAAACACATTCCTATTTGAATTCGATGTTGCCTATCGAGGATATGATTATATTTCAGATGCTTAAAAATTGAAGATATTCCCTGCTACTCTAAAACGAACAGCTATGAGATGGTTTATGGGTTTAGGGGGAAAACCTATTACAACATGGGATGACATGAAGAAAATTTTCCTTGAAAAATATCAGGACTACTACAAGTCTCGACACATTAAGGAGGAAATCTTTAAGATTGTGTAGAAAGAGGATGAGAATGTGGGGGACTTTGTGGAATGCTTTAAATACAACTTGCAAAGATCAGGTCATAGTGACTTGGATAAGAATATTTTAAAGATAATCTTTCTCCGAGCACTAAGGGAAGAATCCCTGGAACTCTTGAATGTGGTAGGAAAAGGAGATATCTCAAAGGAAGAATTCGACACCATTTGTGAGTTGTGTATCAAATTTTGACGTGGATCTGCAAGGCATAAGCAAGGAAAACGAGATCTCAAGACATCCAGTAGTGGGGTTACAAAAGAAAAAATTTGGAACTTTCTAGATAATTTGAGGAATGATATTCTAAGCACATTGTCCTCACAGCTGGACGTTCTGCAGGAAAAATAGAAACAGACTGAAGCCGAGAAGGCAATGGCCATTTTCTTCGCTTAATGTAGGAAGAAGCACCCACTGAAGGAATGTCCACTCAACACTATTGAAAATTGTGCAATATGTGAGAAGAGCCACTCTAGCAACAAATGTCCATCTCTTCCTTGGTTGAATGCAGTCTTTCAAGAAGCAAATGAAGAATTAGATCAACTTTACTTCATGCGATCAAAGAAGCCATGGCAACTGCAAACACAGAATATGAATCAAGGTATGTCTCAAGATCCTTTTGAGCATTTTAATAATTTGAATTTTGGGTCTTAGCCTGTACCATTCCCATGAGTATCCAATGCTGCCCTCGCAGTCATGGTCCCCCCAACTTGGTCCAGCCCCTTCATGGTCCTAGAGATGGCGTGGACCTCCTCTTCCTACAAATCAATTTTACCATCCTATGACACCACAACAGTTATTCTTGAGGTATCTGAGGATTAGTCAAGTCAAGATTGTGCTTGATGTTACCATTTCTCACTATAAACAAATTTCTCACTACTGGTAAATACGCTCCAAAAAAAATCTACCTTCAAAACAATTCTTTTAACTTCTAGTAAAAACACTTGTTTTTACACTAATAGAGTTTAAGTGGCTTTGATACCATGTTAGGAATTTTACAGGGGCAGAGCAGAGGAGTCTCCTTCAACAAATCAGTTGCAGAAGTCAAATCTCTAGTTGTGGCAAGCAAATTGCAACTAAACAAAGGCTTAAAAAAAACACAAAAATTTACTCACTGCACAAATATTTACTCACGGAAAAACAGAGTAAAACAAAGTAAAAGCTTGGAACAACACAATAAGACTTTAGATTATATTTCTAATGCATGAAAATACATTCATATGAGATTCCGGCTCATTCACCATGTAAATAAAAATTCTTATAACAATTTACACTTCAGTGGGGTTGCGGAGTAACATACAATAAAACCAACAACTTTTGATTGTCCCTTAAACTGTTGAATAAATCTCTTTTGATCGTTGTATTGCATAAAGCGCCACATCATATTCGCTAAAACCCTGAATTTTATCGAGAAGTTACCTAATATTTGATATTTTTATTTGTCAAATCCTAAGTGTCGCCAAATTTACCAGCTAACATGTCATTCACACCCATTTTCAATAAGAAAAAGTGTCGTTTTTATGAATATTGAAATTTTAAATTTGTGGACAAGTTTTCTGTGTTTGGTGAATAATGACTCTTTTTTAATTTTTTGGAAAAAATTATATTTATCATATTTTGAATTCTGAAAATGTGCAAATTTATGGAAAGCCTTCCTTGCAGGTGATAATTAGATCTTTTGATCATTTTCATCAACATGTTTTATCTTTAATTCTTAAATAGTCGGTAAAATCTCGAGCGTTGCTAATTTTTGGTGTGAATCGATTACATTACAATCCCCAAATTTTGCTAGCCAAATGGCCATTATCTTTGGTAGTTTTACATACTAATCCTTACAAACAGGACAATATTTCTTAAATTGCCTGAAATTTTTTTACTTTTTCTAGGGGTTCAATAAATTATTTTATATTATTAAATCTCAGAAATTGCTTCATGCAAATCTTGGTCGATGCTTAGTGTTTCATAAAGTACCTCATATTTTCTAAATTTTGTTAGACAAATGGCTCTATTGTGCTAATTTTATCGCTAAAGCATGGCAATTTGTTCATATTTATGAAATTGCTGGGCAAATCTTGACCGGTGCTCAATGTTTGATAAAGTGCTTCACATTTGCTAAATCTAGCAAGAGGCAAATGGCTTTATCCATACTCTTTTTAATACGCAAATATTGTAAAATATATTTGTCTTAATAAAATCGGATTTGAATCTTTACAAACATTACAATATTTCTTAAATTATTGGGAATTTTTTTTATATATATGTACCAGTTTTACTATTAATAAATATTTTATTATACCCATTTTTACTATCAAATGTCAAATATCACATTTACAAATTTGACATTTACAAGTATTTCTTATGCCCAATGTTTTCTTCAAATAAGCTATAGTAAAAAAAACAACTCCATGTTGCAATTCCTTCCACCAGCAACTCATAAATTCATCAAACGTTGGGTATTTCTCATCCCAATGTTGTCATTTTTGTGAATATGGATATTTTTAGTTTTGTGAACGACCGTTCTTAAGCTTATTTTGATAAGCATACACCTATATATTTGATCGTTTCCCTCTTTTTAACTGCATTTCTCATAAAGCATGGCAAATTTTCTGATCGCTGGCAAAGCTCCAAAATACAAATGGAGCGTAAAGTATTGAATATATTCTTTTATATTGAGGCCGATAGTCCTTCTTTTGAAAGGGACTTTTGTCGTCGCTTTGTTCCTGATGCTGACACGTAGCATCGGATTTCGAATGGCACAACCAAAAATTTTTCAGTCTCGTGCTGACAGGTGGCATCGGAACTCTGCGAGGGAGTGGTTCTGTATTCATGGATATTTATGTTCTGCCATGGAATGGCGGCGTCGTGTTAAGTTCGTGCAGTTAAATTTCAAGTAGTAACTGTTCTGCGGTTCCTTCATATCAGCGGAGCAGAGGTTCCACGCAAAAGGAAACTCTTCCCAACGCCAGCACTCTTCGCCTACCTCTGCGTCGTCGTCCGACTCCGAGCAGGAGGAGGTGAGCACCCGCCCAGTGGCGGAGAAGCCCGCAGCTACGCCTTCGCCCAAGAAGAATCCAAACTCTTCGGACAGGTCCGCAGTTCGAAACCAGAGCATCCCGTCGGAGCCGAACCCTAATACCCGCTCTGCTTCGAAGCCCAAGAACGCAGCCGAGAAAAGGGCCAAAGATGATGCTTTTGCCGAAGAGCAGCCCGCGCCGAAGAAGCAGTTGGCTCCCACGGAAAAGAAGCCCGCTGAAGATGATGAAGGGGATACAGAGCAGAACAAGAAAACGGCGTCCAAGCCAAAGAAAGCCGCTAAAGAAGATGTGCCGGCTTCAACCCCTTGGAAAAAGAAACCACGGAAGCGGCAACTAGAATATCCGTCCCCCGTCCCCAAGGTGACTCCTGCAAAGGATTCCCAGCAGAAGAAGAAGGCCCGTGTGTGGACCGAAAACGATGAGAACGTCAGCATGCATTGCTACCTGGTTTGTGTTAAGGAGGGCTTGGATTATTCCAAGAACAAAGAACAGTTCTTTGAAAAGATGAATGATGCTTTGGCCCACAAGGCAAGTGAGACCCAGCTGTATGAAAAGATGAGGAGCATGAAGAGAAGATATGAATCCATCCAGAATAAGATGGTTCAGGGGCAAATTAAAGAAGATGCTTTTGCTTACAAGAGCTTGCATGAAAAAGAACTGTTTAAGCTGTGGAAGCAGGCATGGGGCGAGCAGCAAGAGGAAGATGAAATAGAGGTACATCAGACCGAGGCAGTTGGGGAAGACAAGACTTATGCTGGACACCGTAGGGAGGAAGATGAAAAAGAGGAGGAAGAAGTTGAGAGCGATGGAGGCACCGACATTGATAAAGAGCCGAAGGTCCACAGTACCGAGAAGGCCCCGGTTTCGAATCCAATCGCTTTTAAGCACCCAGTTTCGTCGAGGCGAATACCTTATAACAACCCGGAAGACAGGCTCGTCTACGAACCAATAACGAAGGAAATCATGGATATGCTAGCTGAGGTTACCAGAGAAGTGACGAAAATTGCTGAAACGTCTGACGCCGAATTGAAGGCTTTGCTGATAAGTCACTTGAATTTGGCAACCGGCAATTCCAGATCCCAATATTCACATCTTTTACGTCTTAGAAAATTATAATGATATGTTTTATAGATTTTTGGTTGACTGAATGGGATCTGAACTATATTCGTCAAACATTTTGGTCTGGTCTGGTCTTGACCTTTTAAATGTCTGAATGCTTCCGTAAAGGACTTTGTTAAAGGTCTGTGCTGTACTGCAAATTTTGGATTACAAAATTTCGAGTAGAAATAGTGCATGTCTGAACGATTCTGACCATGTGTAGTGTTCATTCAAACCGTGTGCAGTGTTTGTACAAGACTGTTGTATTGCAAATCTTAGGTTTTTAATTTTGGATTTGAAATTGATTTTCTGAAATGACATCTTCCTAGATGCTAATTTGGAAATTCTCGCAGTACTGTATCAATATGGTGTTTCTATATGGCATTTTTTGATTTCTCATAGTTCGTATTTCTATATGGTATTTCTTGATATCTCAGAGTTCGTATTTCTATATGGTATTTCTCGATTTCTCATAGTTCTGAATCTATATGGGTTCTGCATCTATATGGTATTTCTTATGTGGTGTGGTTGATTTTTCGAAGTCCTGCATCTATATGGTATTTCTGGTGTGGTGGTTGAAATGAGATATAGTTTGTTTGTATCTAATATTTGAATCGTTGGTTTGATATTTTTATTTGAGTTATCACTTGAAATGAGATATAGTTTGTTTGTATCTAATATTTGAATCGTTGGATTGATATTTTTATTTGAGTTATCACTGTTTTTTTAAGTTATTGGAGGTACTGAGATTGTCAAATCTAAATCCCTTTGTTAATCTAAATCCTTTTGTTACAACTTACGGATGACTCGTTTCAATGTTCTGCGGCTAGTCTTTCTCAAATGTATTAGTGGAGTTATCATTTTGGTCTTACAAAGCATAACCTATCTTCTCAAATTTATTAGTAGGGTTATCATTTTGGTCATACAAAGCATAACCAATCTTCTCAACCAGATTTGTTCTTTTGATCTGTTTATTTTCCATTTCTAGAAAGAGAATACATCTTATATTACTTTGCAAAATTACATCTTATATTACTTTGCAAAATAAGTAGATTACATCATGTGTCATGAGGGAGGACCTGGAGACTGCTTCATTTTGCCTCTTCCCCAGCATGGCTGTTAACACCCTTGTTCAGTGTATAGGGTCATTTTACCCTTACGGGTTTGACTAAACTTGTCTAGGCTTCCAGCCTCTTAACCGGCTTGAACTTTGTTTAGGCTTCCCAATGTTTTAGGCAGGTTGGAAATCCTAAATCCTTTTGTTACAACTTACGGATGACTCGTTTCAATGTTCTGCTGCTCATCCTTCTCAAATTTATTAGTGGAGTTATCATTTTGGTCTTACAAAGCATAACCTATTTTCTCAAATTTATTAGTAGGGTTATATTTTGGTCATACAAAACATAACCAATCTTCTCAAATTTATTAGTACGGGTAGGGTTATCAATCATCATTTTGGTTTTACAAAGAATAAGTTAATAACCAAAGGGCATAATAAGAAATGCTGTTTTGTTTTAAAACTTTTCAATATCAATAAGAAATCCTTTTAGATTAAAAAGTAGATTTTTGTAATTCACTTGATTGACAAATTAATCATTTTAGTAATTGAAAATTATGTGAACATATTTAGAAATTGCAAGTTAATGATCAGATAATTATATTAAAAAAATTAGAAAATTCAGAATTACATAAAAATAATTGTTAGGATATTGGAAATGCTTTGTTGGAAATGGTGCCCTGTTTTGAAGAAGTTGTGGGTTTGTGATTGGGCAGAATTGAAATCTTGGCCCAATTCGTTGGGACTGTTGACTCAACTGTTAACGTTGTGGGTGGGTTGGAGGCTGTGGAATACAACCCTTACCCTTACGATCAACAAATTCAGCCTCAGTCATTCAGCCTCAGTCTTGATGGATCCGAGGCATTCGATAATATCATGGTTTCTAATGGAATCAACTTTTTAATAGCAATATATCAATATGTTTTGTAATATTATGTTTTGACTTTCTAAAGGCAATATACAATTATGGTTTTCAATGAAATATATTGGTAGGGGATAGTCATGGTGGTTATTGCCTTGGTCACTAGCAAGCTTCGTATATGCTTGGCCATCTATAGAGGTTTTTTGATTTTGGGTAATTAACTTACTCTAAAATGAAATAAAACATTCAATGTGTTCTTTGTAATATAGATATAAACAAAACATCTAAAGAAAAGTAATTGCACAATGATCCAAGCCAACAAAACAAGGTTTTCCACAAACCAATTAAGCCTTTCAACCTTTTTGGCTTATTTTCTTATATCAAACATTTGCAGAGTTTCAACCAGTTAACATTTCATTATGTATTTACAAAGCAATGATTTTGGGATCAAATCCCGCAAAGCAATTCTATACTTGCTTTTCAAATTCCTTCAAGCTTTTGAAAGTAAAAAGTAAAACCAATGAATTATCAATATAATTTTACCATAATAAAAAACAATTAGAAAGCCTTTAGCCAACTCAAATTGCTCATTCGTTAGGCTTGAACCAACATCTCTTCTAGAAAAATTCAACAATTCCGATTTAATAATCTTATCGGCCTCTCTTTGTACCTTTTGGGACAATTGCTAGTCATAAATCTATCAAATTGCTTTATAAGTCTTTTTTTTTTAATTTTTTTTTTTTGGATAAGTTTATTTTCTTTTAGGTATTTTATTTTTATTGAAATAAAATCATGTTATATGAAATAATTTAAGGAAATGTAATAATTGAAATTTTTAAAAGGTGTATTTTTATTTGTGTAAATTACATTTTAGTATTGGATTTTTATTTTATTTTATTGGAAGAAAATAGGTTTTAATTAATTAAAAATATAAAGAAATAAATTGTTCAAGATCTATAATGAAGTGTTATAATTGATATTTTATAAAAGAGTATAAGTTTATGTTAATCAAATATTTTTTTGTGTGTTGGATTTTTATTTTATTTAAAGAAGATGGACTCTTAATTAATTATAAGTAGTTATAGGTATGTGGTTTTAATTTATATAATATTAGCAAAAAAGACAATTTATTTTGTAATTATAATTTAGGTCATTTTTAGTAAAGTCAAATGTGTTTCAATAACATTTATATTAAACTATATAATTTGTTAATTACAATTTAATATTTTTGTTATGTAAAATTTAAATGGCTTAGTCTAATTGTTGAATTTATGTTTTTTCCTTAGAAGCACTGAGATTATGCAGATTCTATACTTCAAATTTTGGATTCCAACAATTTTCTACCAAATTTCAAACAAAAAGACCAAAAATTATAACAAAAAAAAAACAAATTTAACATAATACCCACTAAAACACCTAACTCAAATCCCCTCACATTGGTATTTTTGCAAATCTTGTTGTTTATCACCTACTTTCTTCACCCTCGATTACCTTACGAATTTATAATACTACATGGGGAGGAATGCATTGAATTCAAATTAATGAAATGGAAATGGTTGGTTCTAGCATGTTGCAAGTAACATATTGTCATACCAAAAATGTCAGTTATAAAAGAGAATAGAATTTGTGTAGACTCCATATGCTTAAGTAAAATATTATCACACCACTAATGTCAAATACATGATGCTTATGTAAAATATTGGCACACCACCAATGTCTACCCTAAAATAGCATAGTATTTGTCTAGATACCATATTTTCCTCAAAGAACCATAGTCCCATGGATTTCAAAAGGGATTTCTAAACTTTTCTTGTAATAGAACCACAAATTCTAAGTGCAAACATAAATCTTAAATGAAGATTTTAAAAACATTATAGAGAAAAATCACAAGTCTTATTTTGTTTGCAATTGGGTATATTTGACTAAATTACTCTTTATTTTGAATGATTTTAACTTACATGAAGTCTTGTATAGGAAATCAAGACTTTGCCCAAATACACTGTTGTTTTGGTTTGTTTTTGTTTGAAAATGTCAATTTATAAGTAAGAAACACGTGACAAATGACCAAAGCATGTGTCACATGAAGTTGAGACATCATAGGAGAGATCACCAACTAACAATCCTAACCTTCTCTAATTTTGTGATGTGGTTGTGGTTCTTAATCTCTTCCCTAATAGTCCCAGACATTTATAATGGTTTAACATAAAGTGTATACTATAACATGCATCCACATTAGCACGAATGGAAATTTATATAATTTTTCTTTTCATTTAATGTTTGTTCGGATTTTGTTTACTAATTAATAGGTTGGACACTTTTACCCATGTTAGCTTAGTGGCTAAAAATGATTTGCTTAAATTCCGAAATAAAGATAAGTGAAGTTAAGCTTTAGGTTTACCATCATGGAGAAATAAATCTAAATGTTAGTAAATTAAGTGCCACACTAAAGAAATTTCAATTTGATAAAATTGTAACATCAAAGGGAAAAAAGTAGGAACCATCACTAAATTTCAATGAGATGGAAATGAAATGTACCTACTACGTAATATCAAATCCATCAATTTAGTATGCCAATTGGAAGTATAATTTCCATTTAATTTCTAAATAAAAATGACATTTTCTTTTTAAGCATTAAAACATCACCTTTTGAGAAGATCAATATAATAAAATAATTTTAAAAAATGGAAGTATAATTTCCATTTAATTTCTAAATAAAAATGACATTTTCTTTTTAAGCATTAAAACATCAACTTTTGAGAAGATCAATATAATAAAATAATTTTAAAAAATGTAACGATAATGTAACATACATAACCTAAATCATCTACATTTTTTTCTTATATTGGAAATAAATATGAAATAGAAAAAAAAGGAAAAAGAAAAAAAGGGAGGAAAGAAGAAGTAAAGTGAAGAATTAAAAATGTTGCAGTCTCTCACCATCAATTAGTTTTTTAAATCATCTTGAAAACCACAAATTTATTTATTTATTTATTTTATTTTATTATTATTATTATTATTTATTTATTTGTTTATTATTTTAATATTTTATTTATTTATTTATTTTTATTTTTTTTTTCCAGTCTATTTTTAACTATGTAATAGTGTTTTCTCTTTCAAAGTGGACAGTACTCCATGCTTCACCATGACAGATAACTTAAAAGATGGACAAAATTAGTTTATTCTCTTCCCTTTACCTTGTGCCATGGACAACAAAGAAATACACAAAATTTCTATATAATTCTATTCTTTCTTATATTTTATTATTATTATATTTATAATCTTTAGCGATTAACATGTTGTTAACTTTACTGAGTTATTACTTTAATATGAAAATTATGATTTATTGGTTGAAAGTTTGATAATGCATGAGTACATAGATATGTAATTCTTTTTGTTTTAAATATAGAGTTAACACATGATCTTTAAAAATATTAATAGTGAAATATATATTTAAATGTGGATTATAGATAAAATATTTTAATATCAATTTTATATATAAGAAATTAATAGATACAATGTAGGAAAAATATTAATAACAAAAAAATATTTTGATGTGAATTAAAATAAAATATTTCAATGTATAATTCCTTTTGTATTGAAAATGAACTTGGCTCTTAACATTTAAAAAATATTAACTAAAAAAAATTAATATTAGTTAGAAATAAATTATTTCAATGTCCTTTTTAATGTTCCCTTTAAGTAAATATTTGTATATCAATTCATTGTTCTCCTTCCCACCTTGGTTCATGTGACTTGCTCAACTTACAATAAGTGTGTCTTGTAATGCCTTCAAGCCTTGTTATCTAAGCAATCCCTCTAAGAATTTACATATTCCTCATATATAATATAAATATGTTTTTTTATGAGACAAATATATTTGAAGCAATGTGGCACCATCTTAATTTTAGATCTATGGTGCATAAAGAGGGATCAAATCCCTCAATGTACCCATGCCTCATACATAAAATAATAATACTTATTAGCATTAAACATAAAAAACAATCATTCATCATCATGTGAAGGCTTAAAAGGGTTGAAGATAAAAATCACATTCTCTTAAATTGTCGAACTTATACTCACATGCTTTCTAATTTTCAATATATCTCTCATAGTACCAACCTTCTCTTACTTCTTTTTGAGAATAAAAATAAAATGCTAAAGAATTTTGACTAATTTCTTACCTTTTTAAAGTCCAGTGAATCTTACAGTTTTTAATAGATCATCAATATCATTTGCTAAAATATTTTATTTATAAATTAATTAATTAATTAATTTAATAATAATTTATTTATTTATTTACTTATTTTTATTTTTTCTCTACAAAATATCTGGGTAAATCCACCCAAAGGGATCACTTCCCACCACCTTATTATCCGAGCATAATCCAGAGGGCATCAAGGAGAATTGACCTTGTGACCTCCCATTAACAAGGTGCTTTGAGTGAGAGAAACTCGACCAAGATCAATATATCTCTCATAGAACCAACCTTCTTTTACTTCTTTTTGAGGATAGAAATAAAATGCTAAGGAATTTTGATTAATTTCTTACCTTTTTAAGGTCTAGTAAACCATACCAGATTTTACTAGATGTAGAACATCATCAACATCATTTGTTAAAATAGTTTATTTATAAATTAATTAATTTTACAATAATTTTATTTATTTATTTACTTATTTTCATTTTTTTCCGAGAAAATATTTGGACAAATCTAGTTGAAGGGATCACTTCCCGCCACTTTATTATCACTTCCTAACCCAGAAGGCTTTGAGGAGAATTGACCCAGTGACCTCCCATTAACAAAGTATTTTTAGCTAAAAAATGTAATCAATAAAACTAACCCAAAAGACTACTTATTATTATTTTTATAATATAATAAATGTAATATTTCTTAAAATATAAAGTTGAGTAACTAATTTTGAAATTGTATATTAGTTTTATGTTTAATAAATATTAATTAAACTTAAAAATATCCCAAACTTATTATTTAGATTTAAAAAAAAACACCCTATTTTTCAATATCGTTAATTACAATCTAATTAAAATAGCATTTTATAAATAATTTAATATTTAATAAAAAATATAATCATTAAAAGATTAAAAAATAAACCATTGACATTTGTTTTCTTTGTCATGCCATAACCTAACTTGAATAGATTTTACAGACTTACATCACATGCTCATTTAAAATTAAACAAAATATGTGTATATAAATTCCTAATAATAAGAATAATGAAGCAATACATGTCTAAACCTGTGGATCATGTATTGGTTGAAACATTTAATGTCTCGGTCACGTGGAGGATAGAGGTCTAACCTTCATCCCTCGTGTCATTATCTCCTAGGCCACTTCATTGAGGCCTCATATCGAATCTTGTAAAGTCAGAAACTAACACGAAGGCTCGTGTCGAATCCGATTCAATGCAGGGCAGGGGAATAAGAAATAATTTCAATACGTGTCTTTCTTTCATTGGGTATGTACAGACGACGAAAGGGCGAGGGCAACCCTCCCTTTATAAAACACTTTCGGTGTAATTATAAATGAGATAAAGGGCGATTAAAATAAAAATGATCCTTAATTTATAAATATCTTTCATAATATTTTTTTTAATAATATGAATTACTTTTTATTCAACAATTAAATATTTAAAGTAAAGATATTGATAAATTATTTAAAGAGAAGATATTTAAAGTAAAGATATTAATAAATTTTGTAATATTATTAAGAAAGGTAATAATGTATTTAAAAAATATTGATGTTGATATTAATTTTAAATTTACCAAAAATTAAATGATTTTATCTAATGTTTATTTTTGAAAAATTTTTATTATTTTTTAATATATTTGTTTCAATTTTGATTGGTTCATCTCTTATTTTACAAGGATTACATTGTACCACAAAATCTATAATTTATTATACCATAAAATCTTTTATTATATCAATATAATTAATAAAAAAAAAATTACATTTGGAAGATAGAAACACTAACTCAGCGCACCATATTTCACACGGAAATTGGATAAGACATTCATGTAGGAAGGCATTAATTCACCATTGCAATGTGAGAACGTCCAGCTCTCCTTTTCATTTCATTATTGTTAAAGGCATTATCTTGCTTTAGCCTATACTTCAATCCCACGCACTATACAATTTAATGTGATTTATAATCCTCTCCCACTCGTTTATAATGTTAGGCGCCTCTAGTCGTGGTTAACAATATGCTAGAGTGTGGTATCAATGTTGCCAATGTGACATATTTTAATAGCGTAATTTAGTTAGTAGATGTTTTTATTTTTGTTCAAAATTGAATATAGATTTGTTTTAGAATAATAAATTTATATAAATTTTCAAATTTTGGAAATTTTGGTATAATTTATATAAAAAAAATTAAGATATTAAATTTATTTATATTTTTTAAATAATAAAAAATTATAATAATTATTTTATTAAAATATACTTATTTCTATTACAAATTTACTGCTTAAAGATTTAGGAAGGTCAACGTAATCAACGTGATAAGTTATTACCAATGTGGAATATCTCCCTAAGGGAATTTTTTTTTCTTTAAATTATTATACACTATTTCGCAGAAGATTAAATGACATATGGAACATTGATAAACTTTTATAAAACATTAAACTAAATAAAAAATTTATTTATATAAGACAGATAAAAACAATTTATAAAATATTATATAGCTCAAAGTTTTATTAAGTTGAGAGGTTTATTCTACAATCCAGTGTAATGTGTAAGGGTGTTCATCTTTCATGAAAATTGAAATTTTGTTCATATTAGTCAAAATAAAAATTTTAAAGAATCCAAAAATTAAAAAATTAAATAACTATACAAAACATAACATTTAAATAATGTTGGATGTTACATCCGTATTTAAGATGGATCTATGTTGGTCTATTTTAAAGTGAAGTTTCAAAATCCAAACTACCAATAATCTTCAAGAAAAACCATTAAGATATTTTTGGAAGTTTTGAATAAATAAAATTATTAAACGTATTTATAAAACATTAGACCTACTAAAAGCTTTATTATTCCTCCACGGAATAACGTATTCAAAAAATATTGAAGTTGACATTAATTTTAAATTTACCAAAAATTAAATGATTTTATTTAATGTTTATTTTTGGAAAAAAATTAATTTCTTTTTTTAATACATTTATTTCAATTTTCATTGGTTTACCTCTTATTTTACAATCATTACATTGTACTACAAAATCTATAATTTATTGTACCATAAAATCTTTTTTTGTATCAATATAATTAATAAAAAACAATAATTACAGTACAACTCACAATAAAGCACTGGTGTCACTTCATTCTATATACCAACTCTACAATTAATTTCTATGTTTGCAATTAACAATCAATGAGAATAAAGAAGAGAAATATATTAATAATTGGGTGTGATAAGAACATTATAAAATAATATTTATACGTGCTCATTAAAGTGAGAGTAACGAATAATAATATAATAAATTAAAACATGTGATAGAGATAAGAGGGCATCTCATTACACTTGGTGGAATAAAGAATAACAAGAACGGTCATAAGCATGGGCTTAAATGTTTCAGAGGCTTGTTTCAATTTTTCAATGTCTCACAAGCTTGTTTCAATTTTTCTTAAAAAACTAAATTTGTTACTTGAACAACAAGAACATGTAGTTACAAATTTTTCAACGTCTCACAAGCTTGTTTCAATTTTTCTTAAAAAACTAAATTTGTTACGTGAACAACAAGAACATGTGGTTACAAATCTCACATGCTTATCGCTTCTATTTTTTAATGGAATTTTAATTGTAATTTTATTATTTAAATAGGGATGAGTAACTATTATATTAATTTTTAATAAATTTATTATTAAATAAATATATTTAAAAGATAATTATTATTATTATTATTCCATGCCACATCAGAGTAATAACATATTAAAAAAATATTGATATTGACATTAATTTTAATTTTACCAAAAATTAAATGATCTTATTTAATGTTTACCTTTGAAAAAAATTAATTAATTAAAATATATTTATTTCAATTTTGATTGGTTCACCTCTGCATGTACAATGATTACATTGTACCACAAAATCTGTAATTTGTTGTACCATAGAATCTTTTGTTATACCAATGTAATTAATAAAAAACAATAATTACAGCACAACCCACAATAAAAGTATTGGTGTCACTTCATTCTATATACCAATTCTACAATTAATTTAATAAAAATGTCACATCATTCTATATACCAGCTAATCAACACAAACTCAAGCAATAATGAAAATTGATGAATCAACTCATACGGAGAATATAAAGTGTGTGATCTATTTATTGATATTAATTGGAGCACCTACTGTATATTTGGCAAAAGTAAAAAAAAAATGAATAAGCAACTATTCCTCTTGATCATTTCGCATAAAGTCAAAGATGATTTTTTAGCATTGCAATTTTTTTTTCAAGCCCAAACTTTGAAAGTGACCGCAACCACAAAGAATACCGACTGTGCAAGTGTGAAGAGAGGCATCTGAATGGATGATGATGGCAACCATGTAGGAGAGCATTAAGTTTAAAAGCTTTGAAATTTATTTAACAAATAAAAAGGGGGCACGATGAATTCTATTTTAGCAAACAACCCTATTCCAGAATTTGTGAATTTGTTTTCAAAATACTAAAAAGATATTTACAAATTTGTTTGAATGACTTGTATTGACCAATTTATTATAAAAAAATTGACATTTTAAAATAATATATGCTAAAATTTAGAAGTATTTGTTAATACATTTATTTTTGTATTTATGATATGTAGAAATTTTGAATAATAAACACATATTCAACAGAGATTATCCCGATCATGTACTATTGCGGAATACATACACAATACATAAGCTCCTCTACGTTGATCATCAATATAGCAACATCAATAACAATAAAACATCAAGAGCATTCACACATTAACACAATATGTAACCCGATGAAAGAATCTTGCTAAAAACCCCACACTATCTGTATATTAATGATTTAGAACATGTAACATTACAAAGTACAATGCTTATCACAAGCAATCCAGTACCAGCTCCACCTGTTACACACAATACAGCTCAGATCTGATCTCCATGCTTCCCTGCCTCCACAACTCAATAACTGCTCAAGAATTGATGAGAATGGTTTACCAAACTCGTTTTTCACCTGCAAAGAATCACTCACACTGTGTTGGATGTGAGCACAGGCTATAATTCTTGGTATTGGCCAATTCATTGGCATACTCAATCCCTCTGATTGTGCAAATCATCATGCACAACTATAGTCACAACTGATAGCAATCTGATCCTCTAACACTTGTCCCTGCTGAACTGAACATGCACTGACATGCAACTGAGTTAACTGATGTATTCTATAGTTGCATTATGAGTTAATAACTTGTGAATTAATTAATAACTAATTCACCCAACTCATCTCTAGTCTATTTGCCAGTTAGACTAAATACAACCAGTTTAACAAAGCTAAACTGAACACAACTCCATCAATTGCACCTCCAGTCCACTAAACTCAACTCACTTGAGTTCTAACTGAAGTCTTGCATGCAAATATTAGTCATCCCATAGGTAACCACATATTTCCTTCTGGGATCTACATGTACCACATCCGTAGCTCATCCTGAAGTGCTCCAAGAGAATAAGATTAAGTTTATAGTCTAAATATTATTACGAGCTAATAATATTTGAATGTTCTATATTTAGACTGAGCAGTCACTCCGTTGTGATCTAAAAATAGAAGTCCTTCTATTTTTTCCAACTTGACCAATCATCCATAAACAACAACCTGCAATCCATAGACATGATCCATATGTCTAAAAATAAACATAGTCTAAAAATAGACTTGCACCAAAAATAGCCTGCGGGTCCACTTAGTGAAGGCGACTCTTTTCATTAAGCTCTATCATCTTGTTGCAATCTCAACACTCCCTCTCGACAAGATATGGATTATCAGTAACCCCTATCCTGCCTCGGTGGTATTCGAATTTGCTCTTGGTGAGAGCCTTCGTCAAAATATCAGCATCCTGATCCTCCGTTGGAATGTATGAAAGTAACATGATCCTCCACTGCACACAATCTTTGATATGATGGTACCTGATGTCAATATGCTTAGATCTATCATGAAATATAGGATTAGCCGAGAGTTTAATGCAACTTTGGTTATCACAGTAAATCACAGTAGGATCCAAATGAGAATCGAACAAACCAACCAGGATCTTCCTCATCCATATAGCCTTGCATGCAACCAAACTTGCTGCCATATACTCGGCCTCTGCTGAACTGAGTGCCACGGGTCTCTGCTTCCTGCTGTACCAAGAAATTGTTGTCGATCCAATATTGAAGACCCCTCCTGATGTGCTCTTTCTGTCCATTGGGCTACCTGCCCAATCTGCATCCGTGAAGCCACATAGCTTCACCTCATCCTCCTGTCTGTACCACAATCCATATCCCGATGTGCCTCTCAATTAGTGCAATACATGCTTGCCCACCTTCCAGAAGAACTTGGTAGGCTTAACCATAGCTTGTGAAAGCTGGTTAACTGCATAGCATATATCGGGTCGTGTATTGACCAAATACATCAGCGACCCCACCAACTGTCGATAAACAGTGGCATCCACTTCTTCTCCCGAAGTGGCATCCTCCTTCCTCCAACCTCCAGGAAGAGGAGTATCAACAGGCTTGCAGCCATGCATGTTGAACTTCTTCAGTATCTCCCGAGCATACTTGCCTTGAGAAACAAACAGTCCACCACCGCGCTGCCACATTTCCAATCCTAGGAAATAGTGAAGGAGGCCCAAGTCCTTCATCTCAAACTTTGTAGCAAGATCCTTCTTGCATGACAGTATCAACAGCTCATCACCCGTTTGAATCAAATCATCAACATATAGTACAATGATAAGCAACTTACCCTCCACCACAATCTGGTATAGGTTCGGATCCGCCTCGCTCTTGGAGAATCCGAGTCCTGTGAAATAGTTGTCTATCCATGTGTACCAAGCACGTGGTGCTTGCTTCAACCCATACAACGCTCTCTTGAGCCTGCACACATGTGACTCGCTGCTGAAGACCTCAAAGCCTTCGGGCTGCTCAATGTACACCTCCTCCTCAATGACTCCATTGAGGAACGCAGTCTTCACATCCATCTGATGAATGTGTCATCCCATTTGCGCTGAGAGAGCAAGAATCGTCCATATGGAAGAATAACTTGCGACAGGTGCAAAGGTCTCCTCATAATCGATCCCCTCTATCTGTGAAAAACCTCGGGCAACAAATCTTGCCTTGTACTTCTCCACACTCCCGTCAGCTGCCTGCTTAACTTTGTAGATCCATCTCGAACCCACCACTGATTTCCCTTCCGGTCTAGGAACAATCTCCCATGCACTGTTTCTGACAATAGAATCATACTCTTCCACCATGGCATCTACCCATGCGGGATCTTCCACAGCTTCCTCGAAAGAGGATGGCTTAGTCACGACACACTTGCTCATAAGAGCCATGTATCCAGTGTACCGATCCGGTGACTATCTCTGCCTGCGTTGGGCTGTAGGTGGTCCTACAACTTTCTTTGCATCTTGAGCCAGTCGCTAAACTTTTGTCAAGCGCTTTCGCCCTCTGATGGTTGGCACTGCATGAGTGGACTCTTCCACTCCATGAACCTCATCCTGTGGCTGATCCACATCCTGAAGCTCATACTTAGGAACTAATAGCTCCTCATCTGCATGCAAGTGTAGCTCCCTCTCAAGCAAACACTTCATGGCTTTCTCCTCCTGAAATTTTATATCCCGTTGCACAATAGTTTTACCACTGTCTGGCAAATACAAACGATAGTTGTGGGGTGTATTAGTGTACCCCACAAATATCCCAACCTCTACGGTTAGCTCCAACTTCTTCATGGCATCCTTCGTCACATGCATGTAAACGTTAGCACCAAAAATCCTCAAATGAGAAAGATCAGGCTTCTTACCAGAATAAGCCTCCTTGGGTGTACTCATGCCAAGTATCCTATGAGGACAACGGTTCTGCACATAAACTGTTGTATTGCATGCTTCCGCTCACAAGTGAAGGGGTAGGCCCTGATCATGCAACATTGCCCGTGCAGCACCCACGACATTTTGTTCTTCCGCTCAGCTACCCCATTCTGCTGTGGGTTATGGGGAGCTATGAGCTCTCTACGAATCCCTTCTACCTTGAAGAAATCCTTGAACTCGTCCAAGATGTATTCACCACCATTATCGCTCCTAAGAGCCTTCACCTTCTTCCCTAACTCCTTCTCGACCAGTGCTTTGAATTCACAGAACTTTGAATATGTTTCACTCTTCTTCTGCATGAAGAAGATCCAGCATTTACGAGAGAAATCATCAACAAAAATCACATAATACCTGTGGTTTGCTGTCGAAGCAACTGAGAAAGGTCCACACATGTCTGTGTGAATTCTCTCAAGGATTGTCGTGGCACGACTATCCTTCTCATGAAAGGTGGCTTTCACAAACTTCCCCAAAGTACACCCCTTGCACTGATCTAACTGCGGAAGAGTGCCTTTAGGAAGCCCTGTAGTGATCTGCTGCAGTATCTTCAAGGTTCCATGGTGAAGGTGATCCAATCTCCTGTGCCACAACTCGCCATCATCCTGGCTCACCAATCCTTCTGCCTTGCCTGCCATTGCTACGCATCCATCTACATGCAACTGATAAAGGTTCCTTACTCGAACCCCTATCTTCCGGGTCTCACCAGTTGTCTTGCTGCGCAGGAAAGCTTTTCCCTTGCTGAAAACAACATCATACCCCTTGTCTTCTAACATCGCCACAGAGATGAGATTCTTCTTCAATCCTGGAACATGCATGACTTCCTTCAATACGAAGGGTTTACCAGACTCCCTCTCAAAGGAAATGGTACCGATACCGGTCGCACTGTATCTACCATCATCGCCCATCTCGATGTGCACTCCAAGATCTTTGTCCTCCATATCAGAAAACAAATCTCTATCTCTCGTCATGTGAAAAGACGCACCACTGTCCAAGAACCACACCGATCCCATCACACTTGAAACCAAGCATGCGATCAATGAAAAATCAAGCTCAAACTGCGAGGCTAGAGCCTCTCCTGCTGAAGATCCAGCAGCCTGCTTGTTCTTCTTCTTCTGCGGACAATTAGTGGCATAGTGTCCGTGCTAGTGACATTGAAAACACTTCACCTTGGACATGTCCTGCTTCTTGCCTTTCGCACTAGACTGAGAAGCTTTCTTTCTCTTCCCTTTCTTTGCTTTGGCAGCCAAAGCACAATTCTCTTCATCAGATACCTTTGATGAATATCCGTCCCTGGTACTCCGCCTGATCTCCTCCAACACAAGATCTGACAACAGTCTTTCCCATCCTGGCAATTTCTCCCGACCATTGACAGAGTCCTGATAGGAATGCCAACTCTTCAGAAGACCAAGGAGAGCCAAGCTCACCAAGTCCTCATCATCGATAGTAACCCCCACACTTCGCAGCTCATCTCGACATTGAGTGAACTTCGTGAGATACTTGGGCATACTGTCACCCTTCTCGCATTTGATGTTTCTGAGTTTATCTTTGAGCGCCAACTTTCTCTGATCGTTCTTGCTTTGGAGTAATTTTGTTAATGATTTCCACATCAAATATGGAGTAGCCTTTCCATGGAGGCTGGACACAATGTGATCCCTCACGCCCTCCAACAGAATTCTTCGACATTTTGCTATCTTCTTTTGCCAAGCTTCAGCTTCAGCAGCATCAGTAGGTTTTGGGACATCCGCATCCACGAACTCCTTCAACCCATTATCATCTAACACTACCTCCATCCTGTCCTTCCATGCAATATAATTCGTACTACCCTCAAGGGCATACTCCAATCACAATCCTGTGAAAGACATCTTAGTTTTGACACCAAGAAAACACTGCTGCAAATTTGAATTCCACCAGCAACCAACTCAACTGCCTCAGATCTAAGATTCGTGAGAACACAATATTTCTCGTATAGAGATCGACTGTATGGGCATTCACCGAATATCTCACCTTCCAAAAGAAGGATGAATCCAGAGGCTACCTGGACCGATTACAGACTCTGCCTGAAGAAATAGAATGTAAATACTTCCTGAATAGTAGATCTGATGATCAACAGCTTTGATACCATGTAAAACTTTTTCTACAATTCAAAGCGCTCTGATACCATGTAGAATTTTTTCTACAAATCAAAGCGCTCTGATACCATGTAGAAATTTTGAATAATAAACACATATTCAATAGAGATTATCCCGATCATGTACTATTGCGGAATACATACACAAATACAAAAGCTCCTCTACGTTGATCATCAATATAGCAGCATCAATAACAATAAAACATCAAAAGCATTCACACATTAACATAGTATGTAACCCGGGGAAAGCATCTCGCTAAAAACCCCACATTATCTGTATATTAATGATTTAGAACATGTAACATTACAAAGTACAATGCTTATCACAAGCAATCCAGTACCAGCTCCACTTGTTACACACAATACAGCTCAGATCTGATCTCCAAATCTATTCCACTGCTTGCCTGCCTCCACAGCTCAATACCTGCTCAAGAATTGATGAGAATGGTTTACCAAACTCGTTTTTCACCTACAAAGAATCACTCACACTGTGTTGGACATGAGCACAGGCTACAATTCTTAGTATTGGCCAATTCATTGGCATACTTAATCCCTCTGATTGTGCAAATCATCACGCACAACTATAGTCACAACTGATAGCAATCTGATCCTCTAACACATGTCCCTGCTGAACTGAACATGCACTGACGTGCAACTAAGTTAACTGAGGTATTCTATAGTTGCATTATGAGTTAATAACTTCAAAATTCAATAATTGAACTAAGTAGTAGGGAAACGCTAGCTATGCAACCTTGTTTTATAAATAGCAAGCTCATTTCATTACCTTTTTAAACCCAACATGTTTAAATTCCCTACGAAACATTTGGGAAATTTCAATTTTGATGATGCATAGAATAAACACGGAAAACCAAGTTGTAAAAAAGTAAAATCACTTCAAGCCAGCGTGGAATCTTCCCTCTTCACGCGCTGGTGGGCTTTGCAAGTTCCTAGGTAGAATGAGTGAGGAATATCAAGTTGTAAAAGGAAATCATGAATGATGTTTCATTGTTGAGTCTTCCCTCTTCATGTGTTGGCTAGCCATCAAGTAAAAGCAGTGGACGATATTTGTGGATGTTGTTCCGCTTGGCGCATTGGTGGCCAAGAAATTCAGAAAATGTCAAAACGCGTGGAGAAATATCTCATAAAGTGGCACAACGCGCCGACAATATTATATCGAATCATCCAAATATTACATGATTTATTGAAACCATTAAAGAGGAAGTATTCCATTCCCCATGATTTTTGTCATGCATGACCCCATATTGACAAAAAGTGTTGCTTTTTTACGCTTTTTTGATGAAAGTACTTTCAGGAATGAATGGCAGCAATCACATCATGCAATTCTTAATGAGCGCTTTCTTTTACAGGATATTTTCTCACTCTTAAATTGAAAAATCCCTGATTTGTCATCATTGGGCTCGTTAAACACCTACAACGATGGTTTGAGCAACTCTTTTTCGCTCTTTTTCTAGCTCATTAAAATGAAAAATATCACTTGAGCATTCTTTTTTGGGATTTTTTTCTCGCTCGTAAAACTATAAAAATCCCAAGTTCCTTCTTCAGACTTATTAAACACTTGTGAAGAAGCTCCAAGCATTCTTTTAGGTACTTTTCTCGCTCGTTAAACTGAAAAATCTCGTCACCAGGCTCGTTAAAAATCTACAGCAATAATAAGAGCAATTACCTTTTTTTTGACCATTTCTCACTCTTAAAATCGAAAAATCCTCCAGTTTTCCCCTTCTTCAGGCTCGTTAAATCTATGAAGAAGGAATGAGTAGTTCTTTTACCTCTTTTTCCTTGCTCACTAAATTGAAAAAGATACTTTGAGCTTTCTTCATTTGACTCATTAAAATTTGATGAAGGTATTGAGTTTGTCATGGCATGACTCATTAAAAATTCACGACGAATATCGAGTTTAGTCTGTCTCCCCATACTTGTAATAAAATGAGGTCAACATCTATTGAGCATAGGTTTCTTTTTATCCAGAATCAGTATATTAACTCAAGGAAAAGTAACTAATCTGGGTATACTATTAAACTATTGTTGCACTCGGTTAAAAACTATGACAAAGGGACCACCCTGGAGTCATTCTTTACGATCTTTTCAGACTCTCTAAATATGAAAAGACCACCGAGTTGTCTCATCTAGACTCATTAAATTACACAGATGAAGTATAGAGTCACTCTTTTTACGATCCTTTTCAGACTCTTAAAACATGAAAATATCGACGAGTTTGCTTGTCTAGACTCATTAAACTAATCAGATAGGGCATAGAGTCACTCTTTTTGCGGTCCTTTTTAGACTCTTAAAAAATAAAAAGATCGATGAGTTTACCCATATGGACTCACTAAACTAATCAGATGGGGAAAGTGGAAAATACAACTATGTTGAGTATTTGAAAGTGTGGTTTGGCATCAGTCGTTCCCTTGAACGTGACACTCCCTCAGATAAACCTTCTTTGTGACGGCCTCTCAATATGAATCTTACCATCCTATGAGTTTAGCCTATATACCCTGATGTTCTTGCATCTTTGTATCCTAACACTCTTTGGTGTTCATGAGTCTAGTGTTGCATGGTTAAAACCATTTTCGTGCCTTCTATTGTTCAAGGGAAAACATTTTTTCTTCTGTTTCCTCCATCAACCCATCAAGCATATCCTTTCATCATGCCCTCTGTTGTTTTGACCAAATGCTCAAATATTCCCCAAAAAACAAATCATTCTTGTCCCATTTCGTGTCGATTGATGTTGGACACATTATTGCCTACCTTTCGATAGGTCTCTTCCTATCGACTTCAACACTCTATCTATGAAAAAGATCCAGAAACACTTCAGTGCCTTGGCACTTGCAGACATCAATGGCAAGTAACCTTTTGTTTGATCTGGGGTTCTCATTATTGGCTCCCGGTTAAACGATTCTATAAGTGTTCGACGACAAAAGCAATTTTCACACTCACTAGATTGTACTATGCATCTTGGAGACCATCACCATTATTGGTGGCCTTCCTCGCATCTGTTAATGGTCTCCATTATTGACTAGTAATCAGATGATTTCATGCATGTTCGACATCAATGCATATATTCACATGTATTGATCTATGCTGTTCGGTGAAGCGGAAATCAAGACCTTGGGTAGAGGTTTGCATCACTCATCATTGTTTCCTCTCCTAAGTTGTGTATATTGTTTTTTGGAGATAGCTCATCAGAATGATCCTATTATGACACCAGGTCTACATTGTGCTTATCAGCAGCTAGACTTGTCATATCTCTTTTATGATAAAATCACTTTGACATAGCTACTGAGCGTGGGAATGCCCAACTCAGGACATGATTTTAGTTATTTTATATATATGTGTTGTATTAGGTTTCTCGTACCGCCCGACGCTCTGATCCTCTCTCTCTTTTTTTCAAGAAGGAATAGAACACTTAAGTATAAAGTGTTTTGGCCATCATCGCAACCTATGATCTCACACTTTTGGGGGCATCTGTTATATAGGAAAATGACCTCCTCATTAGTTCAGAGGGCAAAGACATGATGATTGAAGCAATGACCAAGTTCACAAGCCTTGTTTCCAAGCTAACGCTGCCTATACATTGACAACTTGCTTTATAAAGCTTCTCAGCAAGCCAAAGGGAGTGTTAGTGACCCAAGTAACTCTACTTGTTACCTCGGGGACAATGTTAGTGAACCCCAATGAGGATGTAAGGGTAAAAGGAGTGGATTGACTAAGAAATATTCCTTTATTCTCTCCTAAATCAAATCTAAAAAGCAAGGAAACATCCAAGTTCAACGTATTTGGGGGATTACTAATCCTAATGAAGTATGCAAATGGGAAAGAGCTCAAAAGAATGGCAACATCATTGCTTTTACCTAAAGAAACTCATGGAGAAACTTGGAAACCCTAACCTCACATGCTACATAAGTAGAGCTAGGGCTATTATGAAAGGGATCAGATCATTTGAAAGGATAACTTACTTGATTGTTGAGTAGAGTCTCAAACTTAAGCACAAGAAGTTCGTAAGAAGGGAGAGAGAGAGAGGAGTTGGAGGGGCAAGGGAAGGCTGATGCAATCGAAGGTTGTAATCACTCTTTCAACATTAATATATAATTGTAGTTGTATTGTCTACTCTGTGGTGTTGGTACTATAATTCATTTATATGTTTATTGAATATCTTTTAGCATGAGTAGCTTAGTTATGTGCAACTAGATGTCTTTTGTATATTCATGCATTGATTGTCAAGGTTTTATGTTGTGATTGCGCTTGTCTTTTCTATGTGCAGGACTTGATCTGGAGTCGTCTCAGGGGACTTTCGCCTACCTGCATTGTGCTCTGTAGCAACTCTACACGAAGACTTGAGGTAATGAATCCATCTTGCTTTGATAGTTAGTTTTTGAATATGGACATGCATGTATATTTCTGACAGCTGCAGTTAATCTTACAGTCTGCCAAGGGTCTTGGGAAGACCCTTGAGATTTCCCTCATTCTCCATACACCATGCATTAATCCCTATAACAGAGAGAGGTTGACATCTGTAATCCAAAAGTGAACAAAATTAACATAAACAATGGGAAACTATGAAAAAAAAACTACAAACACACTCAACACACCTATAGAGAGTATGTACATAGTGTACCATGCATGGGATCAAACATAGTATTTTTTGAGTTACAACCCATTTCTATTTAGCACCAATGGAGTTCCATTGAGATCCATTAAAGCGTAAGTTCATTTTGCAAGGATTCTCTTGAAAACGTATGGGCCTAGCCACATAGGCTAGAACTTTCCTCGACCTAACTTGTCAGCCTCCTGATCATATAAGAGAACCAGATCTCCTTCTAAGAAGATTCTAGGCTTGACACTTTGTCATATTTCGCTTTAATGCGTCTTTTATGGGCTTCATTGGCTAACGCAACATCGCGTTGGGTTTCATCCAAACGAGTTAGACGTAAAAGACACTCCTCCCTTGTGGAAGTAGTGGGGATAATTTCGATAGCTAGTTTCAACGATGGAATTTCGCATTTGATGGAGAGGATTACTTCCAGACCATACACCAACTGGAAGGGTGTGAATCCAGTAGAATTCCTAATTGACGTTAATATGCCCACAAGGAAATAAAGAGAAGCAAGTGCTAGTACGCTTTGTGGACCCCTATCATATGTTGAACCATAGTCTTCAGAACTTTGTTAATCGCCTCAACTTTTCCGTTAGCTTGAGGATAATAGCGAGCGGAATTTTCATGTGAAAGTCCCAATTTGGAAGCTAATTCAATCATCATATGATTTTGAAAATTATTCCTGTGATTGATTACTATTGCTTGTGGAACACCAAACCTAGCAATCACGTGGTTAAAACAAAAGTACACAGTCGTTTTGCCAGTATTATTGAATGTAGGCATCGCTTCAGCCCACTTAGTAAAGTCGTCAATAGCGACAATAGTGTAGCCATGCCCCCTAGTCGAGTGAGGGTTACAAGTTTTTAAAAATCGATGCCCCATTTTGTAAAAGGGACCAATGGAGACGAGGGGATGGAAATGGGAAGGTGGAGCACAGAATTTTTGATCATAGATCTAGCACACATGGCATTTCTGGACTGTGAGGACTGAGAGGATATAGTCATGGAAAACGGTGGGCTAAAAGTAATCGACACATAAGATATTTTCTGTGGTGGCATAACTAGATAAATGTCCACCACATGCCCCTGAGTGGCATTCATTCAATACTTTCTCAGCCTCCTCAAGAGTGAGGCACCTCGGTAAAATGGTATCGATACCATGATGGCAAAGGGTGTCGTTGATAATCACATAACTTCATGATTGGTACTAGATATGCTACTACTCTGAGTGAGAAGTATTAGGCAAAAAAGTTTGGGTCTAGAGATAAATGAGAAAATCTCCATACCATGGGTCGGATGATGAGATTAGGACAATGACTCGTCTGCAATGAAACCTTTAAATGTAGATTCAACATCAAGGGAAGGGAGATCGCACATAAGCTTGAAAAAAACTAAGGATTTCTTCGACTTAGATTCCATGAATTCTAGGTTGAACTCTTGAAGAAGAACAATCCACTTAGAGTATTTTCCACCCACCAATTGACGTGACAATATGTATGTCATAGGGTTGCAATCTGAAATGACTGTAGTTTTGTGAAGAAGGACGTAATGGCGAAATCTCTAGATGGATTGAACGACCACCAAAGCTAACCTTTCCACATGAGTATATCATATCTTAGTATCATTGAGGTTCCAACTCAGATAATAAATGGGATGTTGAGTCCCCATATTGTCTTCTTGGAACAAAACCATAGCTATAGTAGATATGGCGACAAAAAAGTACAGGAAATAATTATGCTGATAGTCAGGAGGATATAGAAGAGATGCCTGAACTAGAACATCTTTCAAAGAATCAAACGCTTTCTTCACAACGTCATCCCAATAGAAAGGGAATCCCCCTTTCCAGTAAGCAAGAAAATCCTTTGGCCTGTTCAACATAGTTAGGGACGAACATCCTCAGGAAGTTGGATTTCCATTTGAGTCTTTGTAACTGAACAATATTTGAGGGTGCAGCCAATTTGATGATTGCCTGGAATTTTAAAGGATCAATATGAATTCCTTGTTTCAAACCTATGAAATCAAGGAGTCAACCAAAATTGGCAAAAAAACACATTTGTGCGGGTTAAGTCGAATATTATCAGCAGAGTTTTACATGAAGGATCTTGTTCTAATGCATTACTATTTGGGACTAGAAGTCTGGCGAGGACTGAATGAAGTTTATTTAGGTCAAGGAAAGTATGTGATTAAGATGCTAAAGAAGTTTGACATTATGGACTGTAAACCTATGACCACTTCGATGATCACAAACTTGAAAAGGCTAAGGAGTTCTGAATCAAGCCCCATGGATCCTTCGATATATAGACAACTCATTGGCTCATTGATGTACTTGGTGAATACTAGATCTAACATATGTTTTGTAGTAAATGTACTTAGTTAATTCCAAGTGGAGCTGGAGCACGATCATTGGATAGAAGAAAAACATATTCTGAGATATATGCAATGAGCCATCAACTATTGCCTAGAATATGATAGAAGGAATGATATCCAATTGGTTGGTTATATAGATTCTGAATGGGGAGGAAGTGAACAGGATGGAAGAAGCACTATGAGAGAATGTTTCAGTTTAGGATCCTCCATGGTCTCATGGATGAGTGGAAAGAAAGACACTATTGCTTTTAGTAGTGCTAAAGTTGAATATGTTGCAGCATGTGAAGTAAGCAAAGAAGTAGTATGGTTATGGAAGTTTCTATTCAACTTGTTTGAAGGATGGATGAACCCTACAATGATACTTTTTCATAACACCAGTTGTAGTGGTTTCTCTGAGGACCCATCATTTCATGGAAAGAAAAAGCATATCGACATCAAGTATCACTATATTCGAGAGCTAGTACAAAATGGTGTTTTGCAACTATGATATATCTCTACTAATGAGTAGGTAGCTGATATATTGACAAAATCACTTCAGAACAAGAAGCTTGTATACTTAAGGGACAAGCTCAGTTTGGTGGATTTTTCCTCCCTAATTGAGAGGGAGAGATAAAGACTACATTATTTTCTTCACTTTGGAAGAAAGAATGGAGGATTGGGTAACCATCTGGCATTCAATACTCTTTGATAATGTGGTAGGGAATTAAAGATAAGAGTAGTAGTGGACCAATATTTTTTGAGTACTAGCTACCCAAGATAAGAATAGTCCAATGGGATTTCATACTCTGTGAACACCTGGGTGGGATATGTACCTTGGGATACAATGATGATGGTGTCTATAGATCATTGGTCTCACAAGCATTGTGCTCTGACGTTGTGGAGAGATAAATTTTTTAATCAAGTCCTTGCTATATGAAAATGAAAATGATGGTTATTATGATGCTAGATAGATGGGTTACCAATCTGAATCTTCTTATGAGATCTCTTCATATTGAGAATGACCATGTACCTCTTATGAATACCTCCCTAGTTAAGAGGGAGTGTTGAAAAAATGTGTAACTAGGTTTGGTCTTCATTAGTATGAAATGTATTCTCATAAATATAAAATGGAAAAGAAATAATTATTATTATTTAAGCATGGGTTTCATGCTCAAGTTCTTTTATTTGATAGGTAAAGCACCCATTGAGTGTTTCCAGGGGTTGTCATAGGCATAAGAGTCATTTTCAGATATGGAAGACCATATGGGAACATTGTATATTGTAAAGAAAAAATTATCTTGTCTTGAAAGTGTCAAAATACCTCCAAGATCAAGTCAGCGTAAAGAGTTCTCAAATGGCCCTACATGAAGAGCCACGTCCATGCTTGAGGTAGCCTATATATAAGAGGAAATCGTCCTCCATTTGGACCACTCACTAACTCATCTCTTATGTGAAGAAGAATAAGAAAGTGAAGTCGAAGAAGGGAGTGCGAAGAAGAGGAAGTCGAAGAAGTAGAAATGTGTGGGTCTTCTCTATTCTTCTGGAAAAGCGAAGTTATGGTTTCTACCTTGGGATCTTATGGGGTTCGATTTTGGAAGTAGAAGAGAAGAGAAGGAAAGAAAAGGTCTCTTAGGGAATCATACTAGCCCTAAGACTGAAGTCAAGCCAAGCTAAGGAAAGAGGAATCATATTAGAATGAGATTGAAGTCTCCTAGAGAAGTAGCAACATTTGCAGCAATTATTGGGGAGTAGAATTTATGATTTACTAGGAGGTCGAAGATATTGTAGCAAGAGACTGGTAGACTTGATCTTGGAGGGTATTTGTCTAATTCTAGGTCATGGTGTTCGTCAATTGAAAGATCTGAAAGATAAGAAGAGATGTATGGGTTTTCTCCTCAAGAGGATGGGTTTTGGCCCTCGCTTGTAGCCTATATACGGTTTCACTGTTCTTATTGTTTTGATAGCTAATTTATGTATTACACTTTAGAATAATAATGAAAAAAACTAATAATTAAAAAGGTAACAAAAGAAATTATCAAGTTAAGAGAATTAACATATTCATTGCCCTATTGAATTCTCAACATTACATGTTCCAAGTGCTCCTCTTTGTTTTGGTTGAAAATTAAAATGTCATGCAAGTACACTATAACAAATTTCCCCAAGAATAGTTTCAATACATAATTCATGAGCCTCATGAATGTTCTTGGGGCATTTTCCAACCCAAATGGAATAACCAACCATTCAAACAATCCATCCTTCTTCTTGAAATCAATTTTCCACTCATCACCTTCTTTGATTCAGATTTGATGATAACCACTCTTCATATATATCTTTGTGAAATATGAAGTCCCAATCAAACATTCTGTAATAGACACTATCCTTGGGAAAATAAATTGGTACTTGATGGCTATCCTATAATGGCTCTAGAATTTGTGTGGAATTTGTACACATTCTGCTTTCACCTATCTTCTTTGTAGTCAATATTGTTGGTACAACACATGGAATCAAACTTTCTCTTATCAATCTTGTATAGAGCATCTCAAATACCTTCTTATTTACTTCCTCATTCTCTATTGGGGTCATCCTGTAAGGTGCCCTGTTTGGTAATCTTGATCCAGCAATCAAGTCAATTTGATGAGAAATACTTCTCATGGAAGGTAGTCCTTTTGGCAATTCATTAGCAACAATCTCCTAGAATTCATCTAACAAGGATTTAATTTCCGTCAGGATGGTTCCTAATTTCACTTCCTTTGCGACATCCTTTGGAATCTTTGTGTTGGGTCCTTCATTTTTGAAGGAATAAAAATTGCAAAGGTCATTTTGGATAGAATTGTGAGAAATAGAGCACCAAAAAATCAAAGCAACAGTGAAATGTTTTGGAACTTGCACAGCGAAAAATAAGGGAGTGTGCCGATGAACTGGGAGCCAATTTTGATGCAATAAATAGATAACCAAGCTAATGGCCCTAGTTATTGTAAAAACATGGATCAAGCGAGTGTGGTATCGAAAACTAAATCAAGTGAGTGCAGCTATAAAAGAAGGCAGTGATAAACAAGTTTAGATAGTGTTTTAAAGTTCATATCGAGCCAGGAGTACAAACAATCCCTATATATGTTGGTACTGTGTTGTAGTGTTTAGTGCTATCCAATTTCTAAGGTCCAAGCTTGTAATGTTTTTCTTATGTATTATCTGTGGGTTTTGATTCTGTGCACAAGCTTGTAACTGTTACGAGCTGTAATGGTGATTATGTAATGTAATTAAACTATGTTGCTTTAATATGAGGAGGATGGGAATTTTGATATTCTGTTGTGTATTTTATGGACCCTTTTAAAAAATTTCTACATATGTTTATTTTCCGTTATGTGTATGAATCAAATGATTGAAAATGAATGTTTTAATAGTTGAGCAAGTTGCACAATTAAGCAAATTTAGATCCCCTACATCCATTTATGGTTCTTGCTCACCTCGAGTGAGATCCTCCTTTGTTCCAAAGGAGTGAAAATGTCAGCAAAATGATAGACTATGTGGGCCTTTTGTTTGCACCCTTAGTCGAACACTGGGTCAAACTCAAATTAAATTTTTCTACCAATAGATGGTTTTGTTACACGAACCTGAAGTTGCTTAAGGGGGTTTAGATCATGCAGCGATAGTATATTTGCTGAAATATCCAAAAATGGTGGCATGAGAGGGTTTATTACTTTATTTTGCAGCAAGTGGAGCTCAGACAGATGGATATGAGTTGGGTCAAAGAAGAAACGTTGTATGTCGAGCCTACTTGTGATCAATACTAGATCTTTTGGTGTGAATTCCCCGAGAAGTTAGAGAATTGGCTGACTCAATTTCACGATAAATCAAGGCTTGTGGTATATCCGAGGTTACGTAATAATTGAACCATAATTGGTTTAGCCAATACTCATCAGAGTGATATAGAACCGATGAGAGTCGTCAACTTTTTGGTTAACATTACTCTTGAAGGCTATATTATTGAATTTGTGACTGAAAATCATTAGTCATTCTCCTGCATAGAAGACATATTCAAATTTGAAATATGAGGATGGTTTCTAAAGGAAATTTCACTTTGGATTAAGGTACTATTGTTCAAGGCAACTTATTGGAGTTTCAACTAGTTCAAATGGCATCTTAAGTTACTCGTACTGGTAGAATGGATTAAGGGAGAGGAATGTTGTGTTAATGCAGGAGGATGAAGGAGTTGCTATAATGAATTAAGAAGAGTTGTGGAAGGTGAGAGACTTCAAAGTGTTGTGGAGGGAAAGAATAGTTGAAGAGTGGCATGAGAAGAAGTTGTGGGAACTTAGGGTTGGAAGAAGGGAATTGTAGCGCATAGGTGATGCTATAAGGAGTTCGGAAGTGCATAAGAGAGAAATGGAGACTCCACTATGATGCATGAGGATTTAGATGGGTTTTAGATGCTTGAGCCAGATGTCCAATTGATTAGGATATCAGATGATGATAAGCTAGTAGATGATGATTTACATTTTATGATAAGGAGAATCTTCTTTGAAGAATATTCAACACCATAACACAGAACCCCACAGTACGACATCACAACTCTTCCTACTCCACTTGATATTCCCCTAGTGCCATATCAAATTCTGTATTTTCTCTTTTCCAAGTTACACGAGTTTATTAAAGTTCATATATCACTTAAAGATAAAATTAGTTCTAGTGGTGTTAGTCAACCAAGTTCAGCTATTTTGTTCTCAACTGGATTCCCGACAATTCATAATTTTTTCTACAATGAAACCAATCATGGTTGGAGTCACAACTGGTTCACTTACAAGATACCTCGAGTTCACAGGAAAGCGGGGTGAGGGTGTTGAACATCATAGGTATTTGTGTCAAGTTTTTTGGAGATTTTGTCAAATCCATGACACTACTAATATCATTGAGTTTCAAACCATGTTGCAGGATAGATCATTGAGGTGGTTCATAAAATAGATCGATGATAACCCCAACGTTAGTATAGATCTGGTTAAGCAAGAATTTATTCAGGAGTTTAAGTTACTGCAATCAAATCAGTAAGGATTGGTAGAATTGTTGAACATTCGCCAACGAGAGGGGTAATATGCTTGGTAATGCATGCAATAATTCAAAGATGCTATTAGTAAATTATATTACCCTATTCATCCCCATCACCAGAGAGACTTTTTTATCAAGACCTTGTTTCCAATGATTTGTATTCCTCTATCTCAACAGAAAGTTAACATGCTTCAAGATGCCTTGGAGCAAGCAATGAAAATAGAGGCTATGGATGGTTATTTACAAGATTACAAAGTTAGTGGGCCTTCAACAGATCTTGCTATTATGGACCTCCAAAATCATATTGCCACATTGACAAAAAGGCTAAAATTTCTAACACCTTCACGTCCTATGAGACCTCATGTTTGGTGTCCCACTATTAGGTTGAAGAAAATCATGTTATAGAGTGCCCGTGTCTGAGAGGGCAAAGATTATGTAGTACTCCTATGGGACCTTCATCATCACAATCTTCTTGAGTTGTGTAAATCTCATCCATGCTTCCCTATCAAGGTCATACGAAGTTCTAGTCATTTCCTAGTCTACCAGGTATATTTGCAAATGATTACTGTGAGATATGTCGAAGCTTTGGCCATCTACCTCATTTGTGTCTTATTTTACAAAAGTATTCAAATGTTCCAAATAACTTATTTTGTGAGTTCTGTGGATCACCCAATCACCATACAGATCAATGTCGGTCCTTGGATCCTCTATCGGACCGCCTTGACTATTCTTCTTTCCATGTTAATGAGACTCCTCGAGGGCGAGGAGGAGGAGCTTCGAGGGGAGGAAGGAAAAGTGGAAGAGGCCCGATTATATGTTCTAACTATGATCAGGAAGGCCATGTGGTGAGAAAATGTCCTTTCCTACGGAGACCATGGGGTTCATATTGTTGAGTAAATACACATGCAACTGAAGATTTCCTTGAACTTATTGCTTGATGGGAGAAGCGAAAGCGGGTGAAGGGAGCTAATTTAGTCTATGTAGAGCCTTGGGATCCTAGTTCATCAAAGAAACCCAATATGAATGTTGTCACGAGAGGAGGAAATAAGACGAGAGCTGATATTGGAACTCTTGATCAACCATTTGTTATAAAACCTATATCCCCAAAGAAATCGTATGATTCAAACCAAAAAAATGAGTATTATAGGGATGCAGCTGAGCTTTTCAGTCAGTTAATATCTTTACAAGGATCTAGTATTGAAATGCGGGAGAAAATAAAGGGTCATGAGGAGAAAAATTTCGCAAAACCTTCTCAACCTATAATGGATTTGTTTAAGTTATTCTTACATATTATGAATGATGAGTAGCTCACTGGCCAGTTGCAGAAGAAGTTGAAGACTATTGTTAAGGATGATGTGTTCCCTGAGGAACTGATTCTGCAAATCTACATGAGAGGCATTCTAGATGGGTACGGAGGAATAAGAAGAGAGATGGAAGGGAGGTTTAGGTAGAATGTAACAGCCTTGGTTAAAAATTCCATGTCAAAATATATAAGACCATGTTGACGGGACACATATTCCAAGATGAATGGTGGAAAAAACATCCTAGTAGGTGTTTATTTAGTTTGTTATTGTAGGTTTTAAACCTGTACAGAAATTACCTGCATATGAATTCTAAAACGCAGAAAATAAACAATGCGAGAGCATAACACATAAAACACATATACACAAAGATTTTCCCTTGGACCCCAAAACTGGGACTACCAGCTTGATTTTTCATTATGTTCCTTTCAATGTTACAATACATATTTATACATGCTGAAGCATCCAATACCATGGACCGAAGACCATCGCGTCCAAAACCATGGACCGAAAACCATCACATTCAAAACCATGTGCGAAAAATCATGCACAAAACCATAGGTAGGTCCGCCCAACCTAATATAGGGTCCAAAAACAAAATTTTCCGGGGCACTGCCCTGGACCCCATACAGTGGGGTTACCTACACCCCTCAAACCCCCTGTGACTCCCCCCGATATGCAATCAGCGCAATGAACGGGGGGGCTCCGCCCCACTTCTAACTCATCGGTTAACTATGTGGGCTAGTCATGGAAATCATATAACACAACCCAATGTTCTCCCACTTGTTGTTTTCTTTCCACAGGGGGCCACAAGAGAGCTTAGTCATTTATCCAGCCCTATAACGCCCATTGTTTCTCTACACCAAGAGAAATTCTCAGAGCTCACAAATTTTTTCAATGCATCTGTAGTATTCTTTAAAGTGTCCACCTTTACCAGCAACACCTTTTTGTCTTCTATCATATCTCTCACAAAGTGATACTGAACATCAATGTGCTTTGTCTTTAAATGATATGCAGTGTTCTTTGCCAAGAAAATTGCACTTTGGCTGTCACAGTATATCTTTATAGCTCCCTATACTAACCCCATACTTGAACACAATCTCTGCAACCAAACTACTTCCTTTCTTGCAAGAGTGGTTGCCATGTATTTTGCCTCTGTAGTTAATAGTGCCACTACAGATTGTTTCTTACTCATCCAATTGACTGCACCTCCAAATAGGTTAAACACATACCCACTTGTAGATCTTCTCTGATCCAAATCTCTAGCCTAGTCTGCATCAACAAAGCCATGAATATCCAACACTCTGTCCAATCCTGGTCTTCCTTGGTAGCACAAACCATAATCACTAGTGCCACACAAATACCTGAAAACCTGCTTCACTACTATCCAGTGCTCCTTCCCTGGTTTTGACATAAACCTGCTCAATACTCCCACTGCATGTGCAATGTCTGGTCTAATATATACCATCGCATACATTAGGCTACCGAATGAACTTGCATATAGAACATGGGACATGTCCTCTTCCTCTTCATGTGCCTTGGGACACTGTTCAACTGATAACTTCACACCTACAGGAATAGGAACCTTCATCGGTTTACTATCCCACATATTAAACCTCTGAAGTATTGTGTCGACATACTTCCTATGGTTTAACCAGAGCTTCCTATTTTCCCAATATCTTTTAATTTCCATGCCCAAAATATAGTTTGTAGCACAAAGATCTTTCATGTCGAATTTGGAGGACAGGTGGGTCTTCAAATCCTGGATAATTTCTTTGTCATTTCCAACCAGCAACATATCATCCACATATAAGACTAGATAAATAACACGGTTACCGATTAATTTAAAATACACACAGTGATTTGCTTTGCTTCTGGTGAAGCCAATTCCCCGTATAAATGTATCAAATTTCTAATACCACATCCTTGGTGACTGTTTTAACCCGTACAGAGACTTTTGTAACTTGCATACTAGTTTTTTCTTACCCTTCACCACAAAACCTTGAGGTTGCTTCATGTAGATATCCTCTTCTAGATCCCTGTGAAGAAACGTTGTCTTCACATCCAGCTGTTCTACCTCAAAATCAAAAGCAGAAGCAACATATAGAAGTAATCTAATAGAAGCTACCTTGGCAATAGGAGAAAAAATATCACCAAAATCAATTCCTGGCACCTTGGAATAACCTTTTTCTACCAACTAAGATTTGTATTTCTCCACCTTTCTTTCTTCATTTGTCTTCTTATTGAATGCCAATTTGCTTCCAATGGGTTTCCTTCCAGCTGGAAACTCCACCAGATCCCAAGCCTCATTTTTGTGCAAAGATTCCATTTCATCAACCATGGCCTATTTCCAGAGTTTTCCATCCTCTGAATCTACTGCTTCCCTCACAGTTCTAGGATCATCATCAGTAATAGATAAAGCAAAATTTGAACAGAAAGAAGATGGACTATACCTTTCTGGGTGCATTCTTTCTCAAACTGATATTCTCACACCCAGATTTTGTGGCTCTTCATCTTCTGATTCCTCCTCTACTATAGAGTCTGATTCTTCCTCCTTTAGCTCACACTCTATCTTCTCAAGTTCCTTTAGTTGGAATTTATGTTTAATAACATCTTTCACCTCTCTGAACACCACATCTCGGCTATACACAACCTTCCTTGTTACTGGTTTCCAAAGCTTATAACCCTTTAAACCATCCTTATACCCAATAAAGATGCACTTTTTAGATTTACTATCCAACTTGGTTCATTTCTCCATTGGAACATGTACATATGCATCACATCCAAATACCCTCAGATGTGAAAGAGGGGGTTTCTTACCAGTCCATATCTCTTGTGGAGTCTTATCCTCCAACGTTGATGAAGGTGATCTATTGACTAGGTAACATGCTGTCTCCACCGCCTCTACCTAGAATTCTTGTCCTAACCCGACACCACTGAGCATGCTTCTTGCCCTTTCCATCAACGTCTTGTTCATTCATTCTGCAACTCCATTTTGCTGAGGCGTATATGGAGTAGTCTTCTGCTGTGATATACCACACTTCTTATAGAATTCTTCAAATTCCTTACTACAAAACTCTCCACCGTTATCTGTCATCAACATCTTTATCTTCTTCTCTATTTGGTTTTCCACTAGAGCCTTAAATTCTTTAAATTGGTCAAAGACTTCAAATTTCTTCTTAAGCAAATATATCCATGTATTCCTTGAGAAGTCATCTATAAATGATACATAGTACACAAACTTACCCAGTGATGGAACCTTCACAGGTCCTAACACATCACTCTGCACAAGATCTAATATCTGTTTCACCCTTTTCCCACCAAATGGGAAACTCACCCGATTCTGCTTCCCATATACACAATTTTCACAGAAATAAAAATCCAGAGAGCTATTACTCATACCTTCTACCATACCTTTACCATGAAGTATTTGAAGGCCCTTCTCTCCAATATGTCCAAGCCTTTGATGCCACAACATGGTCTTCTCTCCAGAGACCACTAGATTTTCTGCTCCACTTTCAGGAACCACAGAATTGTTTCACCCATCAACAACAATGTTACCTTGCAGCTTGTATAGAGTTCCAATCCAAACTCCATGCATCAATACCAGTGCTCCCGAAACCATTTTGTAGGTATCATTCTCAAACACTATTTTTACACCCGCATCATCTAGCTTGCTTACATAAATCATATTTCTGGCCAAGGCAGGAATATGTAGAACACCAGAAAGTATTCTGACCCTTCCACCTTGCAACTTCAACTTTACTTTTCTATGACCAAGAAGACATCACCACCATCATATTTCTCATACTCACAGAACCACTCTCTTTGGGGAGTGAAATGAAAGGATGCATCAGAGTCAATCAACCATGCCTCATGATCTACATGTGTACATGAAGAAGCCAAGTACACATCCCCACTTTCATCCAAGGTGGTTTTCGCCTCTACAGAAGGAGCATCATCAGATCCCTTTCCTTTTTTAGGAGCTTTAGATTTACAGTCCCTTTTGTAGTGCCCTTCCTTTCCGCATTTCCAGCACACCACCTTTACAAGTTTTCCTGGAGATTTAGATCTCCCACTCGATGACTTATTTTTGTTCTTATTTTGGGACCATCCTCGTATAGATAAGGCATCACCATTCTGGCTCTCCATATTTTTCTGTCTCATCTCCTCCACTAGCAAGGATGAGACTATTTCATCAAACTGCAAGGTAGTTGCATTGCTACCTATTGCAATAACCAAACTATCCCATGAATCTAGTAGAGAACACAACAAATTAATGCACTTATCTTCACCTGAAATTTTGATATCAACAGACGATAACTGACTTACCACAATATTAAATGCATTCGGATGATCTGTCACCGAGTCTCCATCTTTCATCCTCAGGTTATACAGGTTTTTTCGTAGGAACAGTTTATTCACCAGAGACATAGATTGGTACAAAGTCCCTAACTTGTCCCACAAAGCCTATGCCATAGCTTCCCCCGATACATTCAGCGATAATGAATCTGAGACACACAATCACATCACGCTCTTTGCCTTCCGATCCAACTTCTTCCATTCTTCATCAGACACTCTCGTTGGTTTAGTACCTAGATCTACCGTGATCCACTGATATTTATCCACCAACAAATCTTCCATATTGAGTTTCCACAACTCAAAACTCTGACCATTAAATTTCTCGATCTCTATCTTTCCACTGCTTGCCATATTCTTTCACTACCAGAATCAATCCTGTAGATATCCCATTGAATAGGGTCTACCATAGGCCTTAGCGAAACCCCTCAACACCAAAGGTGTCCCCTTGAAGCCAAAACAATTCGGATACCAAATATAGGTTTTAACCTCGTAAAGAAATTACCTGCATATGAATTCTAAAACATGGAAAATAAACAATGCGAGAGCATAACACATAAAACACATATACATAGAGATTTTCCCCTGGATGCCAAAACCGAGACTACCAGCTTGATTTTTCATTATGTTCCTTTCAATGTTACAATACATATTATACATTGTTTCTGGGAAAACTAGTGTCTTTTTGATCTGCTAGTCCCACTAAGACGGGTAGTTATCTTAGAAACAAACAATTCAAAGCAACCTTTGATTTCCTTTATGTATGATAGATGAGAGAGAAGCAGAGAGCACCAACCTTAATCTTCAACTTGGCTCCTTGCTTGTTCCCTCTCTCCCTTGATAGAAATTGCCACTCTTATCCTACTTGTCCTACTTTAGAGAATATCTGTAGAGGCAAAGCAACAAAACACCATCAAAGCATAGAGATCTATAATACCATAAACAATGCAGAATTAGAAATAAATTAACCATAAAATTGCATTCACAAATAGCAAGATCCGCAAATACACAAGTATATGGAGGAAAACTCAAATAAATTTATTGATAGTAGAAGTAGAAGAGAGGATTACAACCCAGCTATTTGATCCAGCATCATCCTCCCAGCATGAAAGCCCTCTTCACCTCATGAAAAGCAAGATCACCCAACAATATAATGTTTCTTCTCAAAGAGAAACCAACAACAATTCCTTACAGATTACAAAATGCCAGCCTTTGGATCTCTTAGATGAGGGATCCATTTATAGATATTTGCAGAGGGGTGAGTCAGCTTCTAGGTTTTTGATTAGTTTCATTTCATTGATAGTTCTTTGTTCCACTTGGAGATTTCATGATCTCTTACTCATCCCTGGGCGAATTTCGAGAGGCAAGTGTCGTATGAGAAGTTTCTAGAAGATTCTCTGGGTTTCCACTTAGCAAATTGTCTCTGCTATTTGTCTACTCTTTCCCATCACACCCCACAGAAGGCTCTTTTAGTATGCATCGCACCTAGCCAGTGTAACAACCAGTATGCATCACACCCTTAGCATGGAGCCACCTGTATGGTCCAATTTTGGCCAGTTCTGAGTGATTTTTCATGTGGAACATCTGGGAAATGATGTAATCAACTGACCATGATCCTTTAGGGTGTGAAACAACACTTTTAGGGGTTGAAGAGCCTTTTGTTTATCGACATACGTGATTGGGGTTATAGTGCCCAAATATGTCTATAACAGTTGCCCCCTAAAGTATGAGGTCGTAAATCTTATGATGTTGGGTGAAATACTTTATCATGAGGATCCGAGGTTTTTCAAACTGGAAGGTGACCTGTATAAAATACAATACAATACATTGTCTTCATATTATTTTCATGATCTAGCTGAGGCAGGCATTCCCATGCTCAGCTTTATAAATTCATTTTCATGTACATAGGACAAACAATCATCTGTTGTTACAGACTGGTGATTCTTGTAGAGTCATCATCCCTTAGCTTGGATGATCATCTGTGCAGCTATGGTGTAAATTTTATGTCTTTATTTTCCTGAATATATCACAGCCCAAATGGATGAAACTAGGTCCAGGTTCTTCAAGCTCGTTCGATCTTCGCTCGATGTACAAGTCGATCCATGTGAAAAGATGTTCCGAAGTCAAACATGGAAAGACATCGCCTGATTACCAGCCAATGATGTAGGTTGTTAACAGGCGTGAAAGGAATCATCGATAATGATAATGAACCTCAAGGTACTATATTACAATTCACATGGTGTGAATATAGGCTCTGATGTCGAACACCACGCAAAATCTTTCGGTCAAAGGCCATTGATGTAAACCTGTCGCTGGAAGTGAGAAACTTGCCATTGCAGCATGCAAGCTTCAAAGTACTAAAAGGGTTGTTCTTAAGTCAACTTCTTAGCTAATGAGCTGATGTCGATAAGAAGTGACCCCTCATAGGAGGGCCTTAATGAATCCCACATCTATGACATGAAACGAAGCAAATGATTTTCTGGAGGTGAAAACGATCTGATGATACAAGGTTCAGGAATTGCAGTCATGAAAAATGGAGAGTGAAGGTATTGCAGTGGATGACGTGTTAGCTGGGTTGGTGAATTCTCTGAATGACTTCTCTTGAACATATCGGTGACACTGAGATGGATATGTAGTGTTAACCCCAAAAATGGATGGTACGAAGAACCAATGGTGATGTGACCGGTGAACGGAATAACCCAACCTGACTCAATCATGGCGATGGAGTGAAAGTGTCATGTTCAAGAGTGCCCTGCTACCAATGAAGTTCTTTAAGTTTTCTTCCCTTTTTCCCCAGTCATTGCTGACCAGTACCTCTTTATTTTTGTCAAGCTTTAGGAGGATAACATATGCTTGTTCTATAATTTGCCCTTCGGGAAAACTTGTCGCTATGTTTTAGCGAGCCTAGCGACAGTGAAACTTGCTCTTGTCCAGATGGACAAGTTTGTCACTATTGTTTTAACGAGTTTAACAACAAAGATAACTCGGTCCTTTTCATGTTTAGAGAGTTTGAAAAGAGATGGAAAGGAAACTCCAACAATCCTTTTTCATGGCATAATCCCTTAAGTCCGAAAAAGTATAAAATAATACAAAAGGGATGACTTTTCGATAGTTTTAGTGAGCCGAAAAAGACAAGCGCTCGATCTTTTTGTGGAATGATCCCTCAGGTCCAAAAATATTAAAATGTAGAGGAGGGATGGTGCTTCCCTTTACTTTAACGAGCTGGAAAGGCCATTAGCTCGGCAATATTTTCATATTTTACGAGTCTAAAAGGAGCTTAAAAGAGACTCATTTTTAGGAACAAGTGATGTTTTTGGGTAGCAACTAGTTCTAGGCAAGTTTGGAACTTCTCAAACAAGGCAGTGTAATGAGGGTGGCTAATAGAATCACTCGTCACAACTGTTCCTCAAAAGGGTAAACAATCAATTGGAGGCGTATGATCGGCCAAAATAATGGAGGTGACAATAAGAACACAACCAAGGCTCAAAAGGCTGATAGCAATGCAATCATAAAGGTTATTTACCGAGGGTGGATTAATTTTTTAATGAGCTTGAATCTTTAGAAACTATGCTCAGTGGTGGCTTTATTTTTTAACGGGCTTGAACCCTGCGGTAACATTGCTCATACTAGTCGTTTTTAAAAATGTCTCTTCTTAGTAGGTTCATTTTTAGTGAGCTTGCCCCATGCGAAACTTTGCTCATTGCCTTTTCATGTAGGCTAGAAATGACCAAACTAAAGAGCTAACTACACTAATAGGTAAGAACTACTGAGGTTAGGTAGGAAAGTATTGTCTTTCGTCTGGATAAAACATTTCCTTTGCTTTTCCTGTGTGCCGCCGACAAAGGTGAATGGTGGATTAGACCAATCACCTAACCTAAGAAGTTGTTACTAGGAGCTAAGCTAAAACACTGCAAGGCTGGTCTCTTTTCACTTGCATAAAAAGGTTTGCATGCTCCCAGGTGTTGAGAAAATGAGAATTTCCAGTTATCTTATGGAAGTTCCTACATTTAAGCAGGATCATTTTGTCTGCGGAGCAGACAAAACACTTCCTCGGCTCTGTCCATCGAAATAGACAAAGGTGAATGGTGTGAGCTTCCAATCACATAACGTGTGAGGAGATAAATGTTCCATATTGATCCCATATCCTACATGGAAATGGTGTTTCAGACTGGTCATATAACCTACAAGGAAATCTGTTTTTTCATCTGGGTTCGCCTACTGAAGCAGACCAGGGTGCATGCCCCCTAAGCTTCGTTACATTCACCGAATTACTCGCGGTAATTAGGTGGATGAACTGGAGGTTGAAGAGACATTCTTGATGCAAAGAGACCATTTAGGGATGGTGTTTGATTCGTAGCTATGTTTGAACCAAGAAATGAAAGCTGGTTGACAAGTTGCACTATTCTACCTTCATGCGGGAAACACATCACTCGAAAGAGTGTGGAAACAATAGCTCCCATGCTATAAATGTAGTCATGCCCAAGGAGTAGATTGTAATCTAGTGGCCCTTGGACTACCAACACGTTCAAGTGAACGTTTTCCTTCTCAAAGTTATAGGCAAATTTGGAAGGATCCCTAATGGTCGACTGGTTCCTTTGTTGAAGCCTGACAAATTTCGATTCTCAGGTAGAAGCAATGGCGAACCAAGCGCTTTCCAAGCAGTTAAGGAAAGGATACTCACAGAAGCCCCTTCATCTATGATAGTTCCAGACATGATCATTTTGTAAACTTGTACTATGATTCGAAATGGTACATCAGATGGAAGGCGGGGACCCAATCATTTCCTTCAATTGGAATCTACTATAGATTGCTTGGAGGGGGGATCGAATAAATGGTCAAATGAATGTCTTGAAATGGGGAACTTACCTCCTATCAAAAAGGAATGGGTAGATTGCCCCCATGTTCATCAGACTCTGTGTTAACAAAAAGAATTTGAATGGTGTCGTTCTCGTTCTCTTTGGAAACTATATCATCTGAAGGTGGACCTTCTGAAGGCAAGACTAGGTCGGCTGCCATCTCGACTTGTTGACTTTGGTCTGGTATGGACTCAGAGGGTTTATCTTCAATGATAGGCGTTTCAACCGACAACTGAGGTATGTCAGTCAGATTTTCAACTAGTGATGGACTTGGCAAGAGTTTCTTGTATCCAGGCAAAAGTCGTTGCGGTGAAGCAGGACGTTATCCAAGACACTTTTAGCTTCGTCCAGAAAAGGACAATGGTGAAGGGTATGATCGCCTTCACACAACCTACAAGGAAATTTGAATCTTCCTTTTTGTCCATTGATTTTGTTTTCACTAGTCGATGGTGTGTTCTCAACATGATCGATAGAGGTTGATGACACTGGATGGTGCAAGTGGGGAGACCAGTCTCTCAAGATCTGCGGAAAGCAAGGAAAATCTCAATGAATGTGGTTTCCTTTGAAAATTATGCATGGAGATTTGGGTTTGGAAGGTTCGGTGTGCGGATTTTCATCGGATGATGCATCGTTGCCCCCTTTCTTGACTGGGTTCTTCTTCTTCTTCTCCTTCCCTTTCTTCTTCTTCTCAGTTACTTGGTTTTTAGTATCACTAGCTTTACCAAGTGAAGAGGAAGAAGGAGAGGGAGAAACAAACGAAGTAGAGGGTGAGGGAGCAACTCTAGTATCTTCTGGTTGCTGATTTGATTGCTGAGGAATTACGGTGTTTTGAACAAAAGAGGTTGAGAATAACCATACTGGCAAGCTAATTATGATTCCTGGAAGGGACAATGTAGCCATCTATGGAGCACCAATATCTCCCCAAGAAGAGAAAGGACTAGTATTCCCCCCAAGGGGAATTCCTTGATTGGTGGAATCCATTACCTCAACCTAAGATCAATGAAGGAACAAGGATGTTATTCCAAATTAAATAAATTTTATGACGCTTTGACACAACTTTATTTTTCAATTTTTAAGAGTCGAGAAAAAGATAAAGGTGACTCTAGTCGCCTTCGATTTTTAATGAGCCTAAAGTGACAAGTGCTTAGATGGACCTTTTCTTTTAAGGAGTTGAAAAGGAACGAAAGTGACTACTCTAGAAATATAGATAGAGGGATTACCAAACCAATTTCAAAACTACAATATACAGCTTGGTGGTAAATTAAAGATAAATTACCAAGGACTTTAAGTACGGTAGTCAATCTTCCCGAATGCTGTGTTCAGTGCATTGAGATCGATAGGGCAGAAGACACGACTTCCTAGGGATAAATAATATCAGCCTATTGTAGTCTCCCAATATATACTCGACGGTATGGGGAGCACAAGTACGTACTGGCACTTGTCGTATCAAAGAGGAGGAATCACCCAACTTTCGATGAAAACGATAGTTACCAAGCTTTACGATGCCAGAATACGTCTCTCGCCTAGACTTCTAGATGTTGTGAGTTAGGTTCAAAAGCCTTTTTATGTTCATTGAGGTTTATTTTAGAGTTTATCTTTTTATAAGTTTGCCTTTCAAGGTTCACCGCGTGATGTAGATGTAAAATTCCTAAATATGCAATCTAAAATGATTAATAGTTGTGTATGGTCCAGTTTTGGCCAGTTCTGAGTGGTTTTTCAGGTGGAACTTCTGGGAAATGATGTAATCAGTTGACCATGCTCCTTTAGGGTGTGAAACAACGCTTTTAGGGGTTTAAGAGCCCTTGATTTATCGACATATGTGATTGGGGTTGCAGTGCCTAAATATGTCTATAACATACATGCCGAAGCATCCAATACCATGGACCAAAAACCATCGCATCCAAAACCATGTGCGAAAAATCATGCACAAAACTATAGGTAGGTCCTCCCAACCTAATATAGGGTCCAAAAACAAAATTTTCTGAGGTGCTGCCCCAAACCCCATAGAGTGGGGTTACTTGCACCCCTCCAACCCCTTGTGGCTCCCCCTGTTATGCAATCAGCACAACGATGTGGGAGGCTCCACCCCCCTTATAACCCCCTGGTTAACTACGTGGGCTAGTCGTGGAAAGAATATAACACAACCCAACAATTATGGCTAAGGAAATTGGCAAAGGCAATGGCAAAGGCTCTAGAAAGGCATGAGGCAGTAATTGGCATTTTATTTATGAAAATAAAGGAAATTATGAGAAAAGGAAGCTGAAAGGTCATACATTGCATGTGAGGATGAAAATGAAGGAAAATGAAGGAAAATAGTGGAAAATGAAGAAAATAGAGGCCTCATTAATAAAAAAGTCTTCTGAGGATCAGTGGGCAAGGCATAGTCAGCTCAATGTTGGAACTCTCTCATTATTTTCTCTCTTTCATACTCTTGGAGACTTAGAGTTTTCTTGGAGCACTCTTGGAGAGTGTGGCATCCTTGGATTCTTGGATCAAGAAGGCGAAGGAAGAGAAAGAAAGCACAAGAGGTCATCGGGATCAGTGACTGCAACATATTTTCTTGTAGGTAATGAGTTGCATGTATGTTATCCTCACTAGTTTTAGCATGCATGACACATGCATGTGGTTTCTTGGTTATGATCTGTCATTAGCATGAAGGATTTCCTAAATTGATAGTGGATTTGTATAGCCTTTCCATTTCCTTATAGATAGAGATGGTGATTGTTGTTTTATTTCTTTTATTTGTTTTGGTTGGTTCTCATGTTTCCTTTAGCTTGGGTTGATTTATTAGTTCTTAAAACCTTGGTTGGACAAATGCTTTGGGAGCCTTGTAACAACTTGGCTTGAGTTACTAGTCCTAGAAGCCTTGTTTGGAAAAACACTCTGGAAGCCCTGTAATAGCTTGGGTTGAGTTACTAGTCCTGGAAGCCTTGTTTCAACGAATTATTTGGAGGCCCTTGGTGGGTTGAGTTACTAGTCTTAGAAGCCCTAGTTGGAGAAATGCTCTGGAAGCCCAGAAAATGTTGTGGGTTGAGTTATTAGTCCTGGAGCCTTTGTTGGACAAACACTCTAGAGCTCGACAACATTCGTGGGTTGAGTTACTAGCCTTGGAGGACGGGTTGGAACAAACACTCTGTTGCCCTGGAAGGCTTAGATAGAGACCAATTTGATGATGGTTTTGTGATGTCTAATTATGAGGTGGAATCACTATTTGATGGGTTGAGGTGGATTGACTTTGGAAGCCTTGGATGGTTTTGAATTGATGTGTTCGATGAGATCCCACATTCATGCTTAGAATATGGTATGAGGGTGAATGACTAAAGAGATAATTGGCTCATCCATTCTACGATCAGGTGGAATGTGGAAGTCCCATCCCAAGTTTGGATTTTGTATCATTAATATGAGGTTATTTCTCCTTGTTATCTCATTAGAATTATACTGGTTTATATGTGGATTCTATGGCTATTGTATCCTTGGTATTTCTATTGCTATTATGTTAGTTATGAATATGTATTATGATAGTGGCTATGTATGGCTCCCATCATGTTTTTACTTGTAAATGAATGATCAATGTATCTATGACCTAATGGATGGAATGAAAGTTAATTTGTTACGGAATCAATGCTTCATGGCAAATATCAAATAAGTATGAGACCCCTCTGCTCAGTTCTGTTATTTACACCTGTAGATTACATATTCGTGATGTGTTTGATGAAATAATTGTCATGGCCAATAGGGGTCCAGTCAATGTCTTATTCAAGTGATTTCATTAGTATTGTTATTTGTATCTTATTTTATTGATATGAAGGTGCCATTCAATTTTGGACAGTGACCTGGGCTCTAGGCCTGAAAAAGTGGCTCAAATCCTGGGGACGTTGGAACATAACTGACAAAAAGAATCCCTATACACTGGAAGGAAGGCCTGTGAGAGTGTCCAAATGGTCTTAGACGCTAGAATGCCTATAGCATGAGAGTGTCTGGGGGTTAAGTTGTCAAAAATCTTAGTGGGACCTAGGGGATGGTTGGTAGAAAGGTTGGATTAGTTCTTGTGGATCCTATTGCTGATGTTAAGTGTCTGTATGGTTTGTTTCCATTTGTTCCACTTCCTTAACATGACTTAGGAGGTTGAATCATATCAACGTGCCCTGTCATCACATGTTTACCCTAGTTGGATGGTTACTTAGGTAGATGTGGGAAGAGGGTGTTATAGAGTGGTATCAGAGCATGGTTATGCTCTCTTTGGGTCTGGTTTTGTTCTCTTTGTCTCATATCTGATACCACAGAGTGGTATCAGATCATGGTTCACCCCTTGGACTGAATGGGTTGTGTGTTGGTCATGCATTCATGTTGGTTGCATATGTGTTTCTTGTAATTCCATGTGCTTTTTGCATTTTCAAGTTGTTAATCATGGCTTTAGTGATGTCACCATGTGAAGGTTAAAAGTGTTGTGGTGGAGTATGTCTACATGTGTGTATGGTTTATTATGCATTTTTATGCACGTTAGTGTTCACATATTATCAAGTGCATGTGATGTGGTTGTTTTTTTCATGCATAAGGTCATGGTTTGTGTAATTGATATGGTCATGCATTGATGACTGGACTTTAGCTAGAATGATGTGTATATGGTTTTGTACTCATGTGTTATATGTATATATGTAATTGTACGCGCTCGCATAATATCTCCCCCCACCCCCACCCTCATACATGAGGGTGGGGGTGGGGGGAGATATTATGTGAGCGCCGTAATTGTACGTGCTCACTTAATATCTCCCCCGACCCCCACCCTCATACATGAGGGTGGGGGTGGGGGGACATATTATGCGAGCGCCGTAATTGTACGCGCTCACTTAATATCTCCCCCCACCCCCACCCTCATGTATGAGGGTGGGGGTGCGGGGAGATATTATGCAAGCGCGTACGTGGGGGTCGGGGGAGATATTATGCAAGCGCGTAATTGTATGCGCTTGCATAATATCTCCCCCCACCCACACCCTCATGTATGAAATTACACGCTTGCATAATATCTACCCCCACCCCCACCCTCATGTATGAGGGTGGGGGTGGGGGGAGATATTATGGAAGCGTGTAATTGTACGCGCTTGCATAATATCTCCCCCCACCCCCACCCTCATACATGAGGGTGGGGGTGGTGGGAGATATTACGCAAGCGTGTAATTGTACGCGCTTCCATAATATCTCCCCCCACCCCCACCCTCATACACCCTCATATATGAGGGTGGGGGTGGGGGGAGATATTACGCAAGCGTGTAATTGTACGCGCTTGAATAATATCTCCCCCCACCCCCACCCTCACGCAAGCGTGTAATTGTACGCGCTTGAATAATATCTCCCCCCACCCCCACCCTCATACATGAGGGTGGGGGTGGGTGTATGAGGGTGGGGGTGGGGGGAGAAATTATGCAAGCGCGGGTGGGGGTGGGGGGAGAAATTATGCAAGCGCGTACAATTACGCGCTTGCATAATATCTCCCCCCATGTATGAGGGTGGGGGTGGGGGGAGATATTATGCAAGCGCGTAATTGTGTATGAGGGTGGGGGTGGGGGGAGATATTATGCAAGCGTGTAATTGTACGCGCTTGCATAATATCTCCCCCCACCTGTACATGAGGGTGGGGGTAGGGGGAGATATTATGCAAGCGCGTACAATTACGCGCGTGCATAATATCTCCCCCCACCCCCACCCTCATGTACAGGTGGGGGGAGATATTATGCAAGCGCGTAATTAATTACGCGCTTGCATAATATCTCCCCCCACCCCCACCCTCATACATGAGGGTGGGGGTGGGGGGAGATATTATGCAAGCGCGTAATTGTACGCGCTTGTATAATATCTCCCCCCACCCCCACCCTCATATGCAAGCGCGTAATTGTACGCGCTTGCATAATATCTCCCCCCACCCCCACCCTCATGTACCCTCCCCCCACCTGTACATGAGGGTGGGGGTAGGGGGAGATATTATGCAAGCGCGTACAATTACGCGCTTGCATAATATCTCCCCTCACCCCCACCCTCATGTACCCTCATGTATGAGGGTGGGGGTGAGGGGAGATATTATGCAAGCGCGTAATTGTACGCGCTTGCATAATATCTCCCCCCACCACCATGAGGGTGGGGGTGGGGGGAGATATTATGCAAGCGCGTAATTGTACGCACTTGCATAATATCTCCCCCCACCCCCATCCTCATACATACATGAGGGTGGGGGTGGGGGGAGATATTATGCAAGCGCGTATCATACATGAGGGTGAGGGTGGGGGTGGGGGGAGATATTATGCAAGCGCGTAATCTCCCCCCACCCCCACCCTCATACATACATGAGGGTGGGGGTGGGGGGAGATATTATGCAAGCGCGTATCATACATGAGGGTGAGGGTGGGGGTGGGGGGAGATATTATGCAAGCGCGTATCATACATGAGGGTGAGGGTGGGGGTGGGGGGAGATATTATGCAAGCGCGTAATCTCCCCCTACCCCCACCCTCATGTATGAGGGTGGGGGTGGGGGGAGATATTATGCAAGCGCGTACAATGGGGGTGGGGGGAGATATTATGCAAGCGCGTAATTGTACGCGCTTGCATAATATCTGCCCCCACCCCCACCCTCATGTATGAGGGTGGGGGTAGGGGGAGATATTATGCAAGCGCGCAATTACCCTCATACATGAGGGTGGGGGTGGGGGGAGGGTGGGGGTGGGGGGAGATATTATGCAAGCGCGTAATTGTACGCGTTTGCATAATATCTGCGCCCACCCCCACCCCCACCCTCATGTATGAGGGTGAGGGTGAGGGTGGAGGGAGATATTATGCAAACGCGTAATTGTACGTGTTTGCATAATATCTCCCCACACCCCCACCCTCATACACTCATGTATGAGGGTGGGGGTGGGGGGAGATATTATGCAAGCGTGTAATCGTACGCGTTTGTACAATACGCGTTTGCATAATATCTCCCCCCACCCTCACCCTCACCCTCATACATGAGGGTTGGGGTGGGGGGAGATTTTATGCAAACACGTACAATACCCTCATGTATGAGGGTGGGGGTGGGGGAAGATATTATGCAAACGCAGGGGAGATATTATGCAAACGTGTTTGCATAATATCTCCCCCCAACCCCACCCTCATTACATGAGGGTGAGTGTGGGGGTGGAGGGAGATATTATGCAAACACATTACATGAGGGTGGGAGCGAGGGGAGATATTATGCAAACACATACAATACGCGTTTGCATAATATCTGCCCACACCCCCACCCTCATACATGAGGGTACATGAGGGTGGGGGTGGGGGGAGATATTATCCAAACGTGTATTGTACGTGTTTGCATAATATCTCCCCCCAGTATGAGGGTGGGGGTGCGGGGAGATATTATGCAAACGCCTACATACTGGGGGGTGGGGGGAGATATTATGAAAACGCGTATTGTGGGTGGTGGTGGGGTAAGATATTATGCAAACGCGTATTGTACACGTTTGCATAATATCTCCCCCCAGTATGAGGGTGGGGGTGGGGGGAGATATTATGCAAACGCGTAATTGTACGCGTTTGCATAATATCTCCCCCCACCCCCACCCTCATACTATCCCCCCCCACCCCCACCCTCATACTATCCCCCAGTATGAGGGTGGGGGTGGGGGGAGATATTATGCAAATGCGTACAATTACGTGTTTGCATAATATCTCCCCCCACCCCCACCCTCATACTATCTCCCCCCACCCCCACCCTCATGTACATGAGGGTGGGGGTGGGGGGAGATATTATCCAAGCGCGTAAATGAGGGTGGGGGTGGGGGGAGATATTATGCAAACGCGGGGGAGATATTATGCAAACGCGTACAATTACGCGCTTGCATAATATCTCCCTCCACCCCCACCCTCATACATGAGGGTGGGGGTGGGTGGAGATATTATGCAAGCACGTAATTGTACGTGTTTGCATAATATCTCCCCCGCGTTTGCATAATATCTCCCCCCACCCCCACGTTTGCATAATATCTCCCCCCACCCCCACCATGAGGGTGGGGGTGGGGGGAGATATTATGCAAACGTGTACAATTAAACGCTTGCATAATATCTCCCCCCACCCCCACCATGAGGGTGGGGGTGGGTGGAGATATTATGCAAACGTGTACAATTACACACTTGCATAATATCTCCCCCCACCCCCACCCTCATGGTGGGGGTGGGGGGATATATTATGCAAATGCGTACAATTACACGCTTGCATAATATCTCCCCCCACCCCCACCCTCATACGCGTTTGCATAATATCTTCCCCGACCCCCACCCTCATGTATCAGGGTGGGGGTGGGGGTGGGGGGAGATATTATGCAAACGCGTACAATTACACACTTGCATAATATCTCCCCCCACCCCCACCCTCATGGAGATAGTGGGGGTGGGGGGAGATATTATGCAAACGCGTACAATTACACGCTTGCATAATATCTCCCCCCACCCCCACCCTCAGGGAGATATTATGCAAGCGCGTAATTGTACGCGTTTGCATAATATCTCCCCCCACCCCCACCCTCATGTAATGTATGAGGGTGGGGGGAGATATTATGCAAACGCGTACAATTACGCGCTTACATAATATCTCCCCCCACCCCCACCCTCATGTAATGTATGGGGGTGGGGGGAGATATTATGCAAACGCGTAGAATTACGCGCTTGCATAATATCTCCCCCCACCCCCACCACGCGCTTGCATAATATCTCCCCCCACCCCCACCCTCATGTAATGTATGAGGGTGGGGGTGGCGGGAGATATTATGCAAACGCGTACAATTACGCGCTTGCATAATATCTCCCCCCACCCCCACCACGCGCTTGCATAATATCTCCCCCCACCCCCACCCTCATACATGAGGTTACGCGTTTGCATAATATCTCCCCCCACCCCCACCACGCGCTTGCATAATATCTCCCCCCACCCCCACCCTCATACATGAGGGTGGGGGTGGGGGGATATATTATGAAAGCGCGTAATTGTACGTGTTTGCATAATATCTACCCCCACCCCCACCCTCCTGCAAGCGCGTAATTGTACGCGTTTGCATAATATCTTCCCCCACCCCCACCCTCATCAATTACACGCTTGCATAATATCTCCTCCCACCCCCACCCTCATGTATGAGGGTGGGGAGAGATATTATGCAAGCACGTAATTGATGAGGGTGGGGGTGGGGGGAGAATTACGCGCTTGCATAATATCTCCCCCCACCCCCACCCTCATGGGGTGGGGGGAGATATTATGCAAACGCGTACAATTACGCGCTTGCATAATATCTCCCCCACCCATTGTACGCGTTTGCATAATATCTCCCCCCACCCCCACCAATTACGCGCTTGCATAATATCGCCCCCCACCCCCACCCTCACCCTCATACATGAGGGTGGGGGTGGGGGGAGATATTATGCAAGCGCGTAACTGTACGCGTTTGCATAATATCTCCCCCCACCCCCACCCTGCACAATACTTTCACCACATTTATATATATAACTCCACTCCACTCCACCACATTTAAACAACTATATCACCACTCAAATTGAATTCAATTGGTGAATTGGCGGGTCTGGAGTTTTATTTTGATTAAATATATATTTGCGGGTGTTTGGAAGTTGAGGTTCAAGAGAAAGTAGAAATAGAAGCAAAGACGCATCAATGGCAGTTGTTGTTAAGGTTCAATCCCAAGAAGAGCACGCTGTAGTTACTAATAATGGCAGCGACAATATGCAAGTTATTAATAATGGCAGCACGAATGAATTGGTACCCAAATCTCTGGGAGTTATTAATAATGAATTAGTAGGGTCCAAATCCCAGAGGGTTATTAATAATGAATCCGTATGGCCCAAATATCAGGGAGTTATTAAGAATGGCAGCCAGAAGGAGAAGGAGAAGGAGAATATACCAGTTATTTAAAACATTTGGACCATAGCATTGATGATAACAAGTTGAGAGAACTTTTTTCTATTTATGGCACAATCACTTCATGCAAGGTAATGAGGGATTTCCAGGGATACAGTAAAGGTTCCGGATTTGTCTCATCCTCATCCCCTAATGAAGCATCTCGAGCTTTGGCAGAAATTAATAAGAAAGTTGTCATAGGCAAGCCTCTTTATGTTGCTCTAGCTCATCGAAAGGAAGAGAAAAGAGCAAAGCTACAGTCTCATTTCTCTCAATTGCCTAATCCATTGGGCAATTGAAGAAAACACAGATGATGCAGCAAGAGTTTAAATTGAAACCTTAAATTGATGGCAATGAATGATACTTTGGAAAACCAATAAAGAAATCTACAAATATTTTTTTTAAACATTGGCATGATAAGATTGATGATAACAAGTTGAGAGAACCATTTTATTTTTATGCCACAATCACTTCATGCAAGGCAATGAGGGATTTTCATTTGAATCTTATTCTCGTTTTCCTTTTATGCCACAATCACTACATGCAACTTAATGAGGGATTTCCATGTAAGTCTCATTCCTATCTTCTCGAGCTTTGGAAGAAATGAATAAGAAAGGTGTCCTCGAGCTTTAGCAGAGATTAATAAGAAAGGTGTTATTAGTAAGCCTCTTGAAGTTGCTCCTGCTCAGCGAAAAGAGGAGAGGAGCAATGCTACACTTACATTTTTCCTAGTTACCCAATCTAGTTGGCATAACACCAATTGTTGTTGCCCCGTGCTTCCAGTCCTAGATTATATTTAAATGATCTTTGCTAAATTGGTTTATTCTTAAATTTACATGATAAAATAGATGAATTCAAAAAAGCCTTGGGAATTTTTGCAATTTTTGGATGGTTGTTTGTGTTTAGTTTTAGTGACTTTCCACTCATGATTTTAACTTTTTTATGGTTTCGTGGCTCATGATGATTAAGCCTATGGCTTTGTAATTTCAGTTAAGAAGTTACACTTGTATTTGTCTTCTACTCGTTATTTTGAATGATAGAAAAAAATAATTCATATCTTATTTAAACTATGACATTTCCATGCATAATTTCTGTTTGGTTTTTTCACTACACACTAGAAGTTACAATCTATAATAAAATTATTGAATAAAACAATTTTCCTAACAATATTTTGTTATCATTGGATTTTATTTTTATGTAACAAATTCCAATTTATAGCTAAACCATCATCATTCACTCTTTTGGGCCCTTTACGCGCCTACGTCTAGTTGTCTATCCTTGGCATTAATACGATTTCGATTATATTATACATCACTATTCAATTCCAAAAAAAATATAAACATATAGCAAGTTAATTCACATTACATTGACACTTTATAGTTATGAAAGTTACGTAAAGTTTTTGAAATTATGTTTCCATGTTCATTTTACTCATAATTACCCAAAATATTTCAAAAGTAATTACGCTGGAAATTTGTTGATACTTGATAAAGTTTTCATTTATTTTTTTGCAATCTAGTTTTAATCATAAATTAATTTTTTAAATAATGGTTGAACTCTTAAAATGTCATTATATCAAACTTCACTTTGTACCTCTATGAAGTTGGCTCCATAGTCATACCTTATAAATGAACATTCAATAATATCACATAGTATTATGATCTCTATCAATGCTTGTATATTTGTAGATGTTAGTTAGGTCAATAAAATATTTATAATTTGAAGAATCTCATGTATTTATTAATGTGATAATGTGATCTACGCACTTGGTAGATGCACACTTAAGATGCATCTATTGTGTTTATTAATAATATTATTTATATTATAGATAAATTTCACATCTCTATATATAGATTAAAATCATGGTAATATATGTAGTTACATACATAATCTAATATTTTAATGCTATATATATATATATATATATATATATATATATAGAAAAGGATTTTGTTGTAAGTATTAATCTCTTATATGTTTATAAATTAAATTTAAATATGAAGTCATAAAATATCATGCTTATGAATATGCATGATTAATATTTTAATTTATATAGTAAAAAAGATCTTAAATATATTAGTGGTTTCCTTATTTAGTTGATCAAAAGGAAAAGTATTAATTACTAAAATATTTATGAAAATTACAAAAAAATAACAATATATACCTTTTTTTCAACATTTCATATTCCAAATACTAGCATTTTTACTATAGTTTCTCTCTCTCACACAGGCGCACACATACACACCGAGCATGCATTTTGAAGACCTGCATTCATTTAAATGTGATTTTTGAATTAATAAATACACACATTTAGACTTTTTCCTTGGCACATAAAAAAATAAAATTATCTAATCCCTCTAATCTGTTATGTATGGCAGAATAAGGAACCCCAAAACCAACCCATCTTACACATCACCTTGTAGCTACATGCTTACTTAAGAAAAATGGAGATCAATATACCGAATTGAGTTGTTGGATGCATACATCACAATATCATTCAGGTTGATGTTTATATTTTTTTTCATTCATTGTGGTTACATGTTTATTTAATAAAAAGAGAAAAACATACTTGGAGGAAGACACTTCTTTTCTCAATTGTTTAAATTTTAACCTATATTAACTCAAGGCTCGGTACTCTAACCAGGCTATTTTAACTACAGTAGACAACAATATAGTATGCAAGTTTTTTTTAGTCAAAACTAGACTTACATAGTTGAGTGAGAAAATTTCAAGTTAATGGTACGTTACTCCAACCTACAAAAAAATTCTCAATAATCTCCCTCTTTGGCATTGATGGAAACACCACCAAACATAGCTACCAAACATATTAGGCCATTGATGGCACTTTGGCCACATTAGTTATGCTATTGATTTCCCACACTACAATTTTGTTGTTTTTCTCACTCTCCCCCTTTTTCTTCTAAGAATCTAATTACATTCTCTCCCCCTGAATATATTTGTATCAAGAACCATAAACAAACTTAGTATGCTAATGTTTTCTAATTCTCTCCCTTTCATATCAATAGAAAAAAGTTTGGATACTCCCCTTGCAACTAACCTCCCCCTGTGATTATGTTGTGCTAAGGTGAGATTCCTATAGACCTATCTACTCCCTAGAAAATTAATCTCTTATATTCAATATCCCTACACTTATTTGGATACTTTCCCTCTCATACACCTATTATTTAGTTGATGATACACCCAAATTTTAATTGATGCTACCCATGTAGCTACATTTTATTGAAGTGACGACTACTTTTGAAGTGCTTAACACTCCTAGGAGTGTTGCTCAAGCCTAAGAACAAGATAATGGAAGAACCAGAAAAAAGAGGAAAGTTTTAAAAACTAAATGTAAGGTCCAAGGAAAATGCTGTAACTTGGTTATATTTGGAGAAAGTTCAGAGAATTTAGACTCCATTTAATTCATGGAAAAATTGAAACTCAATAGTTTAATCCATCCAAACCCTTATAGAGTCGCATGGTTACAAAAGGAACAACAAGTGGTTGTGACTAAGCAATGCTTGGGGAATTTTCAAATTGGAAATCTTGAGGAGAAAGAACTATGTGATGTGATTGATATGGATGCACATTGCTAGGAAGACCATTGTTGTTTAACAAAATAGTTCACCATGATGTCTCGCAAATACATATGAGTTCAAGAAAGATGGAAAATGGTACAAACTCACCCCATTTGCTGGAAAATACAACAGTAGGAGGAAGTTGTGGAAGTACCATCATCTGCAACAACAAGATCATGTTGTTTTAAACCAAGTATTTTGTACATGATGAACAAAAGACAAAATTATGTTTAATAGTGATTCCACAAACTATGCCAAAAAAAGTGAAATTAGGAACCATCCCAACAAAAAATAAATCCTTATTAGATGAATTCCAAGAGATTGTTGTGCATGAATTTCCAAAAGGTCTATCTCCCGTGAGAAGTATTATCATCAGATTGACTTGATTCCTGGATCAAGCTTACCAAACAAGGCACCTTACAGGATGACCCCAATAGAGAATGAAGAAGTAAATAAGCAAGTATATGAGCTTCTTGATAGAGGATTGATAAGAGAAAATTTGAGTTGATGTGTTGTACCAAGAATATTGACTACAAATAAGACAAGTGAATGGAGAATGTGTACAAATTCTAGAGCCATTAATAGTGTTATATGGGATTTACGATTGCGGACAAAATTATTTCCCCTAGGTCTGTGTTTAACTCCAATGTAGGGATGGATAGGATTCGAATGATTTATCCAAGGCAAGTAGTTATAACAACTTTTGGAAACTCCTGAAAGGTGAAGCCCAAGAGCACTGTAAGACCTTCCATTATGTGTGGTTGCTCTTATCCATCCTGTTGGTTACAGGTGAATTGCCTTCGAATAGTCAGTTTCCTTCCCTTCACCAGGATTGGCCAGAGGCAGCAAAATACGCGTCTCTATGGGTGACGAAGGATGCTACAACAATCTGAGAAACCAAGATCTTCTGGATACTGATGGAGGTGAGCATGTGACTGTGGATCAATAAACGACTGTGCTTATCCGCCTTGGTATATGATAGCCTGAAGAACTTTGCTGACTTTAAAGAAGATATGCACAATGTGTATATCAGGGCGCGAAAGGATCCAGAACATAAGTGGACCAGACTCCCCTTCATCGCCATAGATGACGTTGTCTTCTTGGTGCTCGATACATAGCCCTCAGAATGGCACACACCAGATGTGGTAGTGCATGATGAAACAGAGATTTAGAAACAAAAGGCTACCGCCAAGTGGCTAGCACAATAGAAACGAAATGAAGAAATCACTGCGGAAGTGTGGGCATCTCGGGAGGCAGCAAAGGCCATTGCGAACAACGCAGCAGCAATAGGGCCCACTATGACACAGGAAGAAAGACGCTCGAACATAACCACTGAACAAGGGATAGATGTGACAACGGAGGGTGCGGAACCCAGCACCACCTCAACACAATTGAAACCACTATGCACAACAGAACAAATAGAGCCATGGAAGAAGACCAAGGCTTCCAAGTTGGAGGGGGAGCCCATTACACTGACCGAGGGTGACTTGTATGACATCGGTGACACAGTTCACGAAGTCACTAGGGAGGTGCTCCAGGAGGCCATGATGGAGCAACAGAATGTGTTGGGGGAGCTCAGGGTGCAACTCCAGGAACTTCAGGTGTGGGCCCCATAGCCAGCAATGGTAGCTAGGGATACGGGTACATCAGCAACCGAGCAATTGCTGCAAGCCAAAATGGAAAATACCATTGCGCTGCTGGAAGGAGCACTGACAGCGGCCAATATGGAGGACAGAGCTACGATAAGCCGGCTCAAGGGACTTGGTTTAAACTTGGCTGCCCTGCCGTGAGAAATATTATACCAGTTGTAGGATGGAGCAATGACAAAGCTCCGCGCTAGGGAAGGACATGTTGTCTAGGTGCTCAGTGAACAACGAATGAACATCGAGCAGCTGAACCTCCAATGCAATGAAGCGATAACACAAGCTCAGCAGTTGGAGCAAATCATCGAGGAAGCATGTCACCGCGTCCCCGAGCTAGAGATTGCAGCAGACTTACCAGTGGGTATCTGGATCCACAAACTGGCTAGTGGATTCCACCAGGCACAGGAGGAAGAAACAAAGATCCAGCTGGACCTCAACCTGCAAATCGCGGAGCTGAGGCTAAAATCAAGCCCTCTACCCCACCGGAAGTCAGAGAGTAGCGAAACTGTGACATTCAATCAGGATTGGAAGCAATAGAGCGCGCCATACAAAAGTTCACCGACTTGTTAGATCAGTCGCTCGTCATGCTCACTTCACTATAGGAAGTCCCAACGTTACAGCGGTTAGAGACAGAAGCATGGGAGTTACTGCAGGCCTATGACAATGTCTGGGGGACCACACAGATGGTTGCCCTTACTCAACGACTAGCCAAGATGAGGGAAGCCCAGGCTCTCAAGGCACAGGTGGACATTGCACGTCAAAAGGAAGCAGTGCTTAAAGAACGCATCCAACCTGGGCTCGAGGAAGAATTCACGATCACATCTAAGATTGAGAGAAAGTTGGCATACATGCAGGGCGTATACGCACTTAGGCAAGGAATTGCACCTGCCGACGAAGCATCAAAGATACGCACACAACGGGTACAGCAGAAAGAAAAAGAATGTGTTGCGGACGTAAGCGACACACAGATGTTGTTGGATGGACTGCGAGCGAAGATCACTGCACTTGTTGAGTGACTCGGGACAAGTCACGATGATTGTGTTGGGGGCTTGTTGGGCAGCGGATCCCCCGCATAACAATTTTTGGGCTTAAAGCCCATAATTTTGAGTATTGGTATTGTGAAGGCTTCGCAAAGTGCGCGGAGTGAAAATTGTAATGAGTCAAGTCAAATGGTTGTCTGCCTAAAATATTGTAATTTAATATAGAATGGGTTGGCCTACCCATGGTCTGCGGACCATGGGAATGTATAAATAGAGTGAGGCTCTAACGGTAGAGGTATTTTTTGACTAGTTCAGATCTTAAGTGTATGGGTTTCTGAAGGTGATATTTGTGCTTAGCCTATAAGTCTGAGTCGTGGTTGGTAGTAGTAAGAATAGGCTCTGCAGCTGTGTGCACAGAGGCTTGGTAGAGTCTGCAGCTGTGTGTGTGGGCCCCTACAGCTGAGTCTGCAGGGTGGAATTGGATTATACTATAACAGAAGATTAATAAAAGATAAGTGTTTTTGAAATATTGTGCATCTAGTCGCAGATCTTGGTTTGTTCTTCTGTTATGGTTTTATGCATCTTTTTGTAAGGTTTATGTTTACACGCATTTGTTATAATATTGAATGATTAATAAAGACAACTAAATTAAGTTAGATCTACAATAATAACCTACTACGGGTAAGGGATCTAGACACGCCTCTTCGCGCTTGGTATAGGGGCTACGCGAAGGTCAAACATCTACGCGGAGCAATGAAAGTGAGCAAGACTAGATCACAACCTCTCCAGACCTCATGAAGACATCTCTAGGGTGCGGAAACTTGGTTCCAGCACCCACCCATACTACCCGGGGTGAGACATCAGCCCGCGCTCTACATATTGTTGCCGAAAGGGTCGGTAGTGCGGGATTTGTTTGGTTAACTCACTTTTGAACCTGGGTCAGGCCCCTATAAGCCAACACACTTTCCCAACGATGAGAAGGAACTAGAAGTGGAGTGTACAAGCCTAGTTTTCTATTGTTGGGCTTGCTTTTAGCACACATGGTACACCCTTTAATATATCTAGAAACTTTCTCATGCATTCTTGGCCAATAACAGAATCTTTGCAACTGTGCAATTGTTTTACTTACACCAAAATGACCTGATATTAGAGAAGTATGTGCTTCTCGAATTATGTTAACTCTTTCGGTTTGTGGAATGCATAACTTTTCCAAATGATACAAGAGTTGGTCCTTAACATGATAATTGAATTCTTCTACTTGTTTGTTATGACTTAAAGTTGCATATACATCTTTAAAATCTACATCTTGAGCATAGCGTTCAATGTAGCTTTCATGCAATACTGAATTATGTTTAAGTATAATATATGCATTTATGATTGGTTTGGACAACATATCTGCAACTTTATTGTGTATGTCTTTCTTATATCTGATGACTAGATGAAACTGTTGTAGGAAACCCATCCACCTATAGTGTCTTGATTGCTGCAATTTAGTTTGTGAGTGCAAATACTGAAGTGGCTGATGATCAGTGTGTATAACTGTTTCTTTGCCCATTAAGTAATGTTTCCACTTTTTCACACTTTGTACTAATGCATACAATTCTTTATCATATGTGGGATAATTAACTACTACAGAATTAAATGTCTCAGAATGATAACATATGGGTTTACCATGTTGCATCAACACTGCTCCCATGGCATAGTCACTAGCATCTGTTTCGATCTCGAATGGTCTTTGCAGATCTGGCAATGCTAGTACTGGTGCTGTACTAATTTTTTATTTCAAGGAGTCAAAGGCTTTCTGTTGTTTGCCTCCCCACTGAAACAACTTGTTCAATCCTATCAAAGCATGTAAGGGAGCTACAATCAAGGAAAAGTTAGCAATAAACTTTCTCCAATATTGTGTTGCTCCTAGGAAGCTTCTAACTTCTGTAGCAGATTTGGGTTTAGGCCAGTTCACGATGACCTCAACCTTAGAGGGATCTATCTTCAGTTCACCACCCTTACAATATGACCCAAATAATTCAAAGATGTTTTGCCAAATTCACATTTTGATAACTTAACATAGAGATTTTCTTTTCTCAAAACATCTAGAGTCTGCTTTACATGCTTCAAATGTTCTTCCCACATTTTACTGAAAACAAGAATGTCATCTAAATATACAATTACAAAATCATCAATAAAAGGCCTGAGTACATCATTCATAACTCTCATGAAAGTGGTAGGAGAATTAGTTAAGCCAAAAGGCATAACCAGCCATTCATACAACCCTTGCTTTGTTTGTAAAGCAGTCTTCCATGCATTTGGTTATGCTACTCTGACCTGATGGTAGCCACTACGCAAGTCCAACTTGGAAAAGTAAACAGCTTCTTTTAGCTGATCCAATATATCATCAATGCAAGGAAGGGGATAAAGATTCTTGATCATTATTTTATTTAGCGCTCTTTAATTAATGCACATCCTCCACGAACCATCTTTCTTTCTCACCAACACGATCGGAGATCCGCATGGTGATGTGCTTGGTCTTATGAACCCTTTTTCGAGCAACTCCTGTACCTACTTCTTGATCTTTGTATTCTCTAAAGCACATAACCTTTTATACCTGTAGCTGTGATTGTTGTTTCATTACCTGAGACTAACCCAAAATCTTTTTGTATAACAGCAAATGTCTTCTTCTTCTTGCCATCGAACTTCTTGGGTTTCAGCTCCGGATGCAAAGACCAACAATGTTCATCATCTTGTCCATCCTCCTTGCAGTGAGTGCATGAATGTTTGTTTTTTTGTACAATGTTTGCCTTCCTCTCTTTCCATTTATGTTTCTTCTTTTCCTTGTTCTTGCTTGCTGTGGGTTTTGATGATCCCCCAATCTCTGGGTTCACATTCTTGCCTCTAGCCTCTAGATGTGTAGCCTGAACAGATACCTCATCTATGCTAGTGGGGTTAAACATGAGAATGGTGTGCCTCAAATAGCTATGTAGACCACCTATATACTTCAGCAATGTTTCAGGTGAGTCTAGAGAAATGCCTAGAATTAAATCTGCATATAAGCTAGCGGATAGAATTGTTTTTTAATGGTAGAAACAAATTCACTCAAGGTAGAAAGAATTTTACCATGCTTCTTCAAATCAGCTTGTGTCCTGCCTTCCCACCACACTAGAGCAATTCCTCCAAGGTGAAGGTTGGCCAGCTAAATCTTTCTCCTTTCTAAATCGATGTTCTACACCCTACAATATACATCAATATGTCTAATCTAGTTATCTATCTTTTTTTCATTTAATTCTCCATCATATATTGGAAAATCAAATTTTACATCTAATTTAATCACATAAGTCTTCTTCTTTTTATTTTCAGGGCTAGAAGGAGGTGTTGATGGAGGAGGTTCTTCCCCTTTCCCTTTGCCTTCTGAATGGGCAACTAGAAAAGGTTCCTCTACTCCTTTGCCTGTTTGAGATCTTGAAGGGCTTTCCACTTAGTCTTTCTTAAATTCTCGGGACATTTCTTCTACCATGGCTCTCATGGTCATGAAACTGTCCATGAACTAAGAGTCTGATTCCAAGGGAATTTCTTTTGTCATCTTCCTCCTAGGATAGACTTTTCCAATTTCTGGGTTAGCCTGAACTAGTTCTCCTTCTCCTAATTTGAGCTTTGACTTAGTTAGCATTCATCAATCCAGCACAAGATTGTCTAACCTTAGAAAACCTAAAGCTCTGATACCACTTGATCTGAAGATGAGATCTTAGACAATCATTAAGGTATTACAAACTCATGTGCATGGATTTGCCTATGTTACTTTATGCAATGGATCGATAAGATTGTGAAATACATAGACAATGAAGTAGTAAAGAAGCATAATAGAAAACACACATAAACACAACAAATTTAATAAGGAGTTCACCCAACTCTCCTAGGCTACATCTCCTGGTTCAGCCTTCTACGGTGACCTCTCTAATATGTCTTTAGAAGAAGAGTTTTACAATAGTATGAGCTCAATTTGAGTCTCAACATACAATAGATACAACAACAAAAGTTTTGCTTGAACCCCTCAAGCCTCTCTGAGTACACAGACTCTCTCTATCACTCTCTATCTATGTCTTTGCTTTGTCTCAGCACTGCCTCCAATACTGCCTATCTCTGTTTGCTCTCTGTCTATGGATTTAAAGCCAATCAGCATTGTCTGTTCATTTCTTCTTCTTAGCTTTCTATCTCCCGGCCTTTGTCCGCTCGAATCCCTCTTCTAGGCGTTAGAAATCATGGCATAATTCCTTTTGGGGAGGTGGCCACTTGTTCTACAACGGATGAGTGCATCGGGCCTTTGAAATCCTGAAATGGCCATTCTCTGTTTACACAAAAAAATGCATTCAAACACAGGAAACTTCCACCAAAACACTGTTCATTGGACTTCAAACATCCATAATTCTACCTTATACTCCTATCGAATCCGCCTTTATGTTGGCATTGCATCTTCACCGTTGATCTGGGATCTCCCAGATCTAACCACTGTGGTTCATTTCAAGTGGCCCTTTCGTATGGGGGTTAACCGCCCGATAAGGGTGGTTTTATCTCTCCTTGGCCTGGACACGTGGTAGCCAATTTATGGGCTCAGGCGAAGCCTAGCCCAAACCACTTACCACTTTTGCTCCTCCCAAAATCCCACTTGTTTCGTGGAATACATTAAAAACATTAAAATCCGGTAAAAATGGCTTTGGGGTGGATTTGAAATATTATTCATTTTCATTCCCAAACGCTTTCGAGTTCACTTTTCATCACATCGGTGCTCCCCTTGTATTTCTATTAATAAACGAAATACGCGAAAATAAATTAAAAAATGCCATCTGACAGATCTCAAATCTTATGAAATAGAATTTATCTTTTTATCGAGTTCGGTCTATCGCAGTCCTAGTCATAATTGGCCCCGCTCCTATGCATAGCTCCGATGCAATATTGTGATATCACAATCGCATGTCGCTAATCCTCCCGGGCCATGGTTATGTCCAGATATATATATATATATATATATATATCAGCGATGCGAGAGAGTGATTGACTCTGGACCATTGATCTGCACGCATAGATCATGGCTCTCATTTGATCGCGCTGCTCGCTATCGCGCTTCCCATATAGCCACCTCTGATAGCCTCCGATAGCCTTTTCTTATTGCGATTTTCCAATCGGATCTGGACCGTTGATCGGACAGCGGTCCAGATCCGATGGCTCCTGTGCATCACTCCTTTGACCGCTGATAAGCATGTTTTCCATTGTTTTCTCATGCAAGTGTTTTTATCTTTCAATTTATTTTTGAATACTTAGAGGGTATTTGGATCTATTTTGGATGAGTGAATTAGAAGTTGCAGCATAAAGAGTCAAGACCAAAAATCTCAAAACAATCTAATACAAGTAGGATCACTCTCATATCATCCATGAACTAATTATATAGAGATTAAACTTCCAAGAAACGTCGACAAAAAGAAAATGATGAATACTGTGGATTATCCGAATACAATCTCTCAAAAACCTCTCCACAGAAACCTGCAATCCAAAAACTTTAACATAATTAAAAAACACCACCTCCATATTAAGTTTAGATCCTAACAATTACATTCGACATATAGAAAAACTTCTAGCACATAGTGCACCTATACTTCAACAATCTACACACCCTAGCTGACAATTTATGATTGACAATTCAAAGATATTGAATTGGCCAACAGAAGAGGAATCAAAAGATGAAGAGTCACAAACTCCAGCTGTGAGAAGATCGGTTCAAGAAAGAAGGAAACCAGAAATGTATATTCCATCTACTTTCTGTTCAAATTTTTCTTTATCTATTACTGATGATGATCCCAGAACTGTGAGGGAGGCAGTAGATTCTGAGGATGGAAAACTCTGGAAAAAGGCCATGGTTGATGAAATGGCATGTTTGCACAAAAATGAGGATTGGGATTTGGTGGAGTTGTCAGCTGGAAGGAAACCCATTACCAACAAATGGGTGTTTAAGAAGATATGAATGAAAAAGGCAAGGTGGAGAAATACAAAGCTCGGTTGGTAGAAAAAGGTTATTACTAGGTGCCGGGAATTGATTTTTGTGATATTTTTTCTCGTGATGCCAAGGTAGCTTCTATTAGATTACTTTTATTTCTTGTTCATGATTCTTATTTTGAGGTAGAACAAATGGATGTGAAGACAACATTTATTCATAGGGGTCTGGAAGAAGAGATCTACATGAAGAAACTTGAAGGCTTTGTGGTGAAGGGTAATAAATAACTTGTATGCAAGTTAAAAACATCTATGTATGGGTTAAAGCAATGACCAAGAATGTGGTATCATAAATTTGATACATTTATACGGGGACTTGGCTTCACCAGAAGCGAAGAAAACCCCTGTGTATATTTTAAATTAATTGGTGACCATGTTATTTATTTGGTTTTGTATGTGGATGATATGTTGCTGGTTGGAAATGACAAAGAAATTATCCAAGATTTGAAGACCCAAATGTCCTCGAAATTCGACAGGAAAGATCTTGGTGCTGCAAACTATATTTTTGGCATGGAAATTAAATGATATCGGGCAAAGAGGAAGATCTGGTTAAACCATAAGAAGTATGTCGAGACAATATTGTAGAGGTTTAATATGTAGGATATTAAATCGATGAAGGTTCCTATTCTTGTAGGTGTAAATTTATCTGCTGAACAGTGTCTGAAGGCACAAGAAGGGGAAGAGGACATGTCCCATGTTCCATATGAAAGTGTAGCCGGTAGCCTGATGTATGCAATGGTTTGTACTAGACCAGACATTGCACATGCAGTGGGAGTATTGAGAAGGTTTATGTCAAAACTAGGGAATTAGCATTGGACAATAGTGAAACAGGTTTTTCGGGTATTTGCGTGGCACTAGTGATTATGGTTTTTCCTACTGTCAAACACACATGGACAGCACAGGAGATATGAAAGATAAAACATGCAGTACAATTTTTTATTAACAGAAGATATACATTTATAGTACGTTATGTGACTCTTGGGTTTCAGATCCCAAGGTCTCTTGGACTGCTTTTGTCCATTCAACTTCCACACTAACCATTTAGGATTAGGTGTCCAACATTCCCCCCCTTAATCCGAAGGGTTATGTATGAGTCCAAGAAGAGAGCTGTAATACAAAATGTGCAAAAAATGCATGGCAGCACTAGGCTGAATGTGCTCTATGAAATGTTGGTATAAAGGGCAGTGGTTTAAGGATGACCACCAACACTGGAACGCTTAGTGCAGTTCCCGGAACTCTTCCAAAACTGGAAAGAAACTGAAGTTTTCTGCTAGAGGAAGTGATCCTATTGTTTTAAAGAGGGAAACCTTCAACCATAAAAGGGATGTCTCACCCCGCATAAAAGGTAAACCTTCAACCTGAAAAGGGAAGTCTCAACCTGTGATGGTTTAAGGATAACCAACAACTCTGGAATGCTTAATGCAATTCCTGGAATTCTTCCAAAACTGGCAAGAAGCTGGAGTCTTCTGCTAGAGGAAGTGTTCTCAATTTCGTTCCTCGAATTCTTCCAAAGCTGGCAAGAAGCTGAAGTCTTCTGCTAGAGGAAGTGTCCCAGATTGCCAACTGAAGGCATGTTCATGGGCATCTTTGTCTCTGGCTACAACTCTGAAACTGGTGTGGCAGGTTGTGGCTCAGGCTCGCTTGATGTGGCTTTGAAGCTTGTAGATGACCATCATTTCCCCCCCTGTCAGATACAAGGTGAGATGATGGAGGAAACTCGACTGCAAGACTGTTCAATATTCTGGAACAAGTTCTGACATGTGTTTGGAATATCTTCTTGGCTGTTGATGCCCATTGCCAAGAAGCGATCCATCCAAGATGAATCTTTGTTCTTGCAGGACATTTGTTTTTGAAGCATCTGTGTGAAGAATGGTTGGTTTTATGACAGTGCTTACATGGATGAAGATCAAAATAGTGATCTTTCAAATGGCCAACTCGGTCACAGTGTTGGCATTTCACGATCTGTTGTTTTTGTTGTTGTTGTTGCTGTGGAAGAGGGGCAGAATCTGGAACAGCTGAAGATGAACTGTCATGAGGAACAAGTGAACTGTCCTGAATGAATCCAGCACTCTGAAACTGAATGGGCTTGGCATAGTCTGGAATATGAAAGGACAAGTCCTTGTCATATCCAAGACCAGTTCTGTGCTTGTTGTGGACAAGCTGTTCCCAAGGCCTGATGATGGGCTTGGGAAGTGCAGACTGAGTTTCTGCATCTGCATATACAACTGCTGCTTTATTGGATTCTGGATCTGATTCAACCTCAATCTTACTAATTTCACCACTTGCTGATTTAACCTTGAACAACATATTGTTTTGAGCAGAAACAAATTTGGAATGACAAATCTGTTGAAGCTCATCTTGCTGGAACTGAGATTCTAGTTGCAAAAAATCAATCTTTTCTTGTGCATCATGCAGGCAGGTCTGAATGTCACAAAGAGTGTCTTTGCTAACATTTACCTTCCCACCAATAGTGGAGTGTATTAGTGTATTCAGTAACTCTAATACATCATCAAATCTAGCCATTGTCTCAACAAAGAAATGAACACTCAACAATCCTAGTGGAGACTATAGCAAGTCTAGACAAACCCCAGCTATTGAAGATTTCAAAAATTAAGAATATCAGTTTGAAAAAGGCACTCAACTAATTCCAGCTAAGAATTTAGCCAATCACTAACAGATTTGTGTCCAGCAAGAATGAGAGGCTCAAATTCCTTCCAACACAGATACAATAGATATGTTTCACCCTTAAAATGCTCAAGTATACCAAGATACGCTTTGTATGGATGCACAACTAAATGACTTCTTCCTTCTTTTAAATTCGAACTTCAACTACAGGAATGGATTACATATACCTCTGATATATCAACTCTAATAATAACAGAGATCTGAAGTAGAATATACCAGCAAATGTTAGGAAGAACAGTGGCTGTAGATAAGTGTTATAACATCAAAGAAGCTCTACAGTGATAATATATGCAACGTATTCAGCTCCAAAACAGAGAAATAAATATGGAGTGTCTTCAATATATTCACAGTCACACATCCAATGAGATGAGGAAGTTTGAGACCCTCTATAGCAGAGGTACATCACCAAACATCACTTCCAATAGTCTATACTCATTAAGATTTCAAGCACAAGTACAGTGATATGCTGCTCAACTGAAACAACCACAGAAAATACAAGTTTGTAGCCTTGGGGCTAGAACATTCTTTATGCCCTTACCCTCTCCCCAACTACAACTCGCACAATCTTCCAGAATGATTTTCTGTTTGCATTTTGTTCACACCAGCAACTTACAGGAAGAGCACAACTCACTGTGATGGAAAACTCAACCTATTTCTTAGACTAAAGTCGGCCACTAGAAGGGAAAATAACTTGTCCCTTGAAACAGAATGAAACTTGCCCTTTCGTGGGCAGAAATTCAATCTCAATGTATCATAGAGAGTACAGTCCCTTGGTTGTGGAAACTCAACCCATGAACTTCAGCAAACATTGGTGCTTGATCAGAAGAAGTCTTGATTTCAGAGAAAAAGAGTGTATAAATACCCAAATTTTCTACTCATCGATCCTGGGCAATATCAAGTGCACATATATATGGGCGGTATCTCAATGTAAAAAATACACCAGAAATATCATAAAGAAATTTCCGAGATCCAAATCTAGAAGAACTAAATTACAATGTGATTTATAAACACTCATCGCACAAAATGGCTTTCAACCTCATATACTTTCATAATTATCCTATGCATGAGAACTGCGCAATATTCCATGAAGATAACCACCAGTCATGATCAAAGAGACAAGGGATACAACACCAGCAGGGAAAACCTTTCCAAATTTCTTGAAACGAGACCCCAGAAGGCTACCTCCTTCACGGCAAGCCCGGTCTCCTCCACGAGTCACGTACAACAGTCAAGACGGGCACCACAAGCTGCATTATATGATTTGCAAGCCGAATAGCAAACACGAAGCCGATTATCACCATCGCATCTTTGAATGGAAATCCAACAAGCTAGCCGCTTTGCCGCTGCTGCACAATAACCATTATCCAGAATAGCAAACAGTGTCCGACTAGTTGGAAACAACCTGTTGTAGTTTGGCATTACAACAGCTGCTTCTAATTGCTGCAGAATGCTTGCTTCACTTGGAGCACAATGTTGACCTTCTGAATCACGTACAAGAACATCTCCACACATTGACAAACTTGAAAAGAGAACACTGCTGTTTTGGCATGTGTATCCTGCATAATCTGAGCACCGGAACTCACAAACACCATTATCACAAACCCCACCATGTAGGCTACACTGCTCATCACAACTAGCAGTCGAGCAGTCTACCCCAGTATAACCTGGTTCACATTCACATGCAAAGGCCGTGCTATGCTTCTTTCCACAGAACGGAATACGGCAGACACCCACATGATGAATGCTCTGAGAACTCAATATGGTAGCTGTAGCGCATGTCGATGTTATTGCTATTGAAATGTTTAAGAATCGATCTCTGGACCTCAAGGCAACTAAATGTAAATGAAAATATGTGACTGGATGTCCTGGTAAAGTCGAATTAAGAAGAAACCTAATGAAGAACCAGCCGAATTCCCAAAACAATTCTGAGCTCAAAGGGAATCTGCGATTTCAATGCATTCTCTGGATTTAGTCTGAATGTCATAAAAAACTTCGTATGAAACCTAAGAGGAGTAAAAAGCTTTGTGTCATCCCCAAAACCAAAATATATGGAATTAGGACTGTGCAAGCGGAAATGTGCGAGGCGGTGGCTTATTGTTCCAGAAGAAAACCTACGAGGTAGATGAAAACCGTGAAGGGAAATGAGATTGCATAGCTGAAACCCTTAGAAATTTACGGCTCTCGGAGTAATCTGGATGCTCTTTTTTTGCAAAATCTGCGAGCTCTTGAAATGGAATCCGAACGCAGACATAGCCATCAGAGACAGATCACCATAACGCAGTATGAGTGGTATAGAGTGTTACAATAGACTGGAGCACAAAGAATAATGGCAGAAGCGTTTTTGCTGACAAGCGCAGAGATACCGTGTCAGGCCCAGAGCGCAGGTACAAGGAAAACATTTCAAATCAGGTCAGCGCAACAGAAGAGCAAGGCGCAGGCCGGACTGTATTAGAGCAGGTGTGGCAGATTGACATAGTCATTTGAGGACAGAGCGCTGGCAGAGGCAGAGAGAGGAACGTTTCATACGTTCAAGTGAATATGGCAGACAATGCACAGGTCTGTATAAAGGAATATGGCAGAAATACACTGCACAGAAAGGCCATAAACAAATGGCTCAAATTACTTATGCAGGGCAGGAATATGCCTGCTCTGATACCATGTCAAACACACATGGACAGCACAGAAGATATGAAAGATAAAACATGCAGTACAATTTTTTATTAACAGAAGATATACATTTATAGTACATTATGTGACTCTTGGGTTTCAGATCCCAAGGTCTCTTGGACTGCTTTTGTCCATTCAACTTCCACACTAACCATTTAGGATTAGGTGTCCAACACTTACCAAGGAAGACCAAGTTTGGATAGAGTTTTGGACATCTGTGGATTCTTTTATGCAAACTGGGTTGGAGATATAGATAAGAGAAGATATACAATTGGGTATGTTTTTAACCTATCTGGAGGCGCAGTCAGTTGGATGAGTAAGAGACAGTCTATAGTGACACTTTCAACTACAAAGGCATAATACATGGAAAACACTCATGCAAGCAAGGAAGTAGTTTGTTGCAAAGATTGTGTTCAAGTATGAGGTTAGTACAATGAGCTATAAGGATAGACAGTGACATCCAAAGTGAAATTTTCTTGGTAAAGAACCTTGCTTATCATTTAAAGACAAAGCACATTGATGTTCAATATCACTTTGTGAGGGATATGGTTGAGGACAAAAAGGTGTTGCTGGTAAAGGTTGACACTTCGAAGAATACTGCAGATGCATTGACAAAGTCTGTGAGCACTGAGAAGTTCTCTTGGTGTAGAGAAACAATGTGAGTTACAGGGTTGGACCAATGACTAAGCTCTCATGTGCCGCCCGCGCCCCCCCCCGCCGTGGAAAGAAGACAACAAGTAGGAGAATGTTGGTTTGTGTTATTTTCTTTCCACAATTACCCCACTCATGGGTGGGTATTAGCACCCCCTATACATTGCATCGGGCGCTGAAAAAGGGGGCAGTAGCTCCCCTACACAGGGTCCTGGGCAGTACCCTGGGAAATTTTTTTTGACCCTATATTAGGTGGGCAGACTTACATGTGGTTTTCTGCATGGATTTTGCACATGGTTCTGGGCATGATGGTTTTCTGTCCATTGCATTTTGTAGACCCGGTCAAGGGAACTACGATTATGTTCCAATCCAGGTTATTGTATTGGGGTTTATGGATGCTTCGACATGCATATATATGTGTTGTAACATTGAAAGGAATAGAATTAAAAATCAATCTAGTAGTTCTGGTTTTGGGATCCAGGGGAAAATCTCTATGCATATCTATTTTATGTTTTATGCTCTCGCCATTGTTTATTTTCTATTTTTAGAATTCGTATGCAAGTAGTTTCTGTATGGCATTAAAAACTACAATCTCAAGAGATCATGAAACTTCTAAAAGTTATGAGAAAAGGTGTATATTTGATACAAGATTGGGGTTTTAAGTGTCCAAATGTTCCTGAGAATCTGTTCAAGAAGGACAATATAGTCATTGAGGTGTATAGAGCATAGTTGAGACTACATACTTAGAACTACACCCACCTTAGTGAACAATTGACCAACACCATAGCTTCTTATGTTTGATTGCATAGTGGTTTAGTGTCCACATAAACATAAAGTTCATTATGTGGGTTCATTTGGAGAAATAAGAGGCGAGGAAGTCATCATGCAAGAGATAAAATAATTTATTGAACAAATCAAGCAAGCAACAAATCAAGAAGACTTGGTGATCACCAAGAATATTATTCTACAATATTCAATTGTGCCAACTAAAGTTCACATGAAGTTATCTTGGCTTTGGAATAACATATAGTCTAGTTCCAAATCCATATTATCAGATACTTTAGAGGTAAATATGTGATATGTTGTAGAGCTTCCAATCAAAGTTAAAGTTATCGTGACAAATTTTAGAGCATGAAACTCCTACATCAGAAATGAACTCCATGCTCAAGCTACTGATTTGTCCTTTTCTCCTTCATGAGGAATGTTTTGTCTTATTAGATTTTTTTCCTATATAGCCACCATTTTGATGTAATTTTATCTTTTTTTAATAAATGTAATGTAAAAGAAGTCCAAGAGACACATGTGGAATATGAAGAGACATATGTAGAATATGAAGAGTTACATAGAAGCCCATAGGTTATGGAAGTCAAAGAGTCATGAAGAAACTCAAGATTCATTACCATTTGTTATAAATAAGCCCTCATAACTCAAGAAAATGGCTTGGACGTAGCTTTAGAGATTTGGCCTTGGCTTCTCTAGTTGTGCATAAGGGAGAAGATCATTCTTTTGGAGAAGCAAGTTGTAGCTTCATGTTCCACTATTGGAGCTATTGTTTCATCAATGTAACAATGTACTTGGATATTTCATTAATCATCAAAAGATCGTGGAGCCAACAATCTTTCATGCATGTATCGTAAATGTTGTAAGACTATTCTTTAGATGTTTGCGGTATATGTTGTGTTACACATACTTTGCTTTAGATATCGATATTGTTGAATGGGTGTTGTTATGTCTTTATATTCTTGTGAACTATTTTTAGGTTAATCAATGAATCTTCTCATTGTTCTCGTGGGTCTCTCTTGGGATAGTAATAGTACTTTTTTACTAGAGGCTCATTCTTATCTCTCTCACATGGAAGCTCCTTTTACACATTACACTTGATGCCTCACAAAACTTACATACTTTCTACCCCAAAGTTATGTGCATAAAAGCTTGTGTACATTCTGTATCCAAGGCATTCTTTTCACATCACTTGCAATGGTTGCTAGAGCTTATATACGGATGGGGATCCCTCACCAAAAAATGTGAGGTCTAATTGGGACTTCACATTGGGGAAACGCCTTGTATGTTGTCAACATCCAACACTATCAACAACTCCTTAAGTATCTAGAGGGTTAACATAGCTGTATGTGAGAGCAAGTGATGCTTTTCAAGTTAAGAATAATGGATGAGGCATGTGTACAAGCACAGTTATTGGAAAACAAAGGCCAAAATAAAGGTTAGTCAAGTGATTTGGAAGAGAAAGAGCATCAAAAAGATTCCAAGGGGAAGAAGAAGAAGTGGAAGGCAGGAAGATAAAAAGATAATTGTAGATTTTAACTCTGCACAAATAATTTTGCAAACAAATTTTTAAATAAAATAGAAAAGATTTAATGGAAAACACACACATTAACACAAATATTTTATCATGAAAACCCAAAAACGAGAAAACCAACAAGATTTTTCCATATATATTCTTTACAATGTTATAATACGATATGTCTATGTCATAATATTCATAAACAATCAACCAATTAAGGTGGATTGTAAATCAACCATAGTTCTTTTGGCCAAATCTAGAAAGCCATGTGCAAAACCACCATGTGCTAGAAAAATGCTAAATATATATATGCCAAAAAAAGAACCAAAAGATTGCCCAAATATTTTTTTTGGCATTGCTCCAAACCTTGTGCAGGGGGCGATACTCCCCCCTACATACCCCCCAACTAGGGGGGGGGATGGAAACCCCCCTAGAACCGCACTATGAGAATGATGGATATAAGTTGTGTAAAGAATATAATACCTGCCCCACAACAACAACCACTGCACATCAAAGAAGGGTCTTAGTAATCATTTCAACCACAGCAACATGGTCACACTGTGCAGAAGTGTAGGAAACTACATTTAGAGTTGAACCAAAATTACAAAAATAAGGTTAGGAAGAAAAAAATATTATAACTATATATTAAAGTAATCAAGTTAAAAGAAGATCTAGTGTGGATGAGAATATTGTCTACACATCAGTGTAGACGAAGGTGAATCTAAATAGGCTTGATCACTAGGAATAGAAGGAGATGCACACACTCTTCCACATTAAGATCTAGATCAAGAAGACAAATATACATGATGCATTCAAATTAGTTTAACAGGTTAATTTCATCATAGTGGATTTGGTCAACAAACTTGGATTGAAGGTTTTTTATCAGCCTAGCTTATATCCATTGGGTTGGATAAACAACGATGTAATGATAAAGGTAACAAAAAATGCAAGATATTTTTTATAAGTATTAATTATATTAATGAAGTATAATTGGACGTATTACCACTTTATATAAGTGGAGTCATGTTTGGAAGTCCCTACATGTACATAAGAGAATAACCAATTAATATTTCTTCATCAAGGATGAAAAATCCATCATCATCAACGTGCATAAAGACAAGTCAAATATTTCACTAGTAAGTGCCAACAAGGCCAAACATATGAGTAGTTCAAGTAAGATATGTTCTACTATACTTAAGAGAAAATTACTCCAATGATGAATCAATAAGAGAAAAGGAATCCCTCGAGGGTTGTACTAAAGAGCAGAAAAAACAATTGGGAGATTTTATATAGGCATATATGGGAGTGTCCTAGGAGCTTAAAGGGTTACCATCCAAGAGGGAAGTGAAGAACAAAATACAATTATTTCTAGAATCTACTTTGCTAAATATTTGGATGTATAAATAGTCCATTCTTGAATCAAAATGAGTGAAGAAGTAATTATAGCAGCTACTACAGTAGGGTGTGTTTTGACCAAGTACCTCACCTTGTGGGTCACCCGTCGTAATTGTACCAAATAAGGATGGGAATTGGTAATTATGCATCCATCATAGAGTATTAATTAAGATGATGCTCAAAAATAGATATCCCCTACCTAACATTGATGATCTGTTAGATTATTTGTAACATGCAAAATACTTCACCGAGATGGATTTAAAATTAGGATACCACCAGGTTTGAGTCAAATAAGATGACACCTGGAAGATTTCCTTCAAAACCAGACAATGTTTCAATGAGTGGATAGTAATTCCATTTGGTTTATACAATACACCATCTCTATGAGACTAATAAATGTTGTAATGCACCCCTATTTACATTCATTTGTTGTTGTTTATATGTATTATATATTGGCTTACAATGCTACTTAGGAGGAGCACATTTCACACTTGATGTAGGTGCTAGAGATCCAAAGGAAGCACCACCTAATAAAGAACCTCAAGAAACGTGAGTTTCCTAGCAGTATTTGGTGTAATTATTCTATGTGATTGGAGGAGTGGAGTTTAAGATTGATCCTGTAAAGATGGAGGTCATCATGAAGTGGTTGGTGCCTAAACATTCCTCTAGGAGTTTGTTTGCATAATTTAATACCTACGCAAGTTCATATTTTCATTTTGAGCAATAGTTTCACTACTCCATGCCATAACAAAAGGTGGTAAGAGTTTTCATTGAAGGAAGAGTCAGTATATGGCTTTTTAAGAGCTCAAAATTAAAATAAGTCAAGTACTAGATCTCATGTTACCAAAAATTGTAGAATCAATTTGATGTGGAGATAGATGTAAGTGCATGGCATGGGAGTGGTCTTAATGCAAGGAAGAAGGCATGCATGTTACCATTCTGAAGTATTTCATGGGATAACTCTTAACCTCTTTACCTATGACAAGGGGCTCTATGCCTTGGTAAAAGATGTCAAGAAGTGGAAATGATATCTATTGGGAAAGGAGACCACCAACCACAAAAATCACCAATCGCTACAATATATGCAAACTTAGAGTAATTTACAAAAAAATATACACTACAAGTGGATGAGGTTCTTACAACATTTTCGTTTAGTTATTAAGTACAAGGAAGGAACCAAAACAAAATTGGTTGACGTACTTTCAAGGCCACCCACATAAAAAATTATAGCTTTGGGAACTCTAATGAACATGTAGACTTTCATCCATGATACATATGGAGAGGATGAGGAATTCGAGGAGGTGTTTCAACAACTTCATATCCATAGTCATGTAGAATATGGTGGCAAAAAAATAACTATTATCTCTAGAATGGGTTACTCTATAGGCATGGCAAGTTTTGTGTTCTAAATTTGAACAACTATGGCAAATCAAAGAGTCTTGCAATTTAAAGGTTGCAACCTGTTTGGTGTTGGGAAGATAGTAACAAACTTATAGTGGTATCTGTACTAGTCTAAGATGAAATAAGATGTAGCATGGTACATTAGAGGATCTATACTTTGTTGTACCAACAAGCCTAATAACATGAAATTGTATCTATACCATCCCTTATCTATACCCACTCGTCCTTGGGAAATAATTTCCATGGATTTTGTGAGAGGTTTACCAACAACCAAGAAGGGACAAGAATAAGTGTTTGTGGTAGTTTATAGATTTTAGTAGGATGTGTATTCTCATACCTTGTAAAAATACTATCAAAGGGAAAGAATCAATAAAATTGTTCTTTTAATAGGTCTAGGTGAACTTTAGGATACCAAGGAAAAACATTTCAAATAGGGACAAGAAAATTTCTCAATGTATTTTAGACTACATTGTGGGGGAATATTGATGTCAATTTGAAGAGGTCTATAACATTCCATCCATAGAAAAATGAAAAAACAGAACTATTCAACCTATCGTTTATGTAGATTTTGAGGGGTTACAATTAGAAGCATCCGAGGGGTGGTAGGAACGAGAGGTAGAGGGGGGAAAGGTTATTTTTTACTCCAATGGAACTATCTAATCAACCTTTTCTTGGGGTCTAGTATTGAGATCAAATAATTTGGCTCAAGCCTATGCTCTCCTTCAAGTATTATCTTTGGCCCATTCTCATAATATTTCTAACCTTGTGAATATTACAGACTCTAAAATTATCATATGGTACTAAGAATTCTTCCAAAGGATATGCATCTGAAGAAAATTCTCAAGCGAGTTTGAGCCCTATTATGAATTTTCATTCTTACAAATTGTACCATGTGTTGAGGTAGAATAATAGTGAAGATGATATAGGATAATCAAGGCACATCCCTGGCCTTGGGTAAAATATTAATCAGTGACGAAGAAATAATATATTACATTATTTAATGAAATTGTTTTGGGTTAAAAATTATCAAATTTTGGAAAACAAATTGTGTCAAGTGGTGTTTCAAAAAGATAATATTAGTCTCCTCTTCTGAGTGCTTGTGAGGGCTTGTTTGAGTTTTGGGTATGTGAATCCGGTGCCAACAACATGTAAGGGGTCACCTCAAATAATATTCATGACCACCTCCTTTCTAATTTCATTAACTCTATGAATAATAATTCAAGATGGTCTTTTGTCATCTTAGAAATGACACATTTTAGGGCTTTTGGGCCCTATTTGATTGAGTATTACAAGGGATTGGGGCATAATTTTCCACATGGAAATATTTTGGTAGTGATTTCAGATGTCATTTCCTTGATTTAGGTCATTTGGAAGAGATTATATCATGATGAGGAATTGAATTTTGTTTGTGGTTTGTATTATTTCCCTGCAAAAAACATCGCAATGACCATAGGAAGGTAGATAGATTTATGGGTACACATATATTACCTCCCAGTTCTTCAGCGTTGCGAGGTGTGTAGGCTCCTCTCTTCAACTTGTTTTTTGGACTCCATTAGATTTTTAATGGAAAGTAAGGCCTAGATTAGTAGAATTTTGGTGTTGTTTTTTGATATTTCACGTGGAGTGGTTGAGGTAGAATATTTAGGATGAAAACCAATGCATCAATGGGAATACAAATATAGGAACATTTCTACTTATTCATGCAAGTGGTAAGCCCCTTATTTGTCAATTTAATGCAATATTTAGAAATGCTTTATGTCTGGCAGTCATGTTGGGTTCTTTCATTCCCTTTTATTCTATCATTGAAATTTTGTTGAGTTTGTTTTGGGCCTGTAGTTAGGGTGATATAAACTCTTGGTGGAATTTTAATTTGAATTTGAAGTTGATGCTCCTAAGAAAGAGAATTTTTCAAGGAATTTCTATTATGCCTCACCATTTTGGTAAGTTTAGCGTCAACTGATGGAGTAGATGCAACAAGTTCATGAGGAATTTTTTACTCTGTTGTTAAAATATAATCATATATTCTTATTGATCATTGATCCCTTTTTCAAAAGATATAAGATGAACTATCTAGCCCTCATCAACAGTTAGAGGACCTGCAAGTGACTCTCAACCAACAACCTTTAGATTTATCTACATCTAATAAATCACTTTGTTCTAAGAAGGAAATCCTTTCTAAATTTAATGATCCAATCCTAGCTTTGGAAAATGATACATAGCAAGAAGGTTTAGGCTAACCCACTCCCACTTATTAGCATGTTTGGAAAAGGTTGTCAAATTTTAAGCGCTTTTTGGAAAACATTTACCACTAAATATCATAGGTTATTTATATCTAAAGGCTGGATATTTGAGCTCTCGGGAATTTGGAATACACTTCCAAACATTGGTTTTTGATTTATTTCTTTCCCATTTTGATGCAAAATTTCCGACCTAAACAAATTTCGTTAATATCTTTTCTCATTCCAGCTAGAAAAAATACAACGAGACACATCCAAACACTTGGGATGAAAACCTAATATATATACAACACACTTATATTAGAGCAGTACATACTTATATTAGTAAGTCCCCTTTTGAAACTTGCTTTAAAGATTTGCAACCTTCACCTTTGGATGTTACACATGGACAAAAAGGAGGATTGAGGGAGGATCTCATAGGCGATGCATTAAGAGTAAAAAAAATTATTCAGAAGATTAGATAAATCCATTTGCAAGTACATAAGACATTGAAGAAGTCAAAATAAAAATATAGTACCATGAATTATGAGCATGTAACAAAGAATTTATTTAGAGCAGGAGACAAAATATAGTTGCAGTTGAACAAGGAAAGACTATAGGGTCCTGATGGTAAGAAGATCAAGGTTTTGTGGTATGAACCTTTTGAGATATTGGAAAAGGTGGGAGATAATTCCTACAAACTCAACCTACCTTGATACATGCACATTTACTCAATAGTGAATGTAGAAAGTCTCAAACTCTATGAGCCTTCCATTTTGGAATAAGAAGAGGATCATGCATTACCTTCCATAGAGGACTTAGCTCCAAATGCCCCAGCAGAGTTAACAAAGCATACAATTTTACAAAAGAGGTCAAGAATTAGCAGATAGGGGTAACATGACCTTTGGTAGATTGAGTTGAAAGGAAAAGTACCAAGAAAATCTAAATAGTCCTCCAAGAAGAAGGTAGAGAAAGAATTTCCTCACCTAATTCGGTATGAATTTTGAGGATAAAAAGCCTTAAAAAATGGGGAGGCATGATTTGTATCAGATCATCATATTATTTGTCATTTATCTCAATTCTTTTAGAGTGGAAAAAATTGGATGAATCAACTTGCAAGGTCATTTTACATTTAACCTATTTTATGATTCGATTCCTCTTCTAGGTCCTCTACTAGGCTTCACAAACATTCTCTAACAATCATCTACAATTACACGTCTCTAATATAGACTTCATTTCACTCCTTTACTTTGTTCCTTCATGCTATAAAATATGACAGACAATCCTTTTCACAAACTTCACAGATGATCGAATATTACTTTCCCCCAAAAAATGCCAATCTCTTTTTCCTATTTATATTTTACTGGATTGATCAGATATGGCAAGGCCAACTGTCAAGCTTTATGATTTAATTTTCTTTCTTACAAGAAATCTTTCCCGAATGACCAAAATATAGATTGATTCCTTAACTCTTTGGAGCTTAAATTGAATTGCATGAAACCATATGATGTGACTGTATTCTATAAAAATATAGATCCGAGACCTTATGAGCATTGTTATGAGCATTGTAAATTAAAATACATTAGATATTTTCAACTTAGATTACAATCTTCAACATCGAAATTCATTATTTACCCCATAAGACCAGCAACTGGGATGACAGGCTAAAACAACAAACTATGACACCTAAATTTTGACCATATTGTGAAGCTCAACAAAAATTTTGTATGGGACTTGTAAGAAATTTCCAAGCCAAGTAACACAATCTTTAAATAATGTCAAATTGGAAAGAAAATATGAGTGCCCTTCAAACCCAAAGAAAATTCATCTAGTAGGCCACTACAACTAGTTCACACAAATTTATGTGGGCTCGGAAGAACTGAGACTCCAAGTGGTGTCGTTGAAAGAAGCAATAGATCCATGCAATAATTAGTAAGAGCAATTATGGAATCACTTAGTATATTTCTTGAGGAAAAAACAATTATCTATATTCCTTTATTTTATTGAAGTTGAATATATAGTAGCTACAACTAGTTGTAGTCAGATTTCGTGGTTGAAAGAAAATCTACATGATATGTAAGTTACTTATGATAAACCCATTCCAATCATCTGTGATGACACAATTGTAATTAACATATCCAAAAAATCCTATTCTTCATTTAAAAACCAAGCATGTCCCTATAAAGCACCATTTTATTAAAAAACAAGTGGTTGATAGATCATGAAGTTAGAATATGTCTCGACCAAGGAACAAGTTGTTGTTATCTTCACCAAACCTCTTTCCTGATAACCTTTTGAGTATTTAAGGTAGAAGTTTGGAGTGATGTATCACTCTTTTCTTCATTGCATTTCTTCTCAAGAAAAGAGGGAAAACATCTAAATATGTACAAAGATTGATATAATGACTCAAGAAGAACCAAATTCAGGGAAGTCTATGAGTGGAAAATTAATATCAACAACCTATTATATCTTTTTAAGGGGATAATGATAATAGGGGAAGTACCTGATCCACCTTTTCCATTAATGTCAGTGGGGTAGAGTAAGCAAACATTGGAGATGAGATAAAATATGTACAAAGATATTGAAGATGGAGAGTGAGCAAGGGGGAGAGCGATCAACCATTAGCTCTTTAAAACCAATGTTTTGAGTGTTTCCAAGTGGTGGTGTCATTAGCTCCACTAAGGAAAATAAGTATTTTATTGGGTATTCGTCTCGAAGACCTTTCCAATGGTATATGGAACTCAATCTAACTCCCCGTGAATAAAAAAAAAAAACTAAGGTTGAATTATAGTAGTTCAATTAAGGTTCCAGCTGACGATGATTCTTGTATTGGTCTCACACTGTCCAGACCAACACCAAAGATGAAAAGGTGGAAGCATGGCGGTAGCAAGCAATGGCCAGCAAGGTTTACAATCACAACCCCTAGTCGTAGGGTGCTTGGCCTATGCAGCCAAGTGCTCATCTGATCCCTTGGCCTAACGATGTGGAAACATAAGCAATGGGCAACGTGTAACATGGGGGATTCACTCAATGAACCTTTGACATAGCACATGCATTCGTGGCATAGAAACAAATACCCTTAATTTGACTACATAGTGGAAAATACCTCTAAAAATCACATTATTTTATCCCCTGCCAATATGAACCTAATGCACCTTCCCAATTTGAAAAACACCTACTTTCACTTGATATTGTAGGTGTCCATTTTTTCATTAACATTTTTTATACCGCTTTATATTTTTTCAATAACTTTAAGCTCCATTTTTTATACCTACCAATATAAAAACCCTTTACCCCCAATTATATGCTCAATATGTTATGTCATTTTTTCCTCAATGTATATCCCCTAATATGATAACACATGGTATGGTATTTATTCCCTTGTGAAGCCCCCGTGGCGAGTGGTAAGCCCACATGACATTGCAAGGAGATGATGCGACCCAATTAGCTTATTACACATGGTGGTGACGTTATAGGATGACACATGAAACCCCGCGGACATGGCACGTTGCCGTGGATTTGGCCCCTTTAGGTGACTAAGTGGCACTTTTTGAGTCACACATGACAATGTCGTGGTATGAAATGTGGTAGAAATATGACATGGGAGATGACGTGGTAGTAACATGATAAAGCTGATGTAGAAAAATATTACACATGGAAGGTTCTGATTGGATGTTGAAGATTAAACGTGGCACTCGCAGGACTTGCACCAAGGATTAGTTTTGCAAAGATTTTTGGTGCACTTATCCCTTGGATAAAATGATCGAGAACTAAAACATGAACCCAAAAATAACATAATGACAAATTAAAAGACATTCAGGAATTGGTGATCCGGGAATCCAACAGTTTGTCAATTTACAATTTTGAATTTCGAATGGATATGGATTAAATACAAAAGCATATTGAATATTTGGACATTCAAAGTGTTCGACAAATTCAAGGGTATTCAAAAAATATTGAATCCAGATTTTGAGCACAAGGGCTAGTTGATCCATCTAGCTATCTTGGAACCAAAGAGTTAAGAGATGTAAAAAAAATTACCACAATAAAATATTTGGATATTGTATTTAGAAAGAATATGGGAAGTGGTCAATATTTCAATGATCATGGTTCTATATCTTGCACCATCCGAATATTTGACGATTTGGGAGTTTAGAAGTTTATTTGCATGTCTGTAAGGCACCACATGTCATCTTGTACATGTCACCAACACGTGTCATCGTGTTCATGTAACTACCATGTGTCATCATCTCATTGGGAGACATCATATCCTTTCCATATCATGTTGGCTTGTTGCTTCTCGCTCACAACTTGTTGTTGATGTGTGCGCATCATTAGACTTGATGGTACGATAAGAACTTGGATTCTTAGGTGAAGCACCTTGTGACCAAGGGTTGTGGCTAGAAGCCTTATTGGTCACATCTCCTTTACTTTGCAATTCCACCTTTTCAAATTTGGTGTTCGTTCAATGGGGGACCCATCCTAGAATCATGATCAACTAGAACCCTACTTGAACTGCCAAACTTCAACCTTAGTTCTCTTTTCATTCCCAGGGAGTTAGATAAAGTGCCATATGTTGTTGGAAAGTTATTGTATAAGAATATACAACTAAACACTTAGTTTTCTCATTAGAGTTAAGGAATTGAAGAATAAAATGGAACCAAATATATTACCTTCATCCTTGACTTCAAGCTAGGAAGCAACACACATAAACACATCAATGATAATAAACATAACAAGATCCCCCTGAACATGACACTTGAAATTAATGACTTATACTTGACATCAATGACAATAATTGCCGAAAAGCTCAACATTCTTTGACAAAGACTTGGGTAGTCTCAGTTCATTTATAAATCCCCTTTTGCATGCATAATCAGTAAGAATAAGGAAAGTTCGCAAGAATAGAAAGTGATATTACAGGGGCTTTTTTTACTTGTCATATTTTGATTTGATAAGGACTTCATCCACATGCGAAAATGAGTCCCTATGTTCTACTAACTAACATTCAAGTTATTTTTCTAGATCGTATTCCTAATTAAAGGCTTATTTTGCAAATAAATATGTAAAATTCATTGTTTTCGATCTATAGTGCTATTAGATGCTACCATCTTCTCCCCCCGCCCATTTTCTTTTCTTCCATTAAAAATAAGATCCTTCAATTTTCATTGATACATGTAATGTAGGAAAGCAATATTTGTGTCTACTTGTGATGTGATAAAAAGACAATTATTTGGTTAAATTTCTTTAGGGGGCATGATTTATCTAAATTTTTCAATGACATAGATTGATGTTTGCAATTTTTAGTGATCCCTTTAAGGATGTAGACTCTTATTAATTCAGGAGATAAGGCATGTGAGACATAATACTCATCAATTCCATGATTTCTTCATATTCTACCTACAATACAATAATTACCAGTCATTTCCATGGTATAAATTAAGAAGTTGATGAGCATTTTGACACAATTTCATCACATATTGCATCAATTCACACTAGTTCACAATGACTAATATATAAGCATCATTCTTATGCTCAATTCCAAAGCCCTCACTAATCCTATTTATTCCATATGAATTTGTGATGTTGTAAAGAATTGTTTCTACAATGTTTACACCAGATCACTTCATTGATCACACAACTTTCCAACAAGAGATCACACTAGTACTACGAATTCAATGTGATATATCCCGCAACTTCTTTTACTAGCTTTGTTAGCAGTGAAAGTATTGCTCAACTTGACAACCCTTGCATGCATTAGAAATAACATTTCAACATCCAAATAATTTGTCAATCCAATTTCAAACATTTATTAGACATCAACTTTAAAAACGATGAAGGGCATTGGCACTTGTAAAATCACCCATAGATTGGCCCACTTAAAATCTACCTACAAAAATATATTCATAGAAATAAAGTGGACTATGAAAGAGTCTATGTTCACAAGTGCACCCATAAAATTGAAATGACCTTGTATTTGTCAAGACCCAACGAAGTGAATAAGCCCACCACTAGAAGTGTCCTACACACAATGGAAAAGGACACAATTATTTTCAATTCAAGAAAAAATGTCAATGGAAAAGGAAAAACAATCAATGTATTGTTCATCGATTGATAGATATGGAAGCATGCAGTCAAATGATGAAGGAAATGATGACTGAATATGAATCACAAGAAGAAGCATAAAATGAAAGTAACGGTAGTAGTGAACGTGAAGAAGGGAGATTACATTTTGAGTTTATTATCGAGTCATAGGGAGTTGTATTGTAGATTGAACCTAAATGAGATGGATAGAGATCACCCATGGGAAACCATAGTGAGGATTGCACCAAAATAAAATTAATGGAGGTGACCATTACATATGTAATTCTTGGGTTACATGTAGTGTTCATATTTGACCATGATGTTAGTGCATTCCATGACAATGCTAACCTTAAAGAATGAAGTGATGATTGACTTTGTTCATTATGCATGAGCTGAATGATAAGAATTAACTCCATTGATTGTTCAATCATTAATTAATGGTTAAAGATATGTTGTGAGCTCTTAAAATGTAACGATATTAAAGGTCAATTTGTACCATTATGAAAATGGCTACATATTCATATCACGTAAATGAGCATTCAATGACTTCTCAAAGTGTTATGTTCATAATCAATGCATGTAGTGGTTATTTTGATCGACAATATATTTATGAATTGATGAAATTCCATGTACATTTGGTGTTTACATTTCATGGTATCACCATTTAATTCGTTTAAGCATTTTACTAGCTTTTTGTTAAGATCCTCATGATCATGCCCAAAAAAACCATAACTCATTTCATACCCAAAAAAAACCGTAATTCATTTCATATAACACTAGGTCACATTGCATCTTTTTTAATTAATAGGATTAATTAAAAGAGCAAAAAAAACATAATTAACTCTACCAAGAATATTCTATAAAGGTTAAATCCTTACTATCCACCTCATAATTATTAATAATTAAATTAAAATTGTAAAAACCTTGTTCCAAAATAAACATACCTATGAACTGACAAATTCTTTAATTGAAGTTGATAGTAATTTTAATTTTTTTAATAATAATTTATTATTCATAAACACTGTATTGTATTTTATTAAATTATGTATTTTATCTATTACAAAATATATTTATTTAATTAATATAATTTCTATTATATTTATATTTTATTTTTGTGTAAATTCTCTTCTTTAAATTTTAAGGTTTCCAACTACTATTACTCAACGCTCAAATTTTCAGGCTTTTTCCATTCAATCTTCCATTTCCAATTCAAATTCAAATGGAAAGGTCTCCAAATTCAACGATAATACAGCGCCGACGCATGATAACAGTCGGAAAGATCGGCCCGGCACAATACTTTCACCACAGCTATATATATATATATATATATAAATCCAATCCACTCCACTCCACTCCACCACATTTAAACAAGTATATCACCACTCAAATTGAATTCAATTGGTCAATTGGTGGGTCTGGATTTTTATTTTGATATTTTAAGGTGGGTCTGGTCTGGATTTTTTTGATCGAAGGGTGTTTGGAAGCTGTGGTTCAAGAGAAAGCAGAAATAAAAGCAAAGACGCATCAATGGCATTTGCTGCTGCTGTTAAGGTCCAATTCCAAGAAAGCAGAAATAAAAGCAAAGACGCATCAATGGCAGTTGCTGCTGCTGTTAAGGTCCAATCCCAAGAAAGCAGAAATAAAAGCAAAGACGCATCAATGGCAGTTGTTGCTGCCGTTAAAGTCCAATCCCAAGAAGAACACGCTGCAGTTACTAATAATGGCAGCCACAATATGCAAGTTATTAGTAATGGCAGCGAGAATGAATCAGTACCCAAATCTCTGGGAGTTATTAATAATGAATCAGCAGGGCCCAAATCTCAAAGGGTTATTAATAACGAATCCGTAGGGACCAAATCTCAGGGAGTTTTTAAGAATGGAAGCCGGAAGGAGAAGGAGAATATACCAGTGGGGCCCAAATCTCTGTATGTGGGGGATCTGGAGACCAACGTTAGCAACGCCCAAATTCAGGAACTCTTCCAACGGGTTGGCCCCGTCGTCAATGTTCGCATCTGCAGAGATTCCATGACCAAGACTTCACTCGGATACGGCTATGTCAATTACAGCACTGCTGGAAATGCCAGCGAGGCTTTACGCAGCTTGAATTTTACACCCCTTAATGGAAAGCCTATTCTAATAATGTACTCGCAGCGTGACCCCCCGTATGTACGTATTTTGCATTTTTACCTGTAAAATACGTTTTATTTTTGAACCTCCACGTCATGCGGAACTTGCCATTCATTTTCAAAACCGTCATATTGACGGGCATGTATAAAAATTAAAAGTTTTATTTTTTTTTTTATAATTTTTCTTTATATATTTAACCTATGGCATTTTTAATATGGTGTACCGTGTGTGACAGTGATCGGATCAGGATGCAGATTTTGCATTCAATTAACATTTAATTCACATTTGGCCCTTCGGGTTTACCGCTTACCAGTTATCAAATTAGCATTCAATTCACATTCGGCTTTTGATATGTATCGCATTCGCATATCGTTTGGTTTTTATACCCTGAAATCTCTGCATCAAAAGTAGTTGTATTCAATGCTCTGGTGGGTATTCAATGCTCTGGATTTATTGGGGTTGGTATTGACAAAACTATCCAGCACATTCTTGATCACATAAACATTGCGGTTTGGTGCCAGAAGGAAATGGAATCTCTGAAAGATCTGGTAGTGAAAATCAAGCCTATCGTTAAGGAGATCCAAAAATACCGGCCAGCAATAAACAGGAAGGAAAAAGATAAGGCTTCAGCTGTAAACGGATGGCTTAAAGAGTTGGACGCCCTTCTCCAGCATGCATCTAAAATGGTGCAAACTTCCACAATACCTATGTGTAACATTATATCTCGTTATCAAACCAGCCGGAGGATCAGGGGTTTGATTTCAGAGATCAATGAACATATCGAATTGTCCGCTCTGGTTGCATTGGCCCAAATTCCAAAGCTACTAGAGGGTCAAACTCAAAAGCTCCAAGAGGAACTAGGGAAAATCGTAGCCTTGACTTCTTCAAGCACTTTTGCAAGTACATACCATGGTGTTCTGGCTCCAACGAGGTCTGCAATGATGAAATTGATCGACGAACCCCTTATAGTGGGACAACAAAAAGCATTTTCAATTCTCGAAAAGCTGGTAATCGATGAACCCAAGGCGAAGAGCATTGGCGTTGTTGGCAAGAGTGGATCCGGAAAAACTCTTCTTTTGAAGACGCTCTTCAACAGCCAAAAGGTACGCAGTAATTCTAAGGATGGTTTATTACTTTGGCTCACTGTTTCACAAAGTCCCTCTTTCACTACTTCCTAGTTCCTACCCATTATCATTTGATGTTCCCAAAATATCTATTTGATGTTCAGATTTTTTGTGAAAATATGAGCAGCACTGTTTTACATAGTTGAATTTAACTTTAATGTATAGAATATTTTTTAACTATTATTACAAATATCCCTATAAGATTACTTTCGTTTTGCTAGTATATTTCTTTCATTTTTGAATTGCAATGGTTTTAGCAATGTTGCCTTCCTCCATTTCTGAATTAGTTAAAATCACAATGATGGCAAAATCCGTGATGGGCTTATTTTCTGGGCTGATTCTCGTGAAGATTATTGACTCGACATGTTGCTTCCATATTCGATCAAGATCATGTCTGTTGCGGTTTTGGACTCGTTTGATTTCGAATGCCTTCTGTTAAGTCTTACAACACCATATTAATATTGGGTGATGTAAGTTGAAGCAAGAAAATGTGGTAAAAACTGAATAATTAATTTTGAAATTAGAAAACCAAATACTAAATATTAGTTATTTTGCAATTGATTACCGCGGGCAAATTGGAAAACAAAACACGCCGTTTGCAATTGATTTCCGCGAAGAAATTGGAAATCAAAACTCGCCGTTGTTGGGGATCGAACCCGGGTCACCTGCGGGCCGCGTGATAGGCGGGAATACTCATCGAGTCATCACTATACTACAGTCTACAACGACAAGAGATGTTAGATGTACTAATGTATCTAATAAAACTAAACGGTAAACGAATTCGAGACGGATTACCTGGAGTCCCGGTTTCTTTCTGCGTTGACATTAGATCTTCAAGATATGTTTTGGGATATTAAACCAGCTGAATTCTGAGTAGTGGGTTATGTAAAAAATTGAGCTTTGTTTTGTATTTGTTGTAAAAAATTGGATTGCACTTTCAACAACGGTTTGTGCAATAAATAGCATTAGACTGTTGGGTTTTGTCCGAAATGAGGTTGAACACAACTTTTTGTCTGCAAAGTCGGTTGTTGGGAAAGGCTGGGAGCCACCAAAAGGGTCGTTGTATCCAACCGAGAAATCATGCACATTATGTTTTTGGTTTGAAAATTATTTCACAACTATTGTTCTTTTATTGTACAATTTGAAATTAGATGAAACTTGTACAAATAAATTTTAAAAGTCATATGATGGGCAGTTTGAAAATAAAAACGTCATAAAAAAATTCCTTGACGGGTAGGGTCACCCATCAAATTTAACCCCTGCCAGCATCCGCCAGTGTGGATCCGCAAACATATTTATTAAGAATCTTCACAAAGCAGTAGACAATAAAACCCTCTTTCACAAATTCTGTGTGTTCAGGGCAATCCAAAGGTTATGGATTTGTGCATTTTGAGCAAGACGAAGCAGCACAAAACACAATAAAATGTATGAATGGTACGTTGATAAACGACAGACCTGTTTATGTTGGCCCTTTTATGAAAAAGGAAGAGCGAGAAGAATTAAAATTCATGAAAAAGAAGCCGGAGCCACAACAAACAAAATTCATGAAAAAGCCAGAGTCAGAGTCAGAGTCACAACAAACAAATGGAGAAGCCAAGTTTAAAAATGTGTTTGTTAATAATTTACCAGACTCCATGACTGATGAGGATATGAGGAATTACTTTTGTAAGTATGGAACAATTCCCAGTGTAGCAGTGATGAGGGATGAAGCTGGAAAGTCAAAGTGTTTTAGATTTGTCAATTTTGACAATGCACACAATGCAGCAAAGTGTGTTTAGAGTTTAAATGGCAAGAAAATTGACGCCAAGGAATTGTACGTTGTAAAAGCACTGAAAAAATCTGAATTAAGGGGCAATCCGAAACAAATCTTTATTTAAAACATTTGGATGATAGCATAGATGATAACAAGTTGAGAGAACTGTTTTCTATTTATGGCACAATCACTTCATGCAAGATAATGAGGGATTTTCATGGACATAGTAAAGGTTCAGGATTTGTCTCATTTTCATCACCTGATCATGCATCCCGAGCTTTGGTAGAAATGAATAAGAAAGTTGTCCTGGGCAAGCCTCTTTATGTTGCTTTGGCTCAACAAAAAGAGGAGAGAAGAGCAAAGCTACAGTCTCATTTCTCTCAATTTCTTAAGCCAGAGCCACAACAAACAAAATTCATGAAAAAGGAGCCGGAGCCGGAGTTAGTGGCACAACAAACAAATGCAAAAGCCAAGTTTAAAAATGTGTTTGTTAATAATTTACCAAACTCCATGAATGATGAGGATATGAGGAATTACTTTGGTAAGTATGGAACAATTACCAGCCAAGTTTAAAAATGTGTTTGTTAATAATTTACCAAACTCCATGAATGATGAGGATATGAGGAATTACTTTGGTAAGTATGGAACAATTACCAGTGTGGCAGTGATTGAGGGATGAAGCTGGAAAGTCAATGTGTTTTGGATTTTTCAATTTTGAGAATGCACACGATGCACCAAAGTGCGTTGAGAGTTTAAATGGCAAGAAAATTGATGGCAAGGAATGGTACGTTGGAAAAGCACTGAAAAAATCTGAATTAAGGGCGCAATCCGAAACAAATCTTTATTTAAAACATTTGGACGATAGCATTGATGATAACAAGTTGAGACAACTGTTTCCTAGTTATGGCACAATCACTTCATGCAAGGTAATGAGGGATTTCCAAGGAGACAGTAAAGGTTCCACATTTATCTCATTCTCATCCCTTGATGAAGCATCTCGCGCTTTGGCAGAAATGAAAAAGAAAGTTGTCATAGGCAAGCCTCTTTATGTTGCTCTCGCTTAGCGAAAGGAGGAGAGAAGAAAATGCAGATGATGTAGCGAGAGTTAAAATTGATGGCAATGAATGATACCTTGGAAAAGCACTCAAGAAATCTACAAATCTTTATTTAAAACATTTGCATGATAGCATTGATGATAACAGGTTGAGAGAACCGTTTTCCTTTTATGCCACAATCACTTCATGCAATGTAATGAGAGAAGTCCCATTCCCATCTTCTGATGAAGCATCCCGAGCTTTGGCAGAAATGAATAAGTAAGGTGTCCTCAGTAAGCCTCTTTAAGTTGCTCCTCCTCAGCGAAAAGAGGGGAGGAGAGAAGAGCATCTATTACCCAATCTAATTGGCATGACACCAATTGTTGTTGCCCCGTGCTTAAGTTCCTAGATTATATTTAAATGATCTTTGCTAAATTGGTTTATTTTTAAATTTACATGATAAAATAGATGAATTCAAAAAAGCTTTAGGAATTTTTGCAATTTTTGGGTGGTTTTTTGTGTTCAGTTTTAGTGACTTTCCACGCATCATTTTAACTTTTTTATGGTCTTGTGGCTCATGATGATTAAGACTATGGCTTTGTAATTTCAGTTAAGAAATTACACTTGTATTTTTCTTCTACCCATTATTTTGAATGGTAGAAAAAGATAATTCATATCTTATTTAAACTATGATATTTCCATACATAATTTCTGTTTGGTTTTTTCACTACACACTAGAAGTTACAATCTATAATAAAATTATTGAATAAAACAATTTTCCTAACAATATTTTAATATCATTGGATTTTACTTTTACTTAACGAATTCCAATTTATAGCTAAACCATCATCATTCACTCTTTTGGACCCTTTGCACGCCCACATGTAGTTTTCTATCCTTGGCATTAATACAATTTCGATTATATTATACATCACTATTCAATTCCAAAAAAAATATAAACATATAGTAAGTTAATTCACATTACATTGACACTTTATAGTTATGAAAGTTACGTAAAGTTTTTGAAATTATGTTTCCATGTTCATTTTACTCAGAATTACCCAAAATATTTCAAAAGTAATTATGCTGGAAATTTGTTAATACTTGATAAAGTTTTCATTTATTTTTTTGCAATCTAGTTTTAATCATAAATTATTTTTTAAAATAATGGTTGAACTCTTAAAATTTCATTATATCAAACTTCACTTTGTACCTCTATGAAGTTGGCTCCATAGTCATACCTTATAAACGAACATTCAATGATATCACATAGTATTATGATCTCTATCGATGCTTGTATATTTGTAGATGTTAGTTAGGTCAATAAAATATTTATAATTTGATGAATAACATGTATTTATTAATGTGATAATGTGATCTCTGCACTTGGTAGATGCACACTTAAGATGCATCTACTGTGTTTATTAATAATATTATTTATATTATAGATAAATTTCACATCTCTATATATAGATTAAAATCATGGTAATATATGTAGTTACATACACAATCTAATATTTTAATGCTATATATATATATATACATACATAGAAAAGGATTTTGTTGTGAGTATTAAGCTCTTATATGTTTATAAATTAAATTTAAATATGAAGTCATAAAATATCATGCTTATGAATATGCATGATTAATATTTTAATTTATATAGTAAAATAGATCTCAAATATAATATCTTTATATATTAGTGATTTCCTTATTTAGTTGATCATTACAAAAGGAAAAGTATTAATTACTAAAATATTTATGAAAATTACAAAAAAATAACAATATATACCTTTTTTTCAACATCTCATATTCCAAATATTATCATTTTTACTATAGTTTCTCTCTCTCATACATGCGCACACATACACACCGAGAATGCATTTTGAAGACCTCCATTCATTTAAATATGATTTTTGAATTAATAAATACACACATTTAGACTTTTTCCTTGCACATAAAAAAGATAAAATGATCTAATCTCTCTAATCAGTTATGTATGGGGGAATAAGGAACCCCAAAACCAACCCATCTTACACATCACCTTGTAGCTACATGTTTATTTAAGAAACATGGAGATCAATATACTAGATTGAGTTATTGGATGCATACATCACAATATCATTCAGGTTGATGTTTATATTTTTTTCATTCATTGTGGTTACATGTTTATTTAATAAAAAGAGAAAAAACATACTTGGAGGAAGACACTTCTTCTCTCAATTGTTTAAATTTTAACCTATATTAACTGAAGGCTTGGTACTTTAACCAACCTATTCTAACTAGAGTCGACAACAATATAGTATGCATGTTTTTTTACTCAAAACTAGAATTACATAGTTGAGTGAGAAAATTTCAAGTTAATGGTACGTTACTCCAACCTACAAAAAAATTCTCAATAATCTCCCTCTTTGGCATTGATGGAAACACCACCAAACATAGCTACCAAACATATTAGGCCATTGATGGCACTTTGGCCACATTAGTTATGCTACTGATTTCCCACACTACAATTTTGTTGTTTTTCTCACTCTCCCCCTTTTTCTTCTAAGAATCTAATTACATTCTCTCCCCTTAAATATATTTGTATCAAGAACCATAAAGAAACTTAGTATGCTAATGTTTTCTAATTCTCCCCCTTTCATATCAATGGAGAAAAGTTTGGATACTCCCATTGCAACTAACCTCCCCCTGTGATTATGTTGTGCTAAGGTGAGATTCCTATAGACCTGTCTGCTCCCTAGAAAATTGATCTCTTATATTCAATATCCCTACACTTATTTGGATAGTTTCCCTCTCATACACCTATTATGTAGTTGATGATACACCCAACTGTTAATTGATGCTACCCATGTAGCTACATTTTATTGAAGTGACGACTACTTTTGAAGTGCTTAACACTCCTAGGATTGCGTGGTGATACTCCTGTTGCATATAATCGCTGACATATCCAAATACAACCGTTATTTAGTTGTACTCCTACAAGATAACCACTATTGGATGCACTATGATATTGAGACAAAGGTTACAAATTTTGTTTGAATGCACACTGAGAGGAAGAAGATTGACTCGGTTATGAAAGGTGAAGTAGTCAGCAACAGGGTAAGCGATTTGTTTCAATGGAATATGAAGAGGTCAACAATGTGAGGATAAATTGGATGAACACATAAGAAAAGGGGATTTTGCTTTTTATTTTTTCTATTGGTTTTCTATTGGTTTGTTCAGGCTCTTGACTCTTGTGATGTTGCCGTTGGTTTGTCTATTGCACGATTTTTAGAGGGCACGATTCGCTGATGTATGAGTTGGCGAGGGTGTTTGGTTGTTGTGTGTGCTATTTCTACGTAAAAACATGGGAATTTCAACTACTCAGAGGACTCCACTCTCATATTTGTATTCTTTTCTGTAACAACACATTTTGATTAAATAAAATTATTAATTTTTAGTTTTATTTTTTCGCAAGAGCATAATTGAATTACTCCTTTGTGATTTGTTATTTAGTCCTTGAATTAATTAATTTAATAATAAAATTCAAATGGCATAGGATGTGTGCCTTGTAACAACAATCCAGATTCTGTAGATGTGAAATCTACACAACTTAGGTTGCATCGAGTGGTATTACTGCGAGATTTGTTTTGAGATTTGCACCTTGGATTTTCTTCGTGTAACAAGGTACCAGGAAACCTTCTTCAATGGTTACGCAACAAGAGTGCTCAAAGTAAAAGTTGGGTAACAAATCTAGGTTGAGGGTTGTGGATGTTGGTGAGACATTTACAACTTGTAAAGATGTGACTGAGGAGAAGAGGAACAAGATGAGGAGGTGCAGGAAATAAATAGGTAGAAGAGTTAAGACAAATAATAAAAGAGTTGCAACATAGAAGAAATGGAGACACAGAAATAGATTCATAGATCGAATAAGAAATTGATAGAGAAAAGGAGGTTGAGGAGAGAGAACCGACAATGAGGTTGATTTCAAATATGAGAAACAGAAGAAATGCAAGAGTTTAATTTTCATGTTATGATGGAAATTTGAGAGCTGATGTGCTCATCGATTGGATTGGGGAACTCAAAAGACACTTTGAGTATGAAAATGTCCAGGATCCAAATAGGGTGAAATTTTCCATGACAAAGTTGAAAGGCCATGTTGCACTATGGTGGGATATGTTGTAGAAATATGGAGTAGATAATCAGGTATGGAATATCAAGACTTGGAAGAATATGGTCACGAAGATCAAGGATAAATTTTTTCCTATTGATTACCAACAAAATTTGTATAGACAAGTCCAAAATCTAAGACAAAAGGAGACCTCCTTTCAGGAGTACAATGAGGAGTTTTTCAAGCTATAACTTTGATCTCGTATAAAGGAACTAGAATTCCAAAAATTCGCAAGGTATGTGAATGGATTGAAATACTTGATTCAACATTAAATGAGTACACATTATTTCCATATTGTTGATGAATCCTATCACATTTCCTTGAAAATAGAGGAAAAGTTGAATAGGAAACACAACATAAAGGCAAAGGAAGAGGTTTTAGAGGCAAAGGTAAGGTAGGGACTACTAGAGGGACTGAAAAGGAAGAAGAATCCACTAGTGGTTAAGGTGGTAGAGGTGGAAATAGTACTCGAAGAAGCAGACAAAGTCTTAAAAGAGGAAAGGGAAAGTATGTAATTACTTTTTACCATTGTGGAGTTGAAGGGCATAAAATATATGAGTGCCCAAAAGGAAAAAGTTTAGGGAGAAGAGGTGAAGCTAAAACACAAGTTATGCTACCTAATGAAGCTTCTGTTACTGGCGAAAATGCGACCGTGCTTCAACAAGAGCAAGTAGAAAATTTAATGTTTCATGGAGTGTTTCTCAAGCCTAAGAGGAAGATAATGGAAGAACCAGAGAAAAAAAGGAAAGTTTTAAAAACTAAATGTAAGGTCCAAGGAAAATGTTGTAACTTGGTTATATTTGGAGGAAGTACAAAGAATTTAGTCTCCATTTAATTCATGGAAAAATTGAAACTCAACAGTTTAGTCCATCCAAACCCTTATAGAGTCGCATGGTTACAAAAGGGACAACAAGTGGTTGTGACTAAGCAATGCTTGGTGAATTTTCAAATTGGAAATCTTGAGGAGAAAGAACTATGTGATGTGGTTGATATAGATGCATATTGATGGGAAGACCATTGTTGTTTAACAAAAAAGTTCACCGTGATGTCTAGAAAATACATATGAGTTCAAGAAAAATGGAAAATGGTACAAACTCACCCCTTTGCTAGAAAACACAACTGTAGGAGGAAGTTATGGAAGTACCATCATCTACAACAGCAAGATCATGTTGTGTTAAACCAAGTATTTTGTACATGACAAACAAAAGACAAAATTATGTTTAACAGTGATTCCAAAGACTATGCCAAAGGAAGTGAAATTAGGAACCATCCTGAGAAAAAATAAATCCTTATTAGATGAATTCCAAGAGATTGTTGCTGATGAATTTCCAAAAGGACTATCTCTCTTGAGAAGTATTTCTCATCAGATTGACTTGATTCCTGGATCAAGCTTACCAAACAAGGCACATTACAGGATGACCCCAATAGAGAATGAAGAAGTAAATAAGCAGGTATATGAGCTGCTTGATAGAGGATTGATAAGAGAAAGATTGAGTTGATGTGTTGTACCAAGAATATTGACTACAAAGAAGACAAGTGAATGGAGAATGTGTACAAATTCTAGAGCCATTAATAGTGTTATATGGGATTTACGATTGCGGACAAAATTATTTCCCCTAGGTCTATGTCTAACTCCAATGTAGGGATGGATAGGATTCGAATGATTTATCCAAGGCAAGTAGTTCTAACAACTTCTGGAAGCTCCTGGAAGGTGAAGCCCAAGAGCAGGGTAAGACCTTCCACTATGTGTGGTTGCTCTTATCCATCCTGTTGGTTACAGGTGAATTGCCTAAGGATAGTCAGTTTCCTTCCCTTGACCAGGATTGGCCAGAGGCAGCAAAATACGTGTCTCTATGGGCGACGAAGGATGCTACAAGAATCTGAGAAACCAAGATCTTCTGGATACTGATGGAGGCAAGCATACGACTGTGGATCAACAAACGACTATGCCTATCCACCTCGGTATACGATAGCCTAAAGAACTTTGCAGACTTTAAAGCAGATATGCATAATGTGTATATCAAGGCACGAAAGGATCCAGAATAGAAGTGGACCACACTCCCCTTCATCGCCATAGATGACGTTGTGTTCGCGGTGCTCGATACATGGCCTCGGAATGGTGTGCACCAGATGTGGTAGTGCGTGACGAAACAGAGATTCAGAAACAAAAGGTTGCCGCCAAGTGGCTAGCACAACATAAATGGAACGAACAACTCGCTACAGAAGTGCGGGTGTCTCGAGAGGCAGCAAAGGCCGTTGTGGACAAGGCAGCAACAGTAGCGGCCACTACAACACAGGAAGAAAGATGCCCGGACATAACCACTGAACAAGGGACAAACGTGACAACGGAGGGCGTGGAACCTAGCACCACCTCGACACAATTGAAATGACCGTGCACAACAGAACGAACATGGCCATGGAAGAAGACCAAGGCTTCCAAGTTGGAGGGGGAGCCTATTACACTGACCGAGGGTGAATTTTTTTTTTCCGAAGAAAAAATATGTAACCTTTTATTTAAAAAATGAAAAGTTACAATTGCAGATGCATGATGCATTTCCATAAGCTGCCCAATGGGCTCGAGTGCCTTGGCACCCTTCGCAACGTTACAGGACTAACGTGCAAAAAAGATGAGAAGAGAAGAGAGAGAGAAAGAGAGAAAAAATGGGAGAGAGAGCGGAGGAGGAGTGAAAGCAAGAAAAAATTGAATTACATTTGTGAGTAAGACTCACGCTTCAGGTTTTTCTTCCTTTTTTCTTTTCGACCTTGCGCCATGCTCCTTGAGTGGGCTCGATCGAGGCAATGACTAACTGTGTTTCTGCTTTCTGCGTGCCTAATTCCTTGTCTGAGTCTGATGTGTCTGATTGGTGGTGCCGCTTTATCCCTCCCATGTTCTGGTCATCATTTGTCTTCTCTGCCTGATATGGGTGAGACTGTGAAACCTTGGTATCTATTGTGGTCTCCTTCTGGTTCCCCGTTTCCTCGGACGCCTCGGCTTTCTCTGTGGTAGTGTCTTCCTCTTCAGCTTCTGATTCTTCATTATCTGAGGCCGGAGGGGAAAAGAACCAGCCTTTCTTCTGCTTCCCTTTCTGCTTTTTTTTGCTGTTTACTTTTTTGGCTTCTGGACATGTGCTTTGCAGGTGTCCTGTTTGTCTGCAGAGCCTACACCTGAAGGCTGTATTTTCATAGTCTAGTGCTTGCAGCCAATTCTGTTGTTTGTATATCAGCCTTATATTGTCAGGCAGCCCTTTACTTAAATCCACTTCCACACAGATTCGTGCGTAAGTGAAAATCCTTTCATCAATCCTTTCCATATCTGTTTTGATGTATTTCCCGATGCTGTTCCCAATTCCTTCCAAGACTTGTTCGCTCCAGAAGTGTAGGGGGAGGTTTTATAGATGAACCCATACCGACATCTTGGTGATTGTCATTTTGTTTGGGTCGAAGTCTGTGAACCATGGGGTTATAAACAGCCCCGCCGTTCCCCAGAACCAAGGCCCAGCATTCATGATTGAATCTCTGGCTTCCATGGATGCAAATCTGACTATGAAGAAACCTTTAGAGCATAAGTGTATATCGCATTCCATGGTCCAATTTCTGAAGATCCAGAGAAAAAGGTTCTTTGGAGTAGGCCAGAAACTGTTGAAACGGCATATTAGGGCCTGCGATTCATATGACTTAACATAGTCATCCATCCCTGTGGAATCAAGATTAAGGGCTGGAGTTTGCCCTAGCTGTTCTACTATGTATGGCCGAGGTGTCGATCCACCTTGATCTGGGAGGGGTCCTGGCTCTCTATTGCCTTGAAGAATGTTTTTATATGAAGGAGCACCCTTGGGTTTTTGCGGGGGTACTGTTTTCCCCTTTTCCCCTCCTGAACAGCCTGGCTGTCCCTGAGTTGGTGCCCCTCCTCTCAGCCTGAGATTCAAGGCAATGGTTTCTCCTGGGCTGATCTTGTAGCTCCCCAGAGATCTGTGGTCCTGGAGTGACCACCTTCCACTGACTAGGTGTTGGATCTGGCCAGGATAGCCAGTCAAAGCACAAATTTGCTGCTTTAACAGCGAAACAGAGCTATCTCCATTTACCCATATTAAAAAAGATTTCTGCTCAGGGGTTTTAATGAAAATCTGGAAACTATTTTTAGTTACCTGTTGTCTGCGGTCTGACTGGGCTTTGCCTGAAACAGTGTCAATGCTGGTTGCCTGATGGTCTGACTGTGCGCGCTCTTCCAATCCTTGCCTCTTATTGGGTCGATCTCCCTTTTGAAAGACGAGAAATGCGTGCCTTCTGATCATTCGATGCTTCTTCACGCAGATCTGTTGACTGGGTTTCGTATAACCTTGAAAATTGCCCCAATCTGTTAGATCCGGCCTGGATCTGTGGAGTTTTAGCCATGCATTTGAGGGATGGGATGGAACTGCAACATGCAGTCCCCCCTCTTTGCGTTCAAGGTACAACAATGGAGCGATTGGCCTGGAGAAAACCCAACCGGCTATACCTGCAAAAAACGGCCCAAACCCCAGCGATTTCCCACCCCTGAAATGGATTCTGAGCCAAATGACCAAATTTGTCTTCCGGTTTCTGTCCTCGTTCATCTTCCGGATCTTATCCTTCCGATCTACCTTTGATTTGTTCGTTCCCTCCATCGTACCTGCTATGGCACAGACGTCGGGATCTTCCCTGGCAAAGGGCCGAAAAATCACCTCCTTGCATTTTGATCGGAGGGTCTTCGGGAGCTCTGTCAATACGCTTTGAAGGCAAAAACAGCGTAGTCCAGGGGCTATGGCCATCCCAGCCGCGTCGCCTCCAGCACTCACCCATTCGGTGACTCCGTTTCCCTCGCAAAGAAAACCCGCTGCAATGGCCATTCCGAACCAGCGATCGAATCCTCCTGCCTTCAATTCGATTATGCTCCAAAAAACTGTCGACCGAGGGTGACTTATATCACATCGATGACACAATTCGCTAAGTCACCAGGGAGGCGCTCTAGGAGGCCATGATGGAGCAACAGAGTGTGTTGGGGGAGCTCAGGGCGCAACTCCAGGAACTTCAGGTGTGGGCCCCACAGCCAGCAAAGGTATCCGGGGATACGGGTACATTAGAAACTGAGAAATTGTTGCAAGCCAAAATGGAAAATACCGTTGCACTGCCGGAAGGAGCACTGACAGCAACCAATACAGAGGATAGAGCTATGATAAGGTAGCTCAAGAGACTTGGTTTAAACTTGGCCGCCCTGCCGCGAGAAATATTATACCAGTGGCAGGATGGAGCAACCATAGAGCTCTGCACTAGGGAAGGATGTGCAGCCTAGGTGCTCAGTGAACAACGAATCAACATCGAGCAGCTGAGCCTCCAACGCAATGAAGCGGTAGCACAGGCTCAGCAGTTGGAGCAAATCGTCGAGGAAGCATGTCGCCGCATCCCCGAGCTAGAGATTGCAGTAGAATTACCAGTGGGTATCCGGATCCACAAACTGGCCAGTGGATTCCGCCAGGCACAGGAGGAAGAAACAAAGATCCAACTGGACCTCAACCTGCAGATCACGGAGCTGAGGCTGAAAGCGCAACCCTCTACCCCGCCGGAAGTCAGAGAGCAGTGGAACCGTGACATTCAATCAGGACTGGAAGCAATAGAGTGTGCCATACAGAAGTGCACTGGCTTGTTAGATCATTCACTTGTCACGCTCACTTCACTATAGGAAGACCCAACGTTACAGCAGTTAGAGACAGAAGCACGGGAGTTGCAGCAGGCCTATGACAATGTCTAGGGGACCACACAGACGGTTGCCCTTACTCAGCGACTGGCCAAGATGAGGGAAGCCCAGGCTCTCAAGGCGCAGGTGGACATTGCACGTCAAAAAGAAGCAGTGCTTAAAGAATGCATCTAACCTTGGCTCGAGGAAGCATTCACAGTCACAACCAAGATTGAGGGAAAGTTGGCACACATGTAGGGCGTATACCTACTCAGGAAAGGAATTGCACCCGTCGATGATCCGAATTGGATCCTACATGAACTCTTTAAAAATCATGCCAAAGTTTCAAAGTCTTATAAGGATCAAAGCTATCAGATATATCCTCGTGGCTCACAAATAAATTTAATTTATAAAGAAATTGTAAAGAAGTTGGGATTACTAACCACACCTCACAAGAAGCCATATCCATTAGGTTGGTTATGTGATAAAGAAAAGCTACAAGTGACTAGACAATGTAAACTTAGGTTTTCTTTCAGGTCAGCATTTGTAGATGAGGTTGAGTTAGATATTGTTCCCTTGGATATATGTGGAATTGTTTTAGGAAGTCCTTACTTGTATGATAGAAAAGCTATTTTCTATAGAGCTGAAAACAAGTATCAACTTGTTAAGGATGGAATTGAATATATTGTAAGAGCTCACAAAATTAATATTAATTATACTCTCATAAACTCAGGGCAGATGAAAAGAATTGTAAATTTATGCAAACAATTTTTACTGATGGTTGTAAAGGAAAAGAAACCTGATAAAACCAATGTATTTGAGGGCTATAATTCTAAACAACAAGCTGATTTAGAAAAATTTGTTTCAGAATATGATATACTATTTCAAGAACCTAAAGGTCTGCCACCCAAAAAGGAAATAGTACATGATATTAATTTGCAGCAGGATGCTCCATTGCCTAACATCGAAATGTACAGGTTGTCCGCTTTAGAGAATGCAGAAATCAAGAAGCAGGTACAGGAGTTTCTCGAGAAAGGGTTCATAAGACCTAGCACATCGCCATGTGGGTCTCCAATTGTCTTGGTGAGAAAGAAAGATGGCTCATGGAGAATGTGCATTGATTACCGAGCACTGAATAAGATAACAATAAAAAATTGTTATCCCCTTCCTCACATAGATGATCTATTAGATCAGTTGAAAGAAGTTGTTTACTTTTCAATGTTGGACTTGCATAGTGGCTATCATCAGGACAGAGTTGCAGAGCAAGATGCATGGAAGACTGCTTTCAAAACAAAGCATGGATTGTATGAGTGGTTAGTTATGCCTTTTGGCTTGACTAATACTCCTGCTACTTTCATAAGAGTAATGAATGATGTACTCAGACCTTTATTGATGATTTTTTCATTGTATATTTAGATGACATTCTTATATTTAGTAAAACATGGGAAGAACATTTGAAGCATGTAAAGCAGACTCTAGATGTTTTGAAAAGAGAAAATATTTATGTTAAGCTCTCAAAATGTGAATTTGGAAAAACATCTTTGAATTATTTGGGTCATATTGTAGGGGGTGGTGAATTGAAGATAGATCCTGTTAGGATTCCAAGAAACTTTCCTAGGTTGTAGCTTGGAGATGCCTGGTAACATATAAATTCAACTATTGTTGCAAGGTTTAATGGAAGGAATGATGGTTTGGTTCAAGCCAGATAACCACTTCTACTATGTTTCACTCCAGACATGCATGAACACCCTCAGACTACAAGGCTTTAGACCACCAATGCTCACAGTTTAGATATTTAGGTGAATATGGAGAATACTAACCACACCAGCAGATACACAAGACCATGTGATGGCCAGCTGCAACTAGTACAAAAACCTACAAATCTAATCTATTAATGCAAAGACAAGATGATAGCTCTCCTGCATTAGATAGAAAGAAACCTGAGTAACCTATTCAGTGATGCATTCAATATTCCAACACAGAGATAAGATGACAGTTATCTAGTGCTAAACATTAAGAGATCAAGAACACAGCACATCAAGTACAAGCTTAGAACAAAGGAAAATGGACAGTGAGCGGTTAACAGCAAAAGAAGCTTGTATTGCTGAAAATGAAGATGAGACGCTGCAAGCGACAAAATGTCTACAGTCTCCAGAAATTGAACCTTACATCAAATTCCAACCCTGATTACATCTTGCTCCTGGATATTTATAAGTTTTCGTTACAATGGCACTTGGCCATTTAGGTATGGAGGGGTCATAATTGACCACCAACTGCATTTAACTGCCTGATGGAGTCTTTGGACGAGGTTGCTTGGTTCACTAGGTGAATTTGATCTATTCAGGTGTTGCGCTGTCCTTTAGGTAGTTAGAGTGCTCGTACCAGTGGAGTCCATGACTGATAAATTCGGTTACAGAGTCGTGCTATGTTCTTTTCTCCTTTGGCCATGCTTTATGTTAAATATGGTTATTGGGGGTCTAACTGTTGTCAGTCAAGCATAGCAGGTTATCTCCTTCCTCGGTCAACAGAATGGACGTGGGACATAGAGTGCATGGGTAGGTGGACAATTTGGGTGAGTGAGAAAGATGACCGTCGGATCGGGGAGATGAATGGCAGAGATGGTTCAGCGAAAGCTATAGATCGAGGTGGGAACGGGGTGCGTCAGTGTCGTTGGATCTTCAGTGGACAGATCGGATGGTCATCCGGCGACAGAGTTGCACGAGCGTTTTAACGGGCGACGACGGTTTGGTCGGGTGGTAACTGTTTTCATCGCACCGCTTTTGGGGGCTAAGTGGTAATGGCTCGGGGTTGTGCGATTCCACTCAATGAGCAACACGTAGCAGTGGATGAGAGAGAAAAACCACCCTCATCGCGCGCTATCACTCGATCAAGTTGTCTGCGCGATGTATGCGAAGATCATCAGATCTGGCGGAGATGATCTGATGGTGGAAATTGGTCGAGCGGGTCACCTTTATCGGGTGCGATGTGGGCCATTAGATTGTCAGGGAATGATCAATGGCAGGAAAGCGATGAGGGGTTTATGAGCGCGTGAGGGTGTATGGGTAAGGTTTTATGGTTGGTTTAACTTTGCGCTTAGAGCTGGGGCCAAAGGGGACTTTGTCGGATTTTAGAAGGTTTATTTAGGGAATGGGAAAGGTTTAGAGGTGAGTGGGGTGAAGGAAGAAAGGGAAAAGTGACCAATGTGAGCCCCCTTTGGACACAACCAAACAAACCATGCTTCTTTCTGACCTTAGAAATTCAGCGCTGCATAGCAGAGCTAACATTGGCTCCTTCTAGGGATGAAAGCCTCCCTGTGAGGTTTCAAGAACAGTAGACCACTGCCTTTCATACAAAAACGAGATCAACAATATTTCCTAGTGTTCCATTAGGCATGGAGTCTAATTAAGCCTACACTAAAACTTGTAAAAAGAACATATTTACAATGTTGAGGCCTAAAGGCCTTAATTAACATAAACCTTCAAAAATCGCCCATTGACTGGGCCATCAAAAATTGTTTCTCCTTCCATACTGTGCAGCATGAAAGTGTTGTTCCCCTGGACCTGAGCAATGACAAAAGGTCCAGTCCACAGAGCATCGAACTTCCCATGATTGCCTTTATTTTCCTTCAGTGCATCCCATTTAAGAACCAAGTCTCCAATTTGAAAATTGTCCAACTTTGCCTTTCTGTCAAAGGCTTCCTTGATTCTCTTTTGATGTGCTGCAGACTTTTCAATCAATTGATCTCTAATTTGATGCACTTCAACCAAGTCACTAATCCTCCTTGCCATGTCATTTCCCTCATTCTGCCCTTCCTGCAAGAACTTGGCCACAGGGAGGGTCAACTGGATTGGGAATACAACCTCAGTGTCGTATACTAGCTTGAACAGAAATTCCCTGTGGATTTCTTGGTGGTCACCCTGTCAACCCACAATGCAAACTTCAGTTTGGAATCCCAGTTCCTTTTGTTGTCTTCCAGCAGCTTTTTTATTATCCTTATCAGGCTCTTATTGGATGATTATGCTAGACCATTACCTTGAGGGTAATATGAGGTGGAATGCACTAACTTAATGCCCATTGAGTCACACATGTCCACCAACTCTTTTGCCCTAAAGGCTACTGTATTGTTTGTAACCAATTTGTGTGGACAGCCAAACCTGGTGAAAATGTTTTCTGTCAAGAACTTCATGACAACATGGTGATCAGCTTTCTTAGTAGGGATGGCCTCAATCCATTTAGTGAAGTAATAAGTGGCTACTAAGATCCATCTGTGCTGACCACTAGAATGTGGATTAATTTCCCCTATGAAAGTCAAGCCCCGCTGCTGGAAAGGGCCACTGGCATGTATTGGCTTCAAGGGTAAGGACTTCAACTATTGTTTTCCTTCAAACCTTTGGCATTTGTCACAGGATCTTACAAATGAAAAGACATCAGAAAATAGAGTGGGCCAATAATACCCAGCTCTGAGGATCTTGTGGGCTGTGGTTTTCCAATAGTGATGTCCTCCACAGATGCTGGAATGAAACTGATGCATGACCTCCACAGATTGTTCTTTGTCTAGACATCTTAAAAGGATTCCAGATGGATCCCTCCAATAAAGCAAGTTTTCATGAATACAGAACTTGGTTGCTCTGAGCTTAATAGTCCTAGCTTGGCTTGAACTAAGGCCTGGAGGGACTTCTAGAATATCATTCACAAGAAGCTAGATTTTCAGCCAACAACCGGTCATGTCCTTGTCCTACTGTTGCTTCTTCTGTCTGTCCATCCTCTGAATTTGTACCCATGTAGTTTATGTCAAGCATTTTGTAATTTTCTTCAGCCATCAGCTGAGCAAGGCCCTGACCCTTGACAAGCTTGGTGGGCTTCAATTCTATGTTGAATTCAATGAGCTTTGCAATCCATTTAGCCCTTCTTCCATCAACATCTGGCTGCGTTAGGACATCCTTTACTGAAGCAGAGGGCACATATGCAATTACCTTGGAGTGCAGAATGTAGATTTGGAAAGCTTTTAAAGATTTGATAAGAGCATAAGCTTACTTTTCGATAATATCATACCTTAGTTCAGCATCCCTTAAGGTTTTGCTGAAAAATGCCACTAGATGCTCTAAATCCTCATCATCTTTCTGCAATAAGACTACTGCAAGGGTGTCACAGGAAGCAAAGGAGAAGATATGGAACCCCTTGATATATTCTAGGCTGATCAAAGTGGGAGCTTCCATAATAGCTCTTTTGATGGCTTCAAAGAGATTTTCTTGCTACATTGGTCCATTTGACTTCTGATCCCTTCTTCAGTAAAGAGGTGATGTGTTTTACCAATTCTGCAAAATTAGGAATAAACCTCCTTACAAAATTTATTTTGCCCAAAAAGGATTGGATGTCCTCTTTTGATCTTGGAACAGACAAGGCCTGTATTGCTTTCACTCTCTCTGGGGAAATCTTGACACCTACAGCAGAAACAATGTGTCCTAGAAATTTGCCCTCTTCTAAAGCAAATTGTGACTTCTTAGGATTTACTGATATCCGAAACCTTCTGCACTTCAGAAAAACCTTCTTTAAATGTTGTGGAAGATCTTGATGACTGCTGGAGTATAATGTTATATCATCCAGGTAGACAAGGACAAACTTATCCTCCTCTCCTACAAACGCTATATCCATGGTTCTCTAAAAGGTGGCCCCATCATTCATCAGCCCAAAGGGCATCTTAGAGTACATAAAAGTGCCCTAAGGAGTTGTGAAAGTAGTCTTTTCTTGGTCATCTGGATGTACATCAACTTGGTTATACCCTGAAAATCCATCCAAGAAAGACATAACTTTAGCTCCTGAGATTTTTTGTAGAAAATGTTCCATTTTGGACAGGGGATAGTTGTCTTTCTTAGAGCATTTGTTCAAGTTCCTGAAATCAACACACAACCTAATTTCTCCACTTTCTTCCTCACCACTACCAAGTTGGTTACCCACTTCAAATATCTCAGGGGAACTATGATTTTGGCAGCCAACAACTTCTTGATTTCCTTTTCAATCAGAGGGAGGAGCAAAGGATTTATGGGTCTCAGCTTCTGTTTGAAAGGAATGGTATCTTTCTCCAATACGATCTTATGTTGGATGATATTTTTGTCATAAGTTTTAACATCACTGTATTCCCAGGTAAAGACATCAACAAATTGCTTCATTAAGGTGCAGTACTCAGAACTTTGGGCAGCAGACAAATGGGCGGACAGATTTATATACTTTGGATGATCTGGACTCCCTATGTTATGCTTATGGACTGCAGACTGTTTTTCTTTTTGGGCAATCTTATGAGGCACATCATTATTGTCAAACAACTTCTCTAGAGGCACTAGCCCTTTAGGTATATGATTACTAGGCAACTATACAATGATGTCTTGGCCAAGGCTGGGGACATTCCTCCAAGGTTTCATTCTCTTGATCAATTTTCATTTCGGAGAATTCATCAATGAATTGCAGAAACCTATTTACTTTATCATCATCCTCAAAGACTTTCCAATGTTGAACATTATCAGGCAAGGATGGTCTATATTTTACCTGGAATCGATAAGCCAATCTAGGGGGCACGGGAGGGATGAACATGCTAGCAGACACAACAAGGGAATCAGCAAGCTGATTTTTTACTCTGGGAATATATGAGATACAAAAGCTATCAAAAGAATCTTTGAGTATCCATACCTCATCTCTGTATGCTTTCAGCCTTGGGTGCCTTGTTTGGAATGTTTTGTTCACTTGTTGAATGATGAGATCAACATCTCCAAACACCTTTATGTCTCTGATTCCCATGTCTTTGGCAGCGTTTAAGCCCAATATCAAAGCCTCATATTCTGCTATATTGTTGGTGACCTGAAAAGTCAGCTTAAAAGACAGATGTGTGCTTTCTTGTTTTGGAGATACCAGCACCACTCTTGCTCCTGCAGTTTCCTTTGAATAGGCTCCATCAAAGAACATATCCCAAGCCTGTGTCCCTTCCTCTTCCATGGCCTGACATACTGGTTTCTTGAGCTGCACCGAGGCCCTCTGGGATTCTTCAATTTGGAGAATACATGCTCCAAAATCAGTGTCCATAGCGTAAATGGGATGATTAGTGGGATTCTTCTCATCACTGATGATATAGGCTAGCTGGGCTTCCCTGTATAGTCTTCTGCTTTCTCCTCCAAAAACTGGGACAATGGCATAAGACAAGTCATTTTGCAATGTCCCACCCAACCTCTTAATCCACCCTCTGGAAAGTAGCATACCAAACTTAGGGGGGACATCTGCTACCACAATATTCATCATCATGCTCTTCATGGGCAGCTGAGTTAGGGTGATAGCCAAGTCTTTTATTAACGCCAGACATTTCACCTTCCTCGAATCAAAGGAGAACAAGTCATGATAAGGTCTGGTAATATCAAGGCCTAACTCTTCCATGACAGCTTTGGGCATCAGGTTATGGTTGACCCCTATGTCCAACAGACAGTTGTGGAGGATTTTGTCATGAATGGTCAAGGAGACATAAAATGATGGGGAATTATCATCAGCAGGTTTAGTCATTGGGCTAAGCACAACTGCAGGTTTATCATCTTGTAAATTCACATAGTCATTGGATGCTTGTAAGGCTTTCAGCTCAAGGGCATCAAGGATGGGCTTATTAAAAGCCTCACTCTTTATAAGTTCTATTAAAGGTACAAATATTTTTAAATTCTGGACTTCTAATTCAAAGCTGAAATGGGAAGGAGACTTATCACGACCTCTTACCTCTTGAGCTGGTGCTTTCAGGATGGTATGATCAGTTGTCAGTCGCTTCTACTTGCTGATCTGCTGTTGTGTGGGGACATCATCTCTTTGGGCAAGATTCTCTTTGACATTACTCACTCTTGACCTCAGGTTATATCTCTACTAGTCTTTAGTCTGCAGAACAGCTTCTCTGTCCCACTCTTGGCTGGTCTAGTCCTTGTGTAATGACTCCTCATAGGCAGCTAATGTCAAAAAGGTAGCACTTCCTTTGTCTTCCATGCAGTGAATCTCATCCTCTTCATTAAACTACTCCTCCTCCAAGACTATGTTCTAGAAAGGAGTCTTAACCCTTTGTTCTTCATTGGCCTCTTTGCCCCTCTGAATGATCTACAATTGTTCATTTTCTCTTCTGTATGGATTTGGATTTCTTGGAGCAAATGCATTAAGAAGCCTTTCTTTCCCAGGATTCTTCTCAACCTTTAGCTTGGAGATTTCAGCAGCCAATGACTCTATCATTTTAGATATTCTGTCCATTTTGGGATCTGAAGATGAAGAGGAAGACGAAAACTCACATCTCTGCCTCCTTCTATCAGCATGTCCTTTGAGTTTCTCTGCAGCCATGATATTGGATTCCACCTCCAAGGCTGCATCTTGCATTTCAGCTAGAGAGGCACATCTTCTCTCTCTTAACAGCAGGCAAAAATCAGAGTCAAAGTCATTGGCATAGGTGAGTTTGGCAGAGGTGGGGGTAGGCTTCACTTCAGCTGGTATCTTGCTATACATACGATTGAATCTTTTATTAAAGTCAAACATTTTCCCTTTTTAGGTTTCCAAACTCAGTATGGTAGTATAGCAAGTCTTTCTTATCTCCCCAATGCTTTAAAAACACATCATCTAATGCTTCAATGTCTGCTATAGACCTAGGGGTCAGCTCTCTGAACCACTTTCTAGCCTCTCCATCTAGGCTTTGGACAAATACTCTCATCCACACATCATCTTCATTGATATCTAGGTTATCACCATAGCTATAAAAAGACTCAAGGTTCTCTTCAGTTGTTACTCCCTCTGTACCAATGAACTTAGGCATGTATTTCTAATATTCTCTTGCAGGCATGGCATTCAAAGGAATAGGCAGGACCAGGGGTCCATACCTAGCAGCTATGATTCTTTCCATTTTGGTGGGCGCTTGTGGACCTGCCATGACTGGGGTGGATGGAAGGGTGCTAGCAGTCTGAAAGGTAGGGAGTTGAGAGATGACTGTCAGGGCTAAAGGAATATGATGGATAGGAGGGGAGGTTTCCTTTGGGCTGAGATCTAAAGGAGGACCTAAAGGAATGGGAGCTTTATGATTCTCTGTTACAAGCCTTTCTGGCAGAGATACATAAGATTGTTTAGGCTTACCTAATCTTGATGCTCGCTTTTGTGATGTATTTCTCTGCTTGACAATCTTCTCAGGGTCAGGTACTGTGTCAGCTGGTGATTTCTGAGGATTTCTCCAAGTATGCCTCACAAACTGAGCCAGAACTGTAATGTGGATTTGCCACGAGGTTCAACCTCCAATAGAGTCACTAGATAGATGATTACAACCAAAAATGTGTCCAGACTTTGTCTATCATCAAAGCTGGATCTGTTTCATTCTCCCAGGGAAACTGAGCATCAATCTCCTCTCCCCGGAAATGGCGCCAATTATGTTAGGATTCCAAGAAACTCTCCTAGGTTGTAGCTCGGAGATGCTTGGTAACATATAAATTCAACTATCGTTGCAAGGTTTAATGGAAGGAATGATGGTTTGGTTCAAGCCAGATAACCACTTCTACTCTGTTTCACTCCAGACATGCATGAACTCCCTCAGACTACAAGGATTTAGACCACGAATGCTCACAATTTAGATATTTAGGTGAATATGGAGAATACTAACCACATCAGCAGATACACAAGACCATGTGATGGCCGGCTGCAACTAGTACAGAAACCTGCAAATATAATCTATTAATGCAAAGACAAGATGACAACTCTCCTACATTAGATAGAAAGAAACCTGAGTAACCTATTCAGTGATGCATTCAATATTCCAACACAGAGATAAGACGACAGTTATGTAGTGCTAAAAATTAAGAGATCAAGAACATAGCACATCAGGTACAAGCTCAGAATAGAGGAAAATGGACAGTGAGTAGTTAAGAACACAAGAAGCTTGTATTGATGAAAATGAAGATGAGACACTGCAAGCGACAAAATGTCTACAGTCTCTAAAAGTTGAACCTTACATCAAATGCCAACCCTGATTACATCTTTCTCCTGGATATTTATAAATTTTCGTTACAATGGCACTTGGACGTTTAGGTATGGAGGGGTCATAATTGACCACCAACTGCATTTAACTACCTGATGGAGTCTTTGGACGAGGTTGCTTGGTTCACTGGGTGAATTTGATTTGTTCAGGTGCTGCGCTGTCCTTTAGGCGGTTGGAGTGCTCGTACCAGTGGATTCCATGACTGATAAATTCAGTTACAGAGTCGTGCTATGTCCTTTTCTCCTTTGGCCATGCTTTATGTTAAATATGGTTGTTGGGGGTCTGACTATTGTCAGTCAAGCAGAGCGGGTTATCTCCTTCCTCGGTCAACAGAATGGACGTGGTATGTAGAGTGCATGGGTAGGTGGACAATTTGGGTGAGCGAGAAGGATGAACATCGGATCGGGGAGATGAATGGTGGAGATGGTTCAATGAAAGCTATAGATTGAGGTGGGAACGGAGTGCGTCAGTGTCATTGGATCTTCAGCAGATAGATTGGACGGACATCGAGCGATGGAGATGCACAGGCATTTTAACGGGTGAGGGTAGTTTGGTCGGGTGGTAATGGTTTTCATCACACCGCTTTCGGGGGCTAAGTGGTAATGGCTCGGGGTCGTGCGATTCCACTCAATGAGTGACACGTAGCAGCAGATGAGAGAGAAAAATTGCCCTCATCGCGCGCTATCACTCAATCAAGTTGTCTGTGCGATGTATGCGAAGACCGTCAGATCTGGCAGAGATGATATGACAATGGAAATTGGTCGAGCAGGTCACCTTTATCGGGTGTGATGTGGGCCGTTAGATTGTCAGGGAATGATCAACGGTAGGAAAGTGATGAGGGGTTTATGAGCGCGTGAGGGCGTATGGGTAAGGTTTTATGGTTGGTTTGACTTTGCGCTTAGAGTTGGGGCCAAAGGGGACTTTGTCAGATTTTAGAAGGTTTATTTAGGGAATGGGAAAGGTTTAGAGGTGAGCAGGGTGAAGGAAGAAAGGGAAAAGTGACCAATGTGAGCCCCCTTTGGACACAACCAAACAGACCATGCTTCTTTCTGACCTTAGAAAGTCAGCGCTGCATAGCAGAGCTAACAGAGAATGCTTTTTGCCTTGATTTACCAGCTTACATGCACATCTACTCAATTGTTAATGCAGACAACTTCAGACTATTTGAACCTTCATTGATTAAAGATCCCGAAGGGCAGAGTCAATTGCCTTCTATTGATGATCTGTTGCCTGAATATCTCAATGAGTTGCAGGAAGATACATTTCTGGACAGGAAGGTGAGAACTACGCACAAAGGGGATGTTGAGTACCTTAGGATTGGGCTCAAAGGTTCAAAACCAAGCAGTGCAAAGTGGATAGAAATTGGGCAAGCGAGGAATCTATACCCTCACTTGATTGATGCTTAAAAACCAACTTTTGGTGGTCCAAAAGCTTTTTCAGTGGGAAGGTTGTGATCCAAATTGGATCCTAGAACAATCTCTAAGTTTTCATGAACTCTTTAAAAATCATGCCAAAGTTTCAAAGTCTTATAAAGATCAAAGCTATCAGAGATATCCTCATGACAGTTGCAATTTGTGATCAGCGCAAAGCAACGAGGACCCTCGGTCAAGCGCGCAGACCGTCGGCCCATGGTAACGCGCGCTGGCACAAATTGGAAAAACCAGAGGTCAATTCAAGAAATGGGGGCAGTTTTTGATATGCAATTAGTGACAAGTCGCTAATCGCATATCACCAGGAAAACCCCTCAAAGAAGGAAAAGCCCCGAGCGTCCGGACCCGAAAAGTTATAGAATGTAACGGATATCACGCCGATTCCATCAGAGGCGGGGTCCCACAAAAACCGGCAGAATATCGGAAGGGCTTCGAGCGGTAAGCAGTTTCAACCGAGTCCCGCCCAATGCCACACAATGGGTGCCACGCGTCTAGCGAAAGAGAGAGAAAACCGCTCATATCATATGGGTAAATGTCATGTTACTTACCTGCCTAATATGGATGATGACCGTAGGATCTGGAGGCTCCAGATCGACGGTGGAGACGCAATCCGATGGATGACCAGATTCAACGGGGTAAACAAGCAGAGTTGTATAAGATTTGAAGTCTGACGTGGACGATGCGTTGGCAGAAGAGCATGTTTCGTGGGCATTCTTGGAGTTAACGGTAAAAATGGTCATTTCAAAGACGTCCAAGAGAACTGACTCTCAGTTCGTTACAAAATAGGTGGCCACCTCCCTGTGAGGCATTATACTGTGATGATTATGCCGAACAAAGGGATTTAGATGGATAGAGGCAGGGAAACTGGGGAGTCGGGAAGTGGAAATGAATAGTCAGAAAGCAGATTGGCTTTAAAGGCACGAGCTGACAAAGAGAGAAGCAAGCAAGTTAGGAGCAAGTAAGTTAGAAGTGGAAAGCTAAGAGTAGCGAAAAGAAGCCGAGCTGACCTGCAAAAGCAAAGGCAGCATCGAGCCAGATAGAGCCAGAGAGAGTCATAAAGTATGTGTGCTCCAGAGAAGGCTTGAGAGATTCAAGCAAACTCCTCTGTATATTCCTGTCATGTATGAGTCTCAGATTGGGCTCATACTACTATGACCAATAGAGGTCGAATTTCAGTAAGGAGAGTTTGTGTACTCCAGAGACTTGGGGGATCCAAGTACAGTCTTGTTGATTTATGTCTGCTGAGTGAGACTCAAATTGAGCTCATTGTTGTAAAAACTCTACTTTGAAAACCTAATAGAGAGGCCACCACTGAAGGCTGGACTGGGAGACGTAGCCCAGGAGTATTGGGTGAACTCCTTATTAAACTTGTTGTGTTTATATGTTTGCTTGTTATGTTTTCCCTAACTGCTTCAATGCCTGTGTATTTCACAATCTTATGGATCCGTTGCACAAAATAACATAGGCACATCCATGCACATGAGTCTGTAATACCTTAATTGTTTTTCTTAGATAAATTTCAGATCAGCCGACGAAGCATCGGAGATACGCGCACAACGGGTACAACAGACAACAGATGAATGAGCTGCGGACGTAAGCAAAGTGCAGATGTTGCTGGATGGACTCCGAGTGAAGATCATTGCACCTAGCGAGTGACTCGGGATGAGTCACGATGATTGTGTTGGGGGCCTATTAGGCATCAGATCCCCCGCGTAATGGTTTTGGGGCTTAAAGCCCACAATTTTGGGTATTGGTATTGTAAAGGCTCCGCGAAGTGCGCAGACTGTGAATTGTAATGAGTCAAGTCAAAGGGTTGTCTACCTAAAATATTGTAATTTAATATAGAATGGGTCGGCCTACCCATGGTCCGCGAACCATGGGAATGTATAAATAGAGCGAGGCTCTAAGAGCAGAGGCAGTTTTTGACTAGTTTAGTTCTTAAGTGTATGGGTTTCTAAAGGTGATATTCGCGCCGAGTCTGTAAGTCCGCGTTATGATTGGTAGTAGTAAGAGTAGGCTCTGCAGCTGTGTGCGCAGAGGCCTGGTAGAGTCTGCAGTTGTGTGCGCGGACCCCTACAGCTGAGTGCGCAGGGTGGAATTGGATTGTACTGGAACAGAAGATTAATAAAAGATAAGTGCTTCTGAAATATTGTGCATCTGCTTGTAGATCTGAGTGTTTGTTCTTCTGTTATGGTTTTATGCATATTTGTTTAAGGTTTATGTTTACGATCATCTGTTATAAATATTGAATGATTAATAAAGATGACCGAATTAAGTTAGATCTATAATAATAACCTACTACGGGTAAGGGATCTAGACACCACCTCTTCGCGCTCAGTACAGGGGCTATGCGAAGGTCAGACATCTGTGCAGAGCAGTGCAAGCAAGCAATACTGGATCAAGACCTCTCCAAACCTCATCAAGACATCCCTAAATTGCGGAAACCTGGTTCCAGCACCCTCCCAAACTACCTAGTGTGGGACTTCAGTCCGCGCTCTGTGGATTGTTGCCGAAAGGGCCGGTAGTGCTAGATTTGTTTGGCTAACTCACTTCTAAACCTGGGTCAGGCCCCTATAAGCCAACACACTTTCCCATTGACGAGAAGGAACTGGAAGTGGAGTGTACAAGCCTAGCTTTCTATTGTTGGGCTTGCTTTTAGCACACATGGTACACCCTTTAATATATCTAGAAACTGTCTCATGCATTCTTGGCCAATAACAGAATCCTTGCAACTGTGCTTACAATAAAATGACCTGATATTAGAGAAGTATGTGCTTCTCGGATTATGTTAACTCTTTCGGTTTGTGGAATGCATAACTTTAACAAATGATACAAGAGTTGGTCCTTAACATGATAATCCAATTCTTCTACTTGTTTGCCATGACTTAAAGTTGCATATACATCTTTAAAATCTACATCTTGAGCATATTGTTCAATGTAGCTTTCATGCAATACTGAATTATGCTTAAGTATAGTAGATGCATTTATGATTGGTCTAGACAACATATCTGCAAATTTATTGTGTATGCCTTATATCTGATGACTAGATGAAACTGTTGTAGGAAACCCATCCACCTATAGTGTCTTGATTGCTGCAATTTAGTTTGTGAGTGCAAATACTGAAGTGGTTGATGATCAGTGTGTATAACTGTTTCTTTGCCCATTAAGTAATTTTTCCACTTTTTCACACTCTTTCACACTCTGTCCTAATGCATACAATTCTTTATCATATGTGGGATAATTAACTACTGCAGAATTAAATGTCTCAGAATGATAACATATGGGTTTACCATGTTACATCAACATTGCTCCCATGGCATAGTCACTGACATCTCTTTCAATCTCGAATGGTCTTTGCAGATCTGGCAATGCTAGTACTGGTTCTGTACTAATTTTTTCTTTCAAGGTGTCGAAGGCTTTCTTCTGTTTGCCTCCCCACTAAAACACCTTGTTCAATCCTGTCAAAGCATGTAAGGGAGCTGCAATCAAGGAAAAGTTAGCAATAAACTTTCTCCAATATTGTGCTGCTCCTAGGAAGCTTCTAACTTCTGTAGCAGATTTGGGTTTAGGCCAGTTCACAATGACTTCAACCTTAGAGGGATCTATCTTCAGTTCACCACCCCTAACAATATGACCCAAATAATTCAAAGATGTTTTGCCAAATTCACATTTGATAACTTAACATAAAGATTTTCTTTTCCCAAAACATTTATAGTCTGCTTTACATGATTCAAATGTTCTTCCCATGTTTTACTAAAAACAAGAATGTCATCTAAATATACAATTACAAAATCATCAATAAAAGGCCTGAGTACATCATTCATAACTCTCATGAAAGTGGCAGGAGCATTAGTTAAGCCAAAAGGCATAACCAACCATTCATACAGCCCTTGCTTTGTTTTGAAAGCAGTCTTCCATGCATCTGGTTCTACTACTCTGATCTGATGGTAGCCACTACGCAAGTCCAACTTGGAAAAGTAAATAGCTTCTTTCAGCTGATCCAATAGATCATCAATGCGAGGAAGGGGATAACGATTCTTGATCGTTATTTTATTCAGCACTCTATAATCAATGCACATCCTCCACGAACCATCTTTCTTTCTCACCAACATGATCGGAGATCCACATGGTGATGTGCTTGGTCTTATGAACCCTTTGTCAAGCAACTCCTGTACCTGCTTCTTGATCTCTGCATTCTCTAGAGCGGATAACCTTTTATACCTGTAGCTGTGATTGTTGTTTCATCACCTGAGTCTGACCCAAAATCTTTCTGTATAGCAGCAGCAACCTTCTTCTTCTTTCCATCGAACTTCTTGGGTTTCAGCTCCGGATGCAAAGACCAGCAATGTTCATCATCATGTCCATCCTTCTCGCAGTGAGTGCATGAAGGTTTGTTTTTCTGTACAGTGTTTGCCTTCCTCTCTTTCCATTTTTTATTCTTCTTTTCCTTGTTCTTGCTTGCACAGGGTTTTGACGATCCCCCAATCTCTAGGTTCACATTCTTGCCTCTAACCTCTAAATGTGTAGCCTAAACAGATACCTCATCTATGCTAGTGGGGTTAAACATGAGAATGGTGTGCCTCAAATAGCTATGTAGACCACCTATATACTTCAACAAAGTTTCAGGTGAGTCTAGAGAAATGCCTAGAATTAAAGCTCTTTTCCTAAATTCCTGGGTATAGATTTGTCCACTATGCCCCTTTAATTGGTGAAGAGTTTGCCAACTCATCATGGCTTGTTGCATATAAGCTAGTGGAAAGAATTGTTTTTGAATGGCAGAAACAAATGCACTCCAGGTAGAAAGAATTTTATCATGCTTCTTCAAATCAGCTTGTGTCCTGCCTTCCCACCACACTAGGGTAGTTCCTCGAAGGCGAAGGCTGGCCAGTTGAATCTTTCTCCTTTCTTAATCGATGTTCTGCACCCTGCAATATACATCAATCTATCTAATCCAGTTATCTAGCTTTTCTGCATTTAATTCTCCATCATATATTGGCAAATCAAATTTTACATCTAATTTAATCACATAAGTCTTCTTCTTTTTATTTTCAGGGCTAGAAGGAGGTGTTGATGGAGGAGGTTCTTCCCCTTTCCCTTTGCCTTCTGAATGGGCAACTAGAAGAGGTTCCTCTACTCCTTTGCCTGTTTGAGATCTTGAAGGGCTTTCCCCTCGGCCTTTCTTAAATTCTCGATACATTTCTTCTACCATGGCTCTCATGGTCATGAAACTGTCCATGAACTGAGAGTCTGATTCCAAGGGAATTTCTTCTGTCATCTTCCTCCTAGGATAGACTCTTCCAATTTCTAGGTTAGCCTCAACCAATTCTCCTTCTCCTAATTTGAGCTTTGACCTAGTTAGCATTCATCAATCCATCACAAGCTTGTCTAACCTTAGCAAACCTAAAGCTCTGATACCACTTGATCTGAAAATGAGATCTTAGACAATTATTAAGGTATTACATACTCATGTGCATGGATTTGCCTATGTTACTTTATGCAATGGATCGATAAGATTGCGAAATACATAGACAATGAAGCAGTAAAGAAGCATAATAGACAACACACATAAACACAACAAATTTAATAAGGAGTTCACCCAACACTCCTAGGCTACATCTCCTGGTCCAGCCTTCTGTGGTGACCTCTCTATTATGTCTTCAGAAGCAGAGTTTTACAACAGTATGAGCTCAATTTGAGTCTCAACACACAACAGATACAACAACAAGAGTTTGTATTGAACCCCTCAAGCCTCTTTGAGTACACAGGCTCTCTCTATCACTCTCTATCTCTATCTTTTCTCTGTCTCAACACTTCCTCCAATACTACTCGCCTCCATTTGCTCTCTGTCTGTGGCTTTAAAGGCAATCAGTGTTGTCTGTTCATTTCCTTTTCTCGGCTTTCTGTCTCCCTGCCTCTGTTCACTCGAATCCCTCTTCTAAGCGTTAGCGATCATGTTATAACACCTTTTGGGGAGGTGGCCACCTGTTCTGCAATGGATGAGTGCATCGGGCCTTTGAAATCCCTGAAACGGCCATTCTCTGTTTACACAGAGAAATGCATTCAAACATAGGAAAAGTCTGCCAAAACATTGTTCATCGAACTTCAAACATCCATAATTCCACCTTATACTCCTATCGGATCCGCCTTTATGTCGACATCGCATCTCCACCGTTGATCTGGGATCTCCCAGATCTAATGGCTGTGGTTCATTTCGGGCGGCCCTTTCGTATGGGGGTTAATCACCCGATAAGGGTGGTTTTCTCTCTCCTCAGCCTGGACATGTGGCAGCCAATGTATGGGCTCAGGCGGAGCCCAGCCCAAACCACTTACCGCTTTTGGTCCTCCCGAAATCCCACTTGTTTCATGGAATACATTAAAAACATTAAAATCCCGTAAAAATGGCTTTGGAGTGGATTTGAAATATTATTCATTTTCATTACCAAACCCTTTTGGGTCCACTTTTCATCATATCAACGTTCCCCTTGTATTTCATTTAATAAACGAAACACATGAAAATATATTAAAAAAAATGCCATTTGACGGATCTCAAATATTATGAAATAGCGTTTATATTTTTATCGGGTCTGGTCTATCGCAGTCTTAGTCATAATCGACCCCGCTCCTATGCATAGCTCTGATGCGATATTGCGATATCGCAATCGCATGTCGTTGATCCTCCCGAGCCGTGGTTCAGTCCATATATATATATATGTATATATATATATATATATATATATATATATATCAGTGATGCAATAGCGCAATTGACTCTGGACCATTGATCTATGTGCATAGATCAACGGCTCTCATTTGATCGCGCTACCCGCTATCACGCTTCCCATATAGCCACTTCTGATAGCCTTTGCTGATTCCAATTTTCCAATCGGATCTAGACCATTGATCGGCCATACCTGACAACTCCTGTGCATCATTCCTTTGACCGCCGATAAGCCTGTTTTCCACTGTTTTCTCATGCAATTGTTTTGATCTTTTAAGTGATTTTTGAAGACTTAGAGGGTATTTGGATCCATTTTGGATCATTGAATTAGAAGTTGCAGCATAAAGAGTCAAGACCAAAAATCTCAAAACAATCTAATACAAGTAGGATCACTCTCATATCATCCATGAACTAATTAGATAGAGATTAAACTTCCAAGAAATTAGCTAATAACTCCAAGGATTGTAACTCTAACATAATTAACAAACACCACCTCCATATTAAGTTTAGATCCTAACAATTACATAACGACATATCGAATAACTTCTAGCACATATTGTGCACCTATACTTCAACAGTCTACGCACCCTGGCTGACAATTTATGATTGACAATTCAAAGATATTGAATTGGCCAAACATGACTCCAAAACAGAAGAGGAATCAAAAGATGAAGAGTCACAAACTCCAGTTGTGAGAAGATCAGTTCGAGAAAGAAGGCAACCAAAAAGGTATAGTCCATCTACTTTCTGTTCAAATTTTGCTTTATCTATTACTAATGATGATCCCAGAACTGTGAGGGAGGCAATAGATTCAGAGGATGGAAAACTCTGGAAAGAGGCCATGGTTGATGAAATGGCATCTTTGCACAAAAATAAGGCTTGGGATCTGGTGGAGTTGTCAGCTAGAAGGAAACCCATTGGCAACAAATGGGTGTTTAAGAAGAAGATGAATGAAAAAGGCAAGGTGGAGAATGTTATAGACATTTTTGGGCACTGCAACCCCAATCATACATGTCCATAAACCAAGGGCTTCTAAGTCCCTAAAAGTGTTGCTTCACACCCTAAAGGAACAAGGTCAGTTGATTACATCATCTCCTAGAACTTCTCCATAGAAAACTGCTCAAAACTGGTCAAAACTGGACCATATAGAATGCCTAGTGCAGAGGGTGTGATGCATCTCATCTGCTCAGTGTAAAAAGTGCGATGCATACTGGAAGGCCCTTCTGTAGGGTGCGATGGGCGAGAGTAGACAAATGGCAGAGACATTTTGCAAGGTGGATGAACATGGAATCTTCCAGAAACTTCTCCTATGACACTTGCCTCTCTGAATTCGCCCAGGGATGAGTAAGAGATCATCAATCTCCAATTGGAATCAAGAACTATCAGAGAGAGGACACTAATCAAAATCCCAGAAGCTGACTCACCCCCTACAATCATCTATATATGGATCCCTCATCACAGAGATCCAGGGGCTGGAATCTTGTATCTTGTAAGGAAGTGTTGTTGGTTTCTTGGTGCAACATCATAGTGTTGGGTGATCTAAGCTTTTCATGAGGTGAAGAAGGGCTTTCATGCTGAGAGGATGACGCTGGGTCAGAACAATGGGTTGTAATCCTCTTTGCTATTCTTGATATTAATAAAGCTATTCAAGTTTTCCTCCACATTCTTGTATGTTTGATGATATATGCATTTGTGTGGTCAATATATATCTGGTCCTATATTGTTTATGATTGTAGATCTCTGTTCTTCGATAGTATTATGATGCTTTGATTCCACAGGTACTCTTTGAAGTTGGGTAAATGAAGAAGGAGCGGAAAAGATCTGTCAGAAGGAAGAGGAACCAAGCGCAAGACTGAGGTTGGTGTCCTTTGTTCCCCTCTTATCTACTTCTCATAAAGGAAAGCGAAAGTAGTTTTGGTTTGTTTGTTTCTAAGATAGCTACCCGTCTTAGTGGGACTAGCAACTCCGAGTGGACACTAGATTTACCGATAACAAAATGACGACTCCACTAGGGAGCGAATAGATTGTTTGCTTGCTATATTTGTTTGTTTTATAAACTTACAGACGGAGCCTGAAGTCAAGCCAACTAGCCTTCGAATTGCATTTTCTATGCAAGTGCAAAGTAGATCAATGCTGCTTTAGTCTATCTCCAGGTTTTGTTTATAAACTGAACAATCAATTTGCAAACATTCTAATTGCCCTGGTGGTGGCTCTAGTAACCTCATTAGATCAACCCCTATGATTTATATTTACTGAACATCACTTGCTCGGCCTAAATCCCTAAACTAAGCTGCAAACTGTGACCAAGAACCAAGTTGAAGTCTCGTCCCTGGACCATCGCACCTTCTCCTCTTGGGAATCTGGATGCATCACACCTCCTGTGTGCAGTAGGTGCGCTGCATCGCACTTTCCCTGTGTTACAGGTGCGCTGATCAGACAAGACCTCTTCTACTTCTATATTTTGGTTTTTTGTTCACTCTCTTCAGCTTTATTCAGGAGTTTTGCTCTCTGTGATCAGTACACCTCTGTGGAAACCCCCTTCCTTTCCATCATTCCACCTCCATCGTGCAAAGAACTGTAAATGTTTTTATGTATTGTGCACCATTTTCAGTTCTCTTTTACAAAGAAGTAGCGTAATCGGACTATCGTTTCTTGATTTGGAAGTGTCGCAAGTGTCATTTTCAGTGAGAGAAAAGAATCCTATTGTTCTTGATGGTCGATTATACTGTTACTCTTGTATTTGATTTGAATTAGTGGTTTTTCAAGTGTCGAAAGCAGTTTTCAATTCAAAATCACAAAGTGTCGTCATTATCTTCCTTTCGTATTTTGAAGAAAAATTGTTAGTATTGTCGCTTTGAAAAGATAATTCAGATTTGTACTTAGCATTCTTCTTGTCTCACATTAAGAAGGCTGAAAACAAATACATGCATGTGCATTTGCATTTAGACTGCTTGTTGGTTTGATTTAGGACAGTGCATCTAGTGTGTGCTCTATGCTCTATGTTGAAAGAATCTCATTTCTCTTTCTTTAGTAGCTAGGATTTTCATTGCAAAAGAAGATTAAACGATTATTTATCATCTTAGACTACATTTTAGGAATTACATATCTACATCATGCGGTGAACCTGAAAGGCAAATTTCTTAAGCAAGATCAACTGTAAAATAAATTCAATGGACATAAAAAACCTTTGGAACCTAACACACAACATTTAGAAGTCTAGGCTAGAGACGTATTCTGGCGTCGTAAAGCCTGGTAACTATCGCTTTCATTGTTGGTTGGGTGATTCCTCCTCTTTGAGACAACAAGTGCCAGTACGGACTTGTGCTCCCACGTACCGTCAAGTATATATTGGGAGACCACAATAGGCTATATCCTTTATCCTTAGGAAGCCATGTCTGCCTTCCTATTGATCACAATGCACTGAACACAATATTCGAGAAGATTGACTGCCGTACCGTAAAAAGTATTATGTAGTTTTGTGATTGGTTTGGTAATCCCTCTGTCTAGATTTCCAGAGTAGTCTCTTTTGTTCCTTTTCAGACTCCTTAAAGGAAAAGGTCCATCTGAGCACTTGTCACTTCAGGCTCATTAAAAATCGAAAGCGACTAGAGTCATCTTTTGTTTTTTCTTGACTCTTAAAAATTGAAAAAACAAGTTGTGTCAAGGCGTCTAAAATTTATTTAAATCGGAATAATATCACTATTCCCGCGTTGGTCTTAGGTTGAGGAAAATGGAGTCTACCAACCAAGGATTTCCCCTTGGAGGAAATCCTAGTCCTTTCTCCTCTTGGGGAGATGTTGGTGCACCTCATATGGCCACATTGTCACTTCCATGATTGACAATTGGCTTGCCAATATGGCTCTTCTCTACCTCTGTCGTTCAGAATACTGTGATTCCTGAACAATCAAGTCAGCAACTAGATGATACTAGAGTTACCCCCCAACCTTCTACTTCGTCCGTTTCTCCCTCTCCTCCTTCCTCTTCGCTTGATGAAGCTGGTAAAGCTGAAAATCAAGTAACTAAGAAGGAGAAGAAGGGGAAGGAGAAGAAGGAAAAGAAGAAGAAGGAGCCAAAGGCAAAAAGGGGCAACCGTGCATCGTCTAGCGAAAATCCACACACTGCACCATCCAAGCCTAAATCTCCATGTGTCATTTGCAAAGGAGACCACTATCATCGAGATTGTCCTTGCATCCCTCAGATCTTAAGGGACTGGTCTCCTCGTTTGCACAATCCGGTGTCATCAACCTCTGATCGTGTTGAAAGTACACTGTCAACTAGTGAAAGCGAAGTATCTGGACAGAAAAGGAAATGTAAATTTCCTTGTAAGCTGTGTGAAGGTGATCACGTTGTCCACCATTGTCCCTTCCTAGATGAAGCTAAAAGAGTCTTGGATAACCGTCCTGCTTCACCACTGCAGCTTCCTCCTGGATACAAGAAACTCTTGCCGAGTCCATCACTAGTTGAAAATCTGACTAACACGCCATTAGGGTCAGTCGAAGCATCTATCATTGAAGATAAACCCTCTGAATCCACGCCAAACGAAAGTCAAAAGGTCGAGGCGACAGTTGACTCGGTCTTGCCTTCAGAAGGTCCATCGTCAGATGATACAGTCACTGAGGAGAATGAGAACGACACCGTTCAAATTCTTTTCGTAAACATAGACTCTGATGAACATGGGGGCAATCTACCCGTTCCTTTACCGCAAGAAGGAAGTTCGTCAGAGTCATATCCGGCTGTTTATTCGATCCCACCTCCAAGCAACCTAGCAGTTTCCTTCGATTGGAATCTACTAGGCAGACCCCGTCTACCGTCTAATGTACCATTCTGAATCATTGTACAAGCTTACAGAATGGTCATGGCTGGTACCATCATTGATGAAGGGGCTTCTGTGAGTATCATTTCCTCAACTACTTGGAAAGCGTTTAGTTCGCCATCGCTTCTGCCTAAGATGAGAAATCTGACAGGCTTCGACAAAGGAACCAGTTGACCGTTAGGGATCCTTCCAAATGTGCCTATTACTTTGAGAAGGAAAATTGTTTATAAGAATGTAATGGTAGTCCAAGGACCTCTAGACTATAATCTACTCCTTGGGCGCGACTATATTTATAGCATGGGAGCCATTGTCTCCTCACTCTTTAGAGTAATGCGTTTTCCGCATGAAGGCCGAGTGGTCCAGCTCATAGACCAGCTTTCGTTCCCCGGCTCACGCATAGCTAATAGTCAAATGCCATCCCTAAATGGTTTTTTCATGCAAGGAATGTCTCATCAATCTCCAGTCCGTCCACCTGAAGAACGCGAGTAATTCGGGAGGGCATGACTGAAACCCAGGGGGCATGCACCCTGGCCTGTTCCGGCAGGAAAACTCTAGGCATAGAGTAGGTTTCTGCGAAGGATATATGACTAGTCCGATACCCGTCCGTATAGGAAGAGGGAATTAGACCGGAATAAGATACCTCTGTTAGAAGGTAGGCCTTTCCCAATAGAACAAATGTTTTGTCTGCAAATTGAAGGGTAACCTAGAAACTCTACTTCGCTATGCCTGGGGGAATGCAAACCTTTTGTGCGCAAATGAAGAGCAGCCTCTATAGTTCTGCTGGCTTCGACTGCTTAAGTTGGGTGAATGGTCAAATCGACCGTTCGCCTTTGCAGGGGCCAAATGGCACCAGCAAAGTAAAGGAAAATTTTCCTACCTGACCTTAGTAATTAAGAAACCACTAGGACAGTATTTGGTAGTTCCAAGCTTGCATGCGAAAGGATGCGGAGCAAAGCTTCGAAAGGTGCAAGCTCCATAAAAATGGAATCTATCGATGAGATGTCCTTATTATATGACTGGCACGAGCAGTTTTTATGTGAAGTTCAAGCTCGTTAAAAATTAAACCTAAGCAATGAGCAAATGTTTCCCCCAAAGTTTAAGCTCATTAAAAAATGAACCAATCCCTGGTAAATAACCATTGTGAATGCATTATCATCAACTTTTGAGCCTTGGTCGTGTTCTCATCATCACCTCCACTCTGTTTTAGCCGATCATACGCCTCCATTTGATTGTTTACCCTTTTGAGGAACATCTGCGATGAGTGATTCTGTTAGCCATCCTTGTGACACTGCCGTGATTGGAAAATTCCAAACCTTACCTGGAATCAGCTACTACCCGAAATTATCACTCGTTCCTCGAAAAACGAGTCTCCTTTAAGCTCTTTTCATCTGACTCATAAAATATGAAAAGATTGCTGAGCGATTGGCCTCTCCAACTCGTTAAAGCTACCGAGAGTGCTATCCCTCTAGATTTTAATCTTTTTGGACCTGAGGGATTATTACACAAAAATATTGAGCGCTTGTCTTGTTCGGCTCGTTAAAACTATCGAAAATTCATCCCTTTCGTATTATTTTATACTTTTTCGGACTTAAGGGATTATATGACGAAAAAGGATTATTGGAGTTTCCTTTCCATCCCTTTTCAAACTCTCTAAAATTGAAAAAGGACTGAGTTATCATTGTCGTTAAACTCGTTAAAAACAATAGCGACAAACTTGTCCAAATGGACGAGAGCGAGTTTCACGGTCGCTAGGCTCGTTAAAACATAGCGACGGGTTCGCCCGAAGGGCGGATTATAGAACAAGCATATGTTATCCTCCTCAAGCTTGATAAAAATAAAGAGATACTGGTCAACAATGACTGGGGAAAATTGGGAAGAAAACTTGACGAAACTTTATTGGTAGCAAGTTGCTCTTGAACATGACACTTTCACTCCACATCCAAGTCGGGTTGGGCTATTCTATTCACCGGTCATATCACCATTGGTCCATCGTACCATCCATCTTTGGGGTCAATGCTACCAATCCATTTCAGTGTCGCCGATATGTTCAAGAGAAGTCGCTCAGAGAATTCACCTGTGTCTCATCCGCTGCAACACATTCACGCTCCATTCTTTCATGACCAGCACCCTGAACCCTGTATCATCAGATCGTTTTCACCTCCAAAATCATTTGCTCCATTCTGTGTCATAGATGTGGGATTCATTAAGGCCCTTCTACGACGGGTCGCTTCTTGTCGACATCAACTCATTATCCAAGAAGTCGACCAAGGAACAACCCTTTCAGTACTTTGAAGGTTGCATGCCTCAATGGCAAGTTTCTGACTTCCGGCGATAGGTTTACATCAATGGCCTTCAACCGAAAGATTTTGCGTGGTGTTCGATGCCAAGTCCCTTTTTCACACCATTCGAATTGTACTGTGGTACCTTGAGGGTCATCATCATTATCGGTGATTCCTCTCGTGCCTGTTAACAACTTACATCATTGGCTGGTAATCAGGCGATGTCTTTCCATGTTCGACTCCAGAACATCTTTCACATGGATCGACTTGTACTCCGAGTGAAGATTGAATGAGTTTGAAGACCCTGGATCTAGTTTCATCCATCCGGGCTGCGATATATTCAGGAATATAAAGACATCAAATGTACATCATTTTCGAATAGATGATCATCCGAATCAAAGGATGATGACTCCGTCCGAATCATCAGTCTGCTACACAGACGGTTGTCTGTCCTATGTACATGAAAATGAATTTATAAAGTTGAGCATGGGAATGCCCACCTCAGCTAGATCATGAAAAATATTATGAAGAGAATGTATTGTATTGTATCTTATTACAGGTCGCCTTTTGGCTCGAAAAAACTTCAAATCCTCATGATAAAGCATTTCACCTGACATCAAAAGATTAACGACCTCATGCTTTAGGGGGCAACTATTCTAGACATTTTTGGGCACTGCAACCCCAATCATACATGCCCATAAACCAAGGGCTTCTAAGTCCCTAAAAGTGTTGCTTCACACCCTAAAGGAGAAAGGTCAGCTGATTACATCATCTCCCAGAAGTTCTCCACAGAAAACTGCTCAGAACTGGTCAAAACTAGACCATACAGAATGCCCAGTGCAGAGGGTGCGATGCATCTCACCTGCTCAGTGTAAAAAGTGTGATGCATACTGGAAGGCCCTTCTGTAGGGTGCGATGGGTGAGAGTAGACAAATGGCAGAGACAGTTTGCAAGGTGGATGATCATGGAATCTTCTAGAAACTTCTCGTGTGACACTTGCCTCTCTGAATTCACCCAGGGATGAGTAAGAGATCATCAATCTCCAAGTGGAATCAAGAACTATCAGAGAGAGGACACTAATCAAAATCCCAAAAGCTGACTCACCCCCCTACAATCATCTATATATGGATCCCTCATCACAGAGATCCAGGGGCTGGAATCTTTTATCTTGTAAGGAAGTGCTATTGGTTTCTTAGTGCAACATCATAGTGTTGGGTGATCTAAGCTTTTCATGAGGTGAAGAAGGGCTTTCATGCTGAGAGGATGACACTGGGTCAGAACAATGGGTTGTAATCCTCTTTGCTATTCTTGATATTAATAAAACTATTCAAGTTTTCCTCCACATTCTTGTATGTTTGATGATATATGCATTTGTGTGGTCAATATATATCTGGTCCTATATTGTTTATGATTGTAGATCTCTGTTCTTCGATAGTATTATGCTGCTTTGATTCCACAGGTACTCTTTGAAGCTGGGTAAACGAAGAAGGAGCGGCAAAGATCTGTCAGAAGGGAGAGGAACCAAGCGCAAGACTGAGGTTGGTGTCCTTTGTTCCCCTCTTATCTACTTCTCATAAAGGAAAGCAAAAGTAGTTTTGGTTTGTTTGTTTCTAAGATAGCTACCCATCTTAGTGGGACTAGCAGCTCCGAGTGGACACTAGATTTCCCGATAATAGAGAAATACAAAGCTCGGTTGGTAGAAAAAGGTTATTCCTAGGTGTCGGGAATTGATTTTGGTGATATTTGTTCTCATGTTGCCAAGGTAGCTTCTATTAGATTACTTTTATTTGTTGTTGATGATTTTGATTTTGAGGTAGTACAGATGGATGTGAAGGCAACATTTCTTCACTAGGATTTGGAAGAAGAGATCTACATGAAGAAACCTGAAGGCTTTGCGGTGAAGGGTAAGAAATAACTTGTATGCAAGTTAAAAACGTCTATGTATGGGTTAAAACAATGACCAAGAATGTGGTATCATAAATTTGATACATTTATACGGGGACTTGGCTTCACCAGAAGCAAAGAAAACCATTGTGTCTATTTTAAATTAATTGGTGACCATGTTATTTATCTAGTCTTATATGTGGATGATATGTTGCTAGTTGGAATTGACAAAGAAATTATCTAGGATTTGAAGACCCAAATGTCCTTGAAATTTGACATGAAAGATCTTGGTGCTGCAAACTATATTTTGGGCATGGAAATTAAATGATATCGGGCAAAGAGGAAGATCTGGTTAAACCATAGGAAGTATGTCTAGACAATATTGTAGAGGTTTAATATGTAGGATAGTAAACTGATGAAGGTTCCTATTCTTGTAGGTGTAAATTTATCAGTTGAACAGTGTCCGAAGACACAAGAAGAGGAAGAGGACATGTCCCATGTTCCATATGAAAGTGTAGTCGGTGGCCTGATGTATGCAATGGTTTGTACTAGACCAGAGATTGCACATGCAGTGGGAGTATTGAGAAGGTTTATGTCAAAACCAGGGAATGAGCATTAGACAATAGTGAAATGGGTTTTTCAGGTATTTGTGTGGCACTAGTGATTATGGTTTGTGCTACCAAGGAAGACCAAGATTGGACAGAGTTTTGGACATCTGTGGATTTATTGATGCAGATTGGGATGGAGATTTAGATCAGAGAAGATATACAATTGGGTATGTTTTTAACCTATTTGGAGGTGCAGTCAGTTGGATGAGTAAGAGACAGTCTGTAGTGGCACTTTCAACTACAAAGGAAGAATACATGGCAACCACTCATGCAAGCAAGGAAGTAGTTTGTTGCAAAGATTGTGTTCAAGTATGGGGTTAGTACAACGAGCTATAAGGATAGACTGTGACAGCCAAAGTGAAATTTTCTTAGCAAAGAACCTTGCTTATCATTTAAAGACAAAGCACATTGATGTTCAATATCACTTTGTGAGGGATATGGTTGAGGACAAAAAGGTGTTGCTGGTAAAGGTGGACACTTCGAAGAATACTGCAGATGCATTGACAAAGTCTATGAGCACTAAGAAGTTCTCTTGGTGTAGAGAAACAATGGGAGTTACAGGGTTGGTTCAATGACTAAGCTCTCCTGTGCCTGCCCGTGGAAAGAAAACAACAAGTGGAAGAATGTTGGTTTGTGTTATATTCTTTCCACAATTACCCCACTTGTGGGTGGCTAGCAGTACCCCCTATACATTGCACCGGGCACTGACAAAGGGGTCAGTAGCTCCCCTACATAGGGTCCTGGGCAGCACCCTGGGAATTTTTTTCTGGACCCTATATTAGGTGGGTGGACCTACCTATGGCTTTCTGCATGGATTTTTCACATGGTTTTGGGCATGATGGTTTTCTGTCCATTGTATTTTGTAGACCTAGTCAAGGGAACTACAATTATGTTCTAATCCAGGTTAATGTATTGCGGTTTATGGATGCTTCGACATGCATATATATGTATTGTAACATTGAAAGGAATAGAATGAAAAATTAATCTGGTAGTTTCGGTTTTGGGATCCAAGGGAAAATCTCTGTGCATATCTATTTTATGTTTTATGCTCTTGCCATTGTTTATTTTCTGTTTCTAGAATTCGTATGCAAGTAGTTTCTGTATGGTGTTAAAAACCACAATCTCAAGAGATCATGAAACTTCTAAAGGTTACGAGAAAAGGTGTATAATTGATACAAGATTGGGGTTGCAAGTGTCCAAATGTTCCTGAGAATCAGGTCAAGAAGGACAATATAGCCGTTGAGGTGGATAGAGCATAGTTGAGACTACATACTTAGAACTACACCCACCTTACTGAACAAGTGACCAACACCATAGCTTCTTATCTTTGATTGCATAATGGCTTAGAGTCCTTGGAACATAAACATAAAGTTCATTATGTGGGTTCACTTGGAGAAATAAGAGGCAAGGATTTCATCATGCAAGAGATAAAATACAAATCAAGCAAGCAACAAATCAAGAAGACTTGGAGATCACCAAGAATATTATTCTACAATATTCAATTGTGCCAACCAAAGTTCACATGAAGTTATCTTGGCTTTGGAATAACATATAGTCTAGCTCCAAATCCATATTATCAGATACTTTAGAGGTAAATATGTGATATGTTGTAGAGCTTCCAATCAAAGTTAAAGTTATCGTGACAAATGTTAGAGCATGACGCTCCTACATCAGAAATGAACTCCATGCTCAAGCCACTAATTTGTCCTTTTTTCCTTCATGAGGAATTTTTTGTCTTATTAGAGTTTTTTCCTATATAGCCACCATTTTGATGTAATTTTATCTTTTGTTAATAAATGTAATGTAAAAGAAGTCCAAGAGACACATGTGGAATATGAAGAGACATATGTAGAATATGAAGAGTTACACAGAAGCCCATAGGTTATGGAAGTCAAAAAGTCATGAAGAAACTCAAGATTCATTACCATTTGTTATAATAAGCCCTCATAACTCAAGAAAATGGCTTGGACCTAGTTTTAGAGATTTGGCCTTGGCTTCTCTAGTTGTGCATAAGGGAGAAGATCATTTTTTTGGAGAAGCAAGTTGTAGCTTCATGTTCCACTTTTGGAGCTAGTGTTTCATCAATGTAACAATGTACTTGGATATTTCATTAATCATCAAAAGATCGTGGACCCAACAATCTTTCATGCATGTATCGTAAATGTTGTAAGACTATTCTTTAGATGTTTGCGGTATATGTTGTGTTACACATACTAAAGATAATGAAATATTTCGTTGCTTTAGATATGGATATTATTGAATGGGTGTTGTTATGTGTTTATATGCTTGTTGTTATCTTGTGAACAATTTTTAGGTTAATCAACGAATCTTCTCATTGTTCTCGTGGGTCTCTCTTGGGATAGTAATAGTACTTTTTTATTAGAGGCTCGTTCTTATCTCTCCCGCTTGGAAGCTCCTTTTACGCCTTACACGTGATGCCTCACAAAGCTTACATACTTGCTACCCGAAAGTTATGTGCATAAAATCTTGTGTACATTTTGTATCCAAGGCATTTTTTTAAGATCACTTGCAGTGGTGTCTGGAGCTTATACATGGATGGGGATCCTACACCAAAAAATGTGAGGTCTAATTGGGACTTCACATTGGGGAGACGCCTTGTATGTTGTCAACATCCAACACTGTCAACAACTCCTTAAGTATCTAGAGGGTTAACATTGTCGTATGTGAGAGCAAGTGATGCTTTTCAAGTTAAGAATAATGGATGAGGCATGTCTACAAGCATAGTTATTGGAAAACAAAGGCCAAAATAAAGGTTAGTCAAGTGGTTTGGAAGAGAAAGAGCATCAAAAATATTCCAAAGGGAAGAAGAAGAAGTGGAAGGCGGGAAGATAAAAAGATAACTGTAGATTTTAACCCTGCACAGATAATTTCTGCAAACAAATTCTTAATTAAAATAGAAAAGATTCAATCGAAAACACACGCATTAACACAAATATTTTATCATGGAAACCCAAAAACAAGAAAACCAACAATAATTTTTCATATATATTCTTTACAATGTTATAATACAATATGTCTATGTCATAATATTCATAAACCATCAATCAATTAAGGTGGATTGTAATACAACCATAGTTCTTTTGGCCAAATCTACAAAGCCATGTGCAAAACCACCATGTGCTAGAAAAATGCTAAAATAAAAAAAATATATATATGCCAAAAAAAGAACCAAAAGACTGCCCAAATATTTTTTTTGGCACTGCTCCAAACCTTGTGCAGGGGGGATACTCCCCCCTCCATACCCCCAAACTAGGGGGGGATGGAAATCCCCCTAGAACCCCACTATGAGAATGATGCATACAAGTTGTGTAAAGAATATATACCTACCCAGCAACAACAACCACTGCACATGAAGGAAGGATCTTAGTAATCATTTCAACCACTGCAACATGGTCACACTGTGCAGAAGTGCAGGAAACTGCATTTAGAGTTGAACCAAAATTACAAAAATAAGGTTAGGAAGAAAAAAATATTATAACTATATATTAAAGTAATCAAGTTAAAAGAAGATCTGGTGTGGATGAGAATATTTTCTACACATCAGTGTAGATGAAGGTGAATCTGAATGGCCTTGATCACTAGGAATAGAAGGAGATGCCCACACTCTTCCACATTAAGATCTAGATCAAGACCAATGTAGATGGTACATTCAGCTTAGTTTAACAGGTTAATTTCATAATAGTGGTTTGGTCAACAAACTTGGATTGAAGGTTTTTGATCAGCCTAGCCCATATCCATTGGGTTGGATAAACAAGGATGTAAAGATAAAGGTAACAAAATAGTGCAAGATATTTTTTATAAGTGTTAATTATGTTAATGAAGTATAATTGGATGTATTACCACTTTATATAAGTGGAGTCATGTTTGGAAGTCACTACATGTACATAAGAGAATAACCAATTAATATTTCTTCATCAAGGACGAAAAATCCATCATCATCAATGTGCATAAAGACAAGTCAAATATTTCACTAGTAAGTGCCAACAAGGCCAAACATATGAGTAGTTCAAGTAAGATATGTTTTACTATACTTAAGAGAAAACTATTCCAGTGATGAATCAATAAGAGAAAAGGAATACCTCGAGGGTTGTACTAAAGAGTAGAAAAAACAATTGGGAGATTTTATATAGGCATATATGGGAGTGTCCTAGGAGCTTAAAGGGTTACCATCCAAGAGGGAAGTGAAGCAAAAAATACAATTATTTCTAGAATCTGCTTTGCTAAATATTGGGATGTATAAATAGTCCATTCTTGAAGCAAAATGTGTGAAGAATTAATTATAGCAGCTACTACAGTAGGGTGTGTTTTGACCAATTACCTCACCTTGTGGGTCACCCATCATAATTGTACCAAATAAGGATGGGAATTGGTAATTATGCATCCATCATAGAGTATTAATTAAGATGTGCTAAAAAATAGATATCCCCTACCTAACATTGATGATGGTTAGATTATTTGTAACATGTAAAATACTTCACCGAGTTGGATTTAAAATTAGAATACCACTAGGTTTGAGTCAAAGAAGATGACACCTGGAATATTTCCTTCAAAACCAGACAATGTTTCTATGAGTGGATAGTAATTCCATTTGGTTTATACAATACACCATCTCTATGAGACTAATAAATGATGTGATGCACCCCTATTTACATTCATTTGTGGTTGTTTATATGTATTATATATTGGCTTACAATGCTACTTAGGAGGAGCACATTTCAAACTTGATGTAGGTGCTAGAGACACAAAGGAAGCACCACCTAATAAAAAAACCTCAAGAAATGTGAGTTTCCTAGCAGTATTTGGTGTAATTATTCTATGTGATTGGAGGAGTGGAGTTTAAGATTGATCCTATAAAGATGGAGGTCATCATAAAGCGGTTGGTGCCTAAACATTCCTCTAAAATAGGAGTTTGTTGGCATAATGTAATACCTACGCAAGTTCATAATTTCATTTTGAGCAATAGTTGCACTACTCCATGCCATAACAAAAAGGTGGTAAGAGTTTTCATTGAAGGAAGAGTCAGTATATGGCTTTTGAAGAGCTTAAAATTAAAATAAGTCAAGTACTAGATCTCATGTTACCAAAAATTGTAGAATCAATTTGATGTGGAGATAGATGCAAGTGCATGGCATGGGAGTGGTCTTAATGCAAGGAAGAAGGCATGCATGTTACCATTCTGAAGTATTTCATGGGATAACTCTTAACCTCTTTACCTATGACAAGGGGCTCTATGCCTTGGTAAAAGATGTCAAGAAGTGGAAATGATATCTATTGGGAAAGGAGACCACCAACCACAAAAATCACCAATCGATACAATATATGCAAATTTAGAGTAAGTTACAAAAAATATATATACTACAAGTGGATGAGTTTCTTACAACATTTTCATTTAGTCGTCAAGTACAAGGAAGGAACCAAAAAAAAAAAATTGGTCGACGTACTTTCAAAGCCACCCACATAAAAAATTATAGCTTTGGGAACTCTAATGAACATGTAGACTTTCATCCATGATACATATGGAGAGGACGAGGAATTCAAGGAGGTATTTCAACAACTTCATATCCATAGTCATGTAGAATATGGTGGCAAAAAAATAACTATTATCTCTGGAATGGGTTACTCTATAGGCATGGAAAGCTTTGTATTTCTAAAGTTGAACAACTATGGCAAATCAAAGAGTCTCACAATTTAAAGGTTGCAACCTATTTGGTGTTGGGAAGATAGTAACCAAATTATAGTGGTATGTGTACTAGTCTAAGATGAAATAAGATGTAGCATGGTACGTTAGAGGATCTATACTTTGTTGTACCAACAAGCCTAATAACATGAAATTGTATCTATACCATCCCTTATCTATACCCACTCATCCTTGGGAAATAATTTCCATGGATTTTGTGAGAGGTTAACCAACAACCAAGAAGGGACATGAATAAGTGTTTGTGGTAGTTTATAGATTTAGTAGGATGTGTATTCTCATGCCTTGTAAAAATACTACCAAAGGGAAAGAATCAATAAAATTGTTCTTTTAATAGGTCTAGGTGAACTTTGGGATACCAAGGAAAAACATTTCAAATAGGGACAAGAAAATTTCTTAGCGTTTTTAGACTACATTGTGGGGGAAGATTGATGTGAATTTGAAGAGGTATATAACATTCCATCCATAGAAAAATGAAAAAACATAACTATTCAACCTATCTTTTATGTAGATTTTGAGGGGTTACAATCAGAAGCATCCAAGGGGTGGTAGGAATGAGACACAGAGGGGGTAAAGGTTATTTTTTACTCCAATGGAACTATAGAATCAACCTTTTCTTGGGGTCTAGTATTGAGATCAAATAATCAGGCTCAAGCCTATGCTCTCCTTCAAGGATTATCTTTGGCCCATTCTCACAATATATCTAACCTTGTGAATATTAGAGACTCTAAAATTATCATATGGTACTAATAATTCTTCCAAAGGATATGCCTCTGAAGAAAATTCTCAAGCGAGTTTCAGCCCTATTATGAATTTTCATTCTTACAAATTGTACCATGTGTTGAGGTAGAATAATAGTGAAGATGATAAGTAGGATAATCAAGGCACATCCCTGGCCTTGGGTAAAATATTAATCAATGACGAAGAAAAAATATATTACATTATTTAATGAAATTGTTTCGGGTTAAAAATTATCAAATTTTGAAAAAAAAAAGTGTCAAGTGGTGTTTCAAAAAGATAATATTAGTCTCCTCTTCCCAGTGCTTGTGAGGGCTTGTTTGAGTTTTGGGTATGTGAATCTGGTGCCAACAACATGTAAGGGGTCATCGCAAATAATATTCATGACCACCTCCTTTTTAATTTCATTAACTCTGTGAATAATAATTCAAGATGGTCTTTTGTCATCTTAGAAATGACACATTTTAGGGCTTTTGGGCCCTATTTGATTGAGTATTACAAGGGATTTGGGCATAAGTTTCCACGTGGAAATATTTTGGTAGTGATTTCAGATGTCATTTCCATGATTTAGGTCATTTGGAAGATATTATATCATGATGAGGAATTTAATTTTCATTGTGGTTTGTACTATTTCCCTGCAAAAAACATCGCAATGACCATAGGAAGGTAGATAGATTTATGGGTACACATATATTACCTCCCAGTTCTTCAGCGTTGCGAGGTGTGTGACATTATTATTCATTATAATTCACTTCAATTTATTTCTATGTACCTTTTTTCCTCCAGTGTACGCTCCTCTCTTCAGCTTGTTTTTTGGACTCCATTAGATTTTTAATGGAAAGTAAGGCCTAGATTAGTAGAATTTTGGTGTCGTTTTTTGATATTTCACATGGAGTGGTTGAGGTAGAATATTTAGGATGAAAACTAATGCATCAATGGGAATAAAAATATAGGAACATTTATACTTATTCATGCAAGTGGTAAGCCCCTTCTTTGTCAATTCAATGCAGTATTTAGAAATGCTTTATGTCTGGCAGTCATGTTGGGTTCTTTCATTCCCTTTTATTCTGTCATTGAAATTTTGTTGAGTTTTTTTTGGGCCTGTAGCTAGGGTGGTATAAACTATTGGTGGAATTTTAATTTGAATTTGAAGTTGATTCTCCTAAGAAAGAGAATATTTTAAGGAATTTATATTATGCCTCACCATTTTGGTAAATTTAGTGTCAACTGATGGGAGTAGGTGCAACAACTTCATGAGGAAGTTTTTACTCTATTGTTAAAATATAATCATATACAATGGAAATTCTTATTGATCATTGATCCCATTTTCAAAAGATATAAGATGAACTATCTAGCCCTCATCAACAGTTAGAGGACCTACAAGTGACTCTCAACCAACAACCTTTAGATTTATCTACATCTAATAAATCACTTTGCTCTAAGAGGGAAATCCTTTCTAAATTTAATGATCCAATCCTAGCTTTGGAAAATGATACATCGCAAGAAGGTTTAGGCTAACCCACTCCCACTTATTAGCATGTTTAGAAAATGTTGTCAAATTTTAAGCACTTTTTGGAAAACATTTACCACTAAATATCATAGGTTATTTATATCTGAAGATTGGATATTTGAGCTCTTGGGAATTTGGAATAGACTTCCAAACATTGGTTTTTAATTTATTTCTTTCCCATTTTGATGCAAAATTTGTGACCTAAACACATTTTTTTAATAACTTTTCTCATTCCAGCTAGAAAAAATACAACGAGACACATCCAAACACTTGGGATGAAAACCTAATATATATATACAACACACTTATATTAGAGCAGTACATACTTATATTAGTAAGTCCCCTTTTGAAACTTGCTTTAAAGATTTGCAACCTTCACCTTTGGATGTTACACATGGACAAAAAGGAGGAGTGAGGGAGGATCTCATAGGGGATGCATTAAGAGTAGAAAAAATTATTGAGAAGAATAGATAAATCCATTTGCAAGTACATAAGACATTGAAGAAGTCGAAATAAAAATATAGTACGATGAATTATGAGCATGTAACGAAGAATTTATTTAGAGTAGGAGACAAAATATAGTTGCAGTTGAACAAGGAAAGACTATAGGGTCCTGATGGTAAGAAGATCAAGGTTTTGTAGTATGAACCTTTTGAGATATTGGAAAAGGTGGGAGATAATTCCTACAAACTCAACCTACCTTGATACATGCACATTTACTCAATAGTGAATGTGGAAAGTCTCAAACTCTATGAGCCTTCCATTTTGGAATAAGAAGAGGATCATGCGTTACCTTCCATAGAGGACTTAGCTCCAAATGCCCCAGCAGAGTTGACAAAGCATACAATTTTACAAAAGAGGTCAAGAATTAGAAGATAGGGGTAACATGACCTTTGGTAGATTGAGTTGAAAGGAAAAATACCAAGAAAATCTAAATAGTACTCCAAGAATAAGGTAGAGAAATAATTTCCTCACCTAATTCAATATGAATTTTGAGGATCAAAAGCCTTCAAAAATGGGGAGGCATGATTTGTATCAGATCATCATATTATTTGTCATTTATCTCAATTCTTTTAGAGTGGAAAAAATTGGATGAATCAACTTGCAAGGTCATTTTACATTTAACCTATTTTATGATTCGATTCCTCTTCTAGGTCCTCCACTAGGCTTCACAAACATTCTCTAAAAATCTTCTACAATTACACGTCTCTAATCTAGAATTCATTTCACTCCTTTACTTTATTCCTTCATGCCATAAAATACGAAAGACAATCCTTTTCACAAACTTCACAAATGATCGAATATTACTTTCCCCCAAAAAATTACTATCTCTTTTTCCTATTTATATTTTACTGGATTGATCAGATATGGCAAGGCCAATTGTCAAGCTTTATGATTTTATTTTTTTGCTTACAAGAAATCTTGCCAGAATGACCCAAATATAGATTGATTTCTTAACCCTTTGGAGCTTAAATTGAATTGCATGAAACCATATGATGTGACTGTATTCTATAAAAATATAGATCAGAGACCTTATGAGCATTGTAAATTAAAATTCATAAGATATTTTCGACTTAGATTACAATCTTCAGCACCGAAATTCATTATTTACCCAATAAGACCAGGAGCTGGGATGACAAGCTAAAACAACAAACTATGACACCTAAATTTTTACCATATTGTGAAGCTCAACAAAAATGGAGTTGTATGGGACTTGCAAGAAATTTCCAAGCCAAGTAACACAATTTGTAAATAATGTCAAATTGGAAAGAAAATCTGAGTGCCCTTCAAACTCAAAGAAAATTCATCAAGTAGGCCACTACAACTAGTTCACACAAATTAATGTGGGCTTGGAAGAACTGAGACTCCAAGTGGTGTGGTTGAAAGAAGCAATAAATCCATGAAATAATTAGTAAGAGCAATGATGGAATCACTTAGTATATTGCTTGAGGAAAATGCAATTATCTATATTACTTTCTTTTATTGAAGTTGAATATATAGTAGCTACAACTAGTTGTAGTCAGATTTCGTGGTTGAAACAAAATCTACATGATATGTAAGTTACTTATGATAAACCCATTCCAATCATCTGTGATGACACAAGTGTAATTAACATATCCAAAAAATCCTATTCTTCATTTAAAAACCAAGCATGTCCCCATAAAGCACCATTTATTAAAACACAAGTGGTTGATAGATCATGAAGTTAGAATATGTCTCGACCAAGGAACAAGTTGTTGTTATCTTCACCGAGCCTCTTTCCTGATAACATTTTAAGTATTTAAGGTAGAATTTTGGACTGATGTATCACTCTTTTCTTCATTGAATTTCTTCTCAAGAAAAGAGGGAAAACATCCAAATATGTACAAAGATTGATATAATGACTCAAGAAGAACCAAATTCAGGGAAGTCTATGAGTGGAAAATTAATATCAACAACCTATTATATCCTTTTAAGGGGATAATGGTAAGAGGGGGAGTACCTGATCCACCTTTTCCATTAATGTCAGTGGGGGAGAGTAAGCAAACATTGGAGATGAGATAAAATGTGTACAAAGATATTGAAGATGGAGAGTGAGCATTAGCAAGGGGGAGAGCGATCAACCATTGGCTCTTCAAAAACCAATGTTTTGAGTGTTTCCAAGTGGTGGTGCCATTAGCTCCACTAAGGAAAATAAGTATTTTTTGGGGTATTCCTCTAGAATACCTTTCCAATGGTATATGGCACTCGATCTAACTCCCCGTGAATAATAAAAAAAAAAAAAAAAAAAACTTAGGTTGAATTCTGGTAGTTCAAGCAAGGTTCCAGCTGATGATGATTCTTGTATTGGTCTCACATTGTCCAGACCAACACCAAAGATGAAAAGGTCGAAGCATGGAGGTAGCAAGCAATGGCCAGTAAGGCTTACAATCACAACCCCTAGTCGTAGAGTGCTTGGCCTATGCAGCCAAGTGCTCATCTGATCCCCCTGCCTAACATAAGCAATGGGCAACGTGTAACATGGGGGATTCACTCAATGAACCATTGACATAGTACATGCATTCGTGGCATAGAAACAAATACCATTAATTTGACTACATAGTGGAAAATACCTCTAAAAACCACATTATTTTATCCCCTGCCAATATGAACCTAATACACCTTCCCAATTTGAAAAACACTTACTTTCACTTGATATTGTAGTTGTCCATTTTTTCATTAACATTTTTTATACTCCTTTATATTTTTTCAATAACTTTGATCTCCATTTTTTATACCTACCAATATAAAAACCCTTTACCCCCTATTATATGCTCAATATGTTATGTCATTTTTTCCTCAATGTATATCCCTTAATATGATAGCACGTGGTATGGTATTTCTTCCCTTGTGAAGCCCTCGTGGCGAGTGGTAAGCCCACATGACATTGCAAGGAGATGATGCGGCCCAATTAGGTTATTACGCATGGTGGTGACGTTATAGGATGACACATGAAACCCCACGGACATGGCACGTTGCAGGTGGATTTGGCCCCTTTAGGTGACTAAGTGGTACTTTTTGAGTCACACATGAAATGTCGTGGTATGAAATGTGGTAGAAATATGACATGGGAGATGATGTGGTAGTAACATGATAAAGCTGATGTAGCAAAATATTACACATGGAAGGTTCTGATTGGATGTTGAAGATTAAACGTGGCACTCGCAGGACTCGCACCAAGGACTAGTTTTGCAAAGATTTTTTGTGCACTTATCCCTTGGATAAAATGATCGAGAACTAAAAAATAAACCCAAAAATAACATAATGACAAATTAAAAGTCATTCAGGAATCGGTGATCCGGGAGTCCAATAGTTTGTCAATTTACAATTTTGAATTTCGAATGGATCTGGATTAAATAGAAAAGCATATTGAATATTTGGACATTCAAAGTGTTTGAGAATTTCAAGGGTATTCACAAAAGATTGAATCCAGATTTTGAGCACAAGGGATAGTTGATCCATCTAGCTATCTTGGAACTAGAGAGTTAAGAGATGTAAAAAAAATTTGACCACAATAAAATATTTGGATGTTGTATTTAGAAAGAATATGGGAAGTGGTCAATATTCCAATGATCATGGTTCTATATCTTGCACCATCCGAATATTTGACGATTTGGGAGTTTAGAAGTTTATTTGCACGTCTGTAGGATGCCACATGTCATCTTGTACATGTCACCAACACATGTCATCGTGTTCATGTAACTACCATGTGTCATCATCTCATTGGGAGACATCATCTCCTTTCGACATCATGTTGGCTTGTTGCATGTCGCCCACAACTTGTTGTTGATGTGTGCACAACATTAGACTTGATGGTACAATATGAACGTGGATTCTTAGGTGAAGCACCTTGTGACCAAGGGTTGTGGCTAGAAGCCTTATTGGTCACATCTCCTTCACTTTGCAATTCCACCTTTTCAAATTTGGTGTTGGTCCAATGGGGGACCCATCCTAGAATCATGATCAACTAGAACCCTTCTTGAACTACCAACCTTAAACCTTAGTTCTCTTTTCATTCTCGGGGAGTTAGATAAAGTGCCATATGTTGTTGGAAAGTTATTGTACAAGAATATACAACTAAACACTTAGTATTCTCAATAGAGCTAAGGAATTGAAGAATAAAATGGAATGAAAGATATTACCTTCATCCTTGACTTCAAGCTAGGAAGCAACATTCATAAACACATCAATGATAATAAACATGCCAAGATCCCCCTGAACATGACACTTGACATTAATGACTTATACCTGACATCAATGACAATAATTGCCGAAAAACTCAACATTCTTTGACAAAAGACTTGGGTAGTCTCAGTTCAATAAAAAAATTTCATTTATAGATCCCCTTTTGCATGCATAATCAGTGAGAATAAGGAAAAATTGCAAGAAGAGAAAGTGATATTACAGGGGATTTTTTTACTTGTCATATTTTGATTTGATAAGGACTTCATCCACATGAGAAAATGAGTCCCTATGTTCTACCAACTAACATTCAAGTTGTTTTTCTAGATCGTATTCCTAATTAAAGGTTTATTTTGCAAATAAATATGTAAAATTCATTGTTTTCGATCTATAGTGCTATTAGATGCCACCATCTTCCCCCCCGCCCATGTTCTACCAACTAACATTCAAGTTGTTTTTCTAGATTGTATTCCTACTTAAAGGCTTATTTTGCAAATAAATATGTAAAATTCATTGTTTTCGATCTATAGTGCTATTAGATGTCACCATCTTCCATTAAAAAACAAGATCCTTTAATTTTCATTGATACATGTAATGTAGGAATGCAATATTTGTGTCTACTTGTGATGTGATAAAAAGACAAGTATTTGGTTAAATTTCTTTAGGGGGCTTGATTTATCTAAATTTTTAAATGACATAGATTGATGTTTCAATTTTTTAGCAATCCCTTTAAGGATGTAGACTCTTATTAATTCAGGAGATAAGGCATGTGTGACATAATACTCATCAATTCCATGCTTTCTTCATATTCTACCTACAATACAATAATTACCAGTCATTTCCATGATATAAATTAAGAAGTCGACGAGCATTTTGACACAATTTCATCACATATTGCATCAATTCACACTAGTTCACAATGACTAATATATAAGCATCATTCTTATGCTCAATTCCAAAGCCCTCACTAATCCAATTTATTCCATATGAATTTGTGATGATGTAAAGAATTGTTTCTACAATGTTTACACCAGATCACTTTATTGATCACACAACTTTCCAACAAGAGATCACACTAGTACTACAAATTCAATGTGATCTATCATGCAACTTCGTTTACTAGCTTTCTTATCAGTGAAAGTATCGCTCAACTTGACAACCCTTGCATGAATTAGAAATAACATTTCAACATCCAAATAATTTGTCAATCCAATTGCAAACATTTATTAGACATCAACTTTAAAAACAATGAAGGGTGTTGGCACTTGTAAACTCATCCATAGATTGGCCCACTTAAAATCTACCTACAAAAATATATTCATAGAAATAAAGTGGACTAGGAAAGAGTCTATGTTCACAAGTGCATCCATAAAGTTGAAATGACCTTGTATTTGTCAAGACCCAACGAAGTGAATAAGCCCACCACTAGAAGTGTCCTACACAATGGAAAAGGACACAATTATTTTCAATCCAAGCACAAATGTCAATGGAAAACGAAAAAACAATCAATGTATTGTTCATCGATTGACAGATATGGAAGCATGCAGTCAAGTGATGAAGGAAATGATGACTGAATATGAATCACAAGAAGCATAAAATGAAAGTAACAGTAGTAATGAATGTGAAGAAGGGAGTTTACATTTTCAGTTTATTGTTGAGTCGTAGGGAACTGTATTGTAGATTGAACCTAAATGAGATGGACAGAGATCACCCATGGGAAACCATAGTGAGGATTGCACCAAAATAAAATGAATGGAGGTGACCATTACATATGTTATGCTTGGGTTACATGTAGTGTCATATTTGACCATGATGTTAATGCATTCCATGACTATGCTAACATTAAAGAATGAAGTGATGATTGACTTTTTTCATTATGCATGAGCTAAATGATAAGAATTAACTCCATTGATTGTTCAATCATTAATTAATGGTTAAAGATGTGTTGTGAGCTCTTAAAATGTAGCTATATTAAAGGTCAATTTGTACCATTATGAAAATGGCTACATACTCATATCACGTAAATGAGCATTCAATGACTTCTCAAAGTGTTATGTTCATAACCAATGCATGTAGTGGTTATTTTGATCGACAATATATTTATGAATTGATGAAATTCCATGTACATTTGGTGTTTACATTTCATGGTATCACCATTTAATTCCTTTAAGCATGTTACTAGCTTTTTGTTAAGATCCTCATGAACATGCCCAAAAAAACCATAACTCATTTCATATGACACTAGGTCACATTGCATCCTTTTTAATTAATAAGATTAATTAAAAGGGCAAAAAAAACATAATTAACTCTACCAAGAATATCCTATAAAGGTTAAATACTTACTATCCACCTCATAATTATTAACAATTAAATTAAAATTGTAAAAACCTTGTTCCAAAATAGACATACCTATAAACTGACAAATTCTTTAATTGAAGTTGATAGTAATTTTAATTTTTTTAATAATAATTTATTATTCATAAACACTGTATTATATTTTATTAAATTATGTATTTTATCTATTACAAAATATCTTTATTTAATTTATATAATTTATATTACAAAATATATTTATTTATTTAATATAATTTATATTATTAATTATATTTTATTTTTGTGTAATTTCTCTTCTTTAAATTTTAAGGTTTCCAACTACTACTATTACTTAAATTTTAAGCCTATGGCTTTGTAATTTCAGTTAAGAAATTACACTTGTATTTTTCTTCTACGCATTATTTTGAATGGTAGAAAAAGATAATTCATATCTTATTTAAACTATGATATTTCCATACATAATTTCTGTTTGGTTTTTTCACTACACACTAGAAGTTACAATCTATAATAAAATTATTGAATAAAACAATTTTCCTAACAATATTTTATTATCATTGAATTTTATTTTTACGTAACGAATTCCAATTTATGGCTAAACCATCATCATTCACTCTTTTGGACCCTTTGCACGCCCACATGTAGTTTTCTATCCTTGGCATTAATACAATTTCGATTATATTATACATCACTATTCAATTCCAAAAAAAATATAAACATATAGTAAGTTAATTCACATAACATTGACACTTTATAGTTATGAAAGTTACGTAAAGTTTTTGAAATTATGTTTCCATGTTCATTTTACTCAGAATTACCCAAAATATTTTAAAAGTAATTATGCTGGAAATTTGTTGATACTTGATAAAGTTTTCATTTATTTTTTTGCAAACTAGTTTTAATCATAAATTATTTTTTTAAATATTTGTTGAACTCTTAAAATGTCATTATATCAAACTTCACTTTGTACCTCTATGAAGTTGGCTCCATAGTCATACCTTATAAACGAACATTCAATGATATCACATAGTATTATGATCTCTATCGATGCTTGTATATTTGTAGATGTTAGTTAGGTCAATAAAATATTTATAATTTGATGAATAACATGTATTTATTAATGTGATAATGTGATCTAGGTACTTGGTAGATGCACACTTAAAATGCATCTATTGTGTTTATTAATAATATTATTTATATTATAGATAAATTTCACATCTCTATATATAGATTAAAATCATGGTAATATATGTAGTTACATACACAATCTAATATTTTAATGCTATATATATATATATATATATAGATATATATATATATACACAATTAGAAAAGGATTTTGTTGTAAGTATTAAGCTCTTATATTTTTATAAATTAAATTTAAATAGGAAGTCATAAAACATCATGCTTATGAATATGCATGATTAATATTTTAATTTATATAGTAAAATAGATCTCAAATATAATATCTTTATATATTAGTGATTTCCTTATTTAGTTGATCATTACAAAAGGAAAAGTATTAATTACTAAAATATTTATGAAAATTACAAAAAAATAACAATATATACCTTTTTTTCAACATCTCATATTCCAAATACTATCATTTTTACTATAGTTTCTCTCTCACACACATGCGCACACATACACACCGAGAATGCATTTTGAAGACCTACATTCATTTAAATATGATTTTTGAATTAATAAATACACACATTTAGACTTTTTCCTTGCACATAAAAAAATAAAATGATCTAATCCCTCTAATCAGTTATGTATGGGGGAATAAGGAACCCAAAAACCAACCCATCGTACACATCACCTTGTAGCTACATGTTTATTTAAGAAACATGGAGATCAATATACCAGATTGAGTTATTGGATGCATACATCACAATATCATTTAGGTTGATGTTTATATTTTTTTCATTCATTGTGGTTACATGTTTATTTAATAAAAAGAGAAACATACTTGGAGGAAGAAACTTCTTCTCTCAATTGTTTAAATTTTAACCTATATTAACTGAAGGTTTGGTACTCTAACCAGCCTATTCTAACTAGCGCAGACAACAATATAGTATGCATGTTTTTTTTAGTCAAAACTAGAATTACATAGTTGAGTGAGAAAATTTCAAGTTAATGGTACGTTACAAAAAAATTCTCAATAATCTCCCTCTTTGGCATTGATGGAAACACCACCAAACATAGCTACCAAACATATTAGGCCATTGATGGCACTTTGGCCACATTAGTTATGCTACTGATTTCCCACACTACAATTTTGTTGTTTTTCTCACTCTCCCCCTTTTTCTTCTAAGAATCTAATTACATTCTCTCCCCTTAAATACATTTGTATCAAGAACCATAAAGAAACTTAGTATGCTAATGTTTTCTAATTCTCCCCCTTTCATATCAATGGAGAAAAGTTTGGATACTCCCCTTGCAACTAACCTCCCACTGTGATTATGTTGTGCTAAGGTGAGATTCCTATAGACCTGTCTACTCCCTAGAAAATTGATCTCTTATATTCAATATTCCTACACTTATTTGGATAGTTTCCCTCTCATACACCTATTATGTAGTTGATGATACACCCAACTGTTAATTTATGCTACCCATGTAGCTACATTTTATTGAAGTGGCGACTACTTTTGAAGTGCTTAACACTCCTAGGATTGCGTGGTGATACTCCTCTTACATATAATCACTGACATATCCAAATACAACCGTTATTTAGTTGTGCTGCTACAAGATAACCACTATCGGATGCACTATGATATTGAGACAAAGGTTACAAATTTTGTTTGAATGCACACTGAGAGAAAGCAGATTGACTAAGTTATGAAAGGTGAAGTAGTCAGCAGCAGGGTAAGCGATTTGTTTCAATGGAATATGAAGAGGTGAACAATGTGAGGATAAATTGGATGAACACATAAGAAAAGGGGATTTTGCTTTTTATTTTTTCTATTGGTTTTCTATTGGTTTGTTCAAGCTCTTGACTCTTGTGATGTTGCCCTTAGTTTGTCTATTGCACAATTTTTAGAGGGTGCGATTGGTTGATGTATGAGTTGGCGAGGGTGTTTGGTTGTTGTGCGTGCTATTTCTATGTAAAAACATGGGAATTTCAACTACTCAGAGGACTCCACTCTCAGATTTGTATTCTTTTCTGTAACAACACATTTTGATTAAATAATTTTTATTTTTTATTTTTGTTTGCGTGAGCATAATTGAATTACTCCTTCTTTGTGCTTTGTTATTTAGTCCTTGAATTAATTAATTTAATAAGAAAATTCAAATGGCATAGGATGTGTGCTTTGTAACAACAATCCAGATTCTGTAGATGTTGTGAAATCTACACAACCTAAGTTGCATCGAGTGGTATTAGTGCGGGATTTGTTTTGAGATTTGCACCTTGGATTTGCTTTGTGTAGCAAGGTACCAGGAAACCTTCTTCAATGGTTATCCAACAAGAGTGCTCAAAGTAAAAGTTGGGTCACAAAATCTGGGTTGAGGGCTGTGGATTTTGCTGAGACATTTACGACTTGAAGAGATGTGACTGAGGATAAGAGGAACAATATGAGAAGGTGCAAGAAATAAATAGCTAGAAGAGTTAAGACAAATAATAAAAGAGTTGCAGCATAGAAGAAATGGAGACACGGAAATAGATTCATAGATCGAATAAGAAATCGACGAAGAAAAGGAGGTTGAGGAGAGACAACCAACAATGACGTTGATTTTATATATGAGAAACAAAGGAAATGCAAGAGTTTAATTTTCATGTTATGATGGAAATTTGAGAGCTGATGTGCTCATCAATTGGATTGGGGAACTCAAAATACACTTTGAGTATGAAAATGTCTAGGATCCAAATAGGGTGAAATTTTCCATGACAAAGTTGAAAGGCCATGTTGCACTATGGTGGGATATGTTGTAGAAATATGGAGTAGATAATCAGGTATGGAATATCAAGACTTGGAAGAATATGGTCACGAAGATCAAGGATAATTTTTTCCCTATTGATTACCAACAAAATTTGTATAGACAAGTCCAAAATCTAAGACAAAAGGAGACCTCCTTTCATGAGTACAATGAGGAGTTTTTCAAGCTATAACTTTGATCTCGTATAAAGGAACTAGATTTCCAAAAATTCGCAAGGTATGTGAATGGATTGAAATAATTGATTCAACATTAAATGAGTACACATTATTTCCATATTGTTGATGAATCCTATCAAATTTCGTTGAAAATAGAGGAAAAGTTGAATAGGAAACACAACATAAAGGCAAAGGAAGAGGTTTTAGAGGCAAAGGTAAGGTAGGGACTACTAGAGGGACTGAAAAGGAAGAAGAATCCACTAGTGGTTAAGGTGGTAGAGGTGGAAATAGTGCTCGAAGAAGTAGAAAAAGTCTTAAAAGAGGAAAGGGAAAGTATGTAATTACTTTTTACCATTGTGGAGTTGAAGGGCATAAAAGATATGAGTGCCCAAAAGGAAAAAGTTTAGGGAGAAGAGGTGAAGCTAAAACACAAGTTATGCTACCTAATGAAGCTTCTGTTACTGGCGAAAATTCGACCGTGCTTCAACAAGAGAAATTAGAAAATTTAATGTTTCATGTAGTGTTTCTCAAGCCTAAGAGGAAGATAATGGAAGAACCAGAGAAAAAAAGGAAAGTTTTAAAAACTAAATGTAAGGTCCAAGGAAAATGTTGTAACTTGGTTATATTTGGAGGAAGTACAAAGAATTTAGTCTCCATTTAATTCATGGAAAAATTGAAACTCAACAGTTTAGTCCATCCAAACCCTTATAGAGTCGCATGGTTACAAAAGGGACAACAAGTGGTTGTGACTAAGCAATGCTTGGTGAATTTTCAAATTGGAAATCTTGAGGAGAAAGAACTATGTGATGTGGTTGATATGGATGCATATTGATGGGAAGACCATTGTTGTTTAACAAAAAAGTTCACCATGATGTCTGGAAAATACATATGAGTTCAAGAAAGATGGAAAATGGTACAAACTCACCCCTTTGCTGGAAAACACAACTGTAGGAGGAAGTTGTGGAAGTACCAGCATCTGCAACAACAAGATCATGTTGTGTTAAACCAAGTATTTTGTACATGATGAAAAAAAGACAAAATTATGTTTAACAGTGATTCCAAAGACTATGCCAAAGGAAGTGAAATTAGGAACCATCCCGAGAAAAAATAAATCCTTATTAGATGAATTCCAAGAGATTGTTGCTGATGAATTTCCAAAAGGACTATCTCTCGTGAGAAGTATTTCTCATCAGATTGACTTGATTCCTAAATCAAGCTTACCAAACAAGACACATTATAGGATGACCCCAATAGAGAATGAAGAAGTAAATAAGCAGGTATATGAGCTGCTTGATAGAGGATTGATAAGAGAAAGATTGAGTTGATGTGTTGTACCAAGAATATTGACTACAAAGAAGACAAGTGAATGGAGAATGTGTACAAATTCTAGAGCCATTAATAGTGTTATATGGGATTTACGATTGCAGACAAAATTATTTCCCCTAGGTCTATGTCTAACTCCAATGTAGGGATGGATAGGATTCGAATTATTTATCCAAGGCAAGTAGTTCTAACAACTTCTCGAAGCTCCTGGAAGGTGAAGCCCAAGAGTAGGGTAAGACCTTCCACTATGTGTGGTTGCTCTTATCCATCCTGTTGGTTACAGGTGAATTGCCTGAGGATAGTCAGTTTCCTTCCCTTGACCAGGATTGGCCAGAGGCAGCAAAATACATGTCTCTATGGGTGATGAAGGATGCTACAAGAATCCGAGAAACCAAGATCTTCTAGATACTGATGGAGGCAAGCATACGACTGTGGATCAACAAACGACTGTGCCTATCCACCTCGGTATACGACAACCTAAAGAACTTTGCAGAATTTAAAGCAGATATGCATAATGTGTATATCAAGGCACGAAAGGATCCAGAATAGAAGTGGACCACACTCCCCTTCATTGCCATAGATGACATTGTGTTCGTGGTGCTCGATACATGGCCCCCGGAATGGTGTGCACTAGATGTGGTAGTGCGTGACGAAACAGAGATTCAGAAACAAAAGGTTGCCGCCAAGTGGCTAGCACAACATAAATGGAACGAACAACTCGTTGCAGAAGTGCGGGCATCTCGAGAGGCAGCAAAGGCCGTCGTGGACAAGGCAGCAGTAGTAGCGGCCACTACAACACAGGAAGAAAGATGCCCGGACATAACCACTGAACAAGGGACAGACGCGACAACGGAGGGCGCGGAACCTAGCACCACCTCGACACAATTGAAATGACCGCGTGCAACAGAACGAACAGGGCCATGGAAGAAGACCAAGGCTTCCAAGTTGGAGGGGGAGCCTATTACACTGACCGAGGGTGACTTATATGACATCGGTGACACAGTTCGCGAAGTCACCAGGGAGGCGCTCCAGGAGGCCATGATGGAGTAGCAGAATGTGTTGGGGGAGCTCAGGGCACAACTCCAGGAACTTCAAGTGTAGTCCCCACAACCATTAATGGTATCTGGGGATACGAGTACATCAACAATCGAGCAATTGCTACAAGCCAAAATGGAAAATACCGTTGCTCTACTGGAAGGAGCACTGACAGTGGCCAATACGGAGGACAGAGCTACGATAAGCTGGCTCAAGGGACTTGGTTTAAACTTGGCTGGCCTGCCGCGAGAAATATTATACCAGTGGTAGGATGGAGCAACCACAGAGCTCTGCGCTAGGGAAGGATGTGCAGCCTAGGTGCTCAGTGAACAGCGAATCAACATCGAGCAACTGAGCCTCCAACGCAATGAAGCAGTAGCACAGGCTCAGCAGTTGGAGCAAATCATCGAGGAAGCATGTCGCCGCGTCCCCGAGCTAGAGATTGTAGCAGACTTACCAGTGGGTATCCGGATCCACAAACTGGCCAGTGGATTCCTCCAGGCACAGGAGGAAGAAACAAAGATCCAACTGGACCTCAACCTGCAGATCGCGGAGCTGAGGTTGAAAGCGCAACCCTCTACCCTGCAGGAAGTCAGAGAGCAGTGGAACCGTGACATTCAATCAGGACTGGAAGCAATAGAGTGTGCCATACAGAAGTGCACCGGCTTGTTAGATCATTTACTTGTCACGCTCACTTCACTATAGGAAGACCCAACGTTACAGCGGTTAGAGACAGAAGCACAGGAGTTGCAGCAGGCCTATGACAATGTCTAGGGGACCACACAGACAGTTTCCCTTACTCAGCGACTGGCCAAGATGAGGGAAGCCCAGGCTCTCAAGGCACAAGTTACATTGCGTGTCAAAAAGAAGCAGTGCTTAAAGAACGCATCTAACCTTGGCTCGAGGAAGCATTCACGGTCATAGCCAAGATTGAGGGAAAGTTGGCACACATGTAGGGCATATACCCACTCAGGCAAGGAATTGCACCCGTCGATGATCCGAATTGGATCCTACATGAACTCTTTAAAAATCATGCCAAAGTTTCAAAGTCTTACAAGGATCAAAGCTATCAGAGATATCCTCATGACAATTGCAATTTGTGATCAGCACGAAGCAACGAGGACCCTCGGTCAAGCACGCAGACCGTCGGCCCATGGTAACACGCGCTGGCACAAATTGGCAAAACCAGAGGTCAATTCAAGAAACGGGGGCAGTTTCTGATATGCGATTAGTGACAAGTCGCTAATCGCATATCGCCGAGCAAACCCCTCAAAGAAGGAAAAGCCCCAAGCACTCGGACCCGAAAAGTTATAGAATGTAACAGATATCGCACCGATTCTATCAGAGGTGGGGTCCCACAAAAACTGGCAGAATATCGGAAGGGCTTCGAGCGGTAGGCGGTTTCAACCGAGTCCCGCCCGATGCCACACAATGGGTGCCACGCGTCCGATGGAAGAGAGAGAAAACCACTCACATCGAACGGGTAAACGTCATGTTACTTACCTGCCCGATATGGACGATGACCGTAGGATCTGGAGGTTCCAGATCGATGGCGGAGATGCAATCCGATGGATGACCAGATTCGACGGGGTAAACAGGCAGAGTTGTATAAGATTTGAAGTCCGACGTGGATGATGCGTTGGCAGAAGAGCATGTTTCGCAGGCATTCTTGGAGTTAACGGTAAAAACGGTCATTTCAAAGACGTCCAAGAGAACTGACACTCAGTTTGTTACAAAATAGGTGGCCACCTCCCTGTGAGGCGTTATACAGTGATGATTACACTAAACAGAGGGATTCAGACAGACAAAGGCAGGGAAACCGGAGAGCCAGGAAGCGGAAACGAACAATCAGAAAGTAGATTGGCTTTAAAGCGACGAGCTGACAAAGAGAGAAGCAATCAAGTTAGGAACAAGTAAGTTAGAAGGGGAAAGCTAAGAGCAGAGAGAAGAAGTTGAGCTAACCTGCAGAAGCAAAGGCAGCATCGAGCCAGACAGAGCCAGAGAGAGTCAGAGAGTCTGTGTGCTCCAGAGAAGGCTTGAGAGGTTCAAGCAAACTCCTCTGTATATGCCTGTCATGTATGAGTCTCAGATTGGGCTCATACTACTGTGACCAATAGAGGTCGAATTTCAGTAAGGAGAGTCTGTGTACTCCAGAGGCTTGGGGGATCCAAGTACAGTCTTGTTGATTTATGTCTACTGAGTGAGACTCAAATTGAGCTCATTGTTGTAAAAACTCTACTTTGAAAACATAATAGAGAGGCCACCACTGAAGGCTGGACCGGGAGACATAGCCCAGGATTATTGGGTGAACTCCTTATTAAACTTGTTGTGTTGATATGTTTGCCTATTATGTTTTCCCTAACTACCTCAGTGCCTGTGTATTTCACAATCTTATCGATCCGTTGCACAAAATAACATAGGCACATCCATGCACATGAGTCTGTAATACCTTAATTGTTTGTCTTAGATCAATTTCAGATCAAGTGGTATCAGAGCTCTAGGTTACTAAGGTTAGACAAGCTTGTGCTGGATTTTTGTTGTTGAATGCTAACTAGGAAAAAGCTCAAATTAGGAGAAGGATAATTGGTTGAAGCTAACCCAGAAATTGGAAGAGTCTATCCTAAGAGGAAAATGACAGAATAAAGTCCTTTGGAATCAGACTCCCAGTTCATGGATAGTTTCATGACCATGAGAGCCATGGTAGAGGAAATGTATAGAGAATTTAAGAAAGGTAGAGATGAAGATTCATCAAACTCCAAACAAGATAAAGGAGTAGAAGAATATCTCCTCCATGACCATTCTAAAGGCAAAGGGAAAGAAGAAAAACTTCCCACACCTCCTAATAGCCCTGAAAATAAAAAGAAACATCTTTGATTAAATTAGATGTTAAATTTGATTTGTCAATATATGATGGAGAGTTGAATGCAGAGAAGCTGGATAATTGGATTAGACAGATTGATGTGTATTGCAGAGTCCATAGCATTGATTCAGACAAAAGTAAGATTCAGTCGGCTAGCCTACACCTTGGAGGCACTGCCTTGGTATGGTGGGAAGGCAGGACACAAGCTGACATGAAGAAGCATGGTAAAATTCTTTCTGTCTGGAGTGAATTTGTTTCTGCAATTAAAAAACAGTTCTATCCACTAGCTTATATGCAACAAGCCATCATGAATTGGCAAACTCTTCGACAATTAAAAGGGAAAAGTGTACAAGGCTACACCCAAGAATATAGAAAAAGAGCTTTGATTCTAGGAATTTCTTTAGACTCCCCTAAAACTCTGCTGAAGTATATAGGTTGTCTACACAGCTATTTAAAGCACACTATTCTCATGTTTAATCCTACTAGCATAAACGAGGTATCTGTTCAAGCTATCCATCTGGAGGCTAGAGGCAAGAATGTAAACCCAGAAGTTGGGGGATCATCAAAACCCATTGCAATCAAGAATAAGGAAAAGAGAAAACAGAAATGGAAAGAGAGGAAGACAAATGTTGTACAAAAGACCAAGCCTTCATGCACTCACTGCAAGAAGAATGGGCATGTGTTACACTAAAAAATGTCACCATGACTATTTACAGTTAGGATGACTCTATCAACAGTCATACTACCCTCTTAGGCAAGTCTTATGCCTCTGCTCTCCATGTCAAACTCCAAAAAGAGAGAAAGTCTTTCTAAATGTATTTATCTCTGGGGACACAGGTTCTCTCAACCTTACCTGCGGGGATGCACCCAAGGTTCACAAAAGCTGCGTCTTTGGACGCTCTGTATGTAAAGGTGCACGTGCGTCCTCCTGAAAAGGTTAAAATGCGCAAGTTTCATCTTTAAAAAGTCACTTGTGGTCATTTCTAGAGCATTCTAGAAGGTTGTTCGACGTGTATTGAGCGCCTCCAGATGGTTCATGCACTCCTACCAAAGAGGAACTTATCCCATCAATAGGGGAGCTATCCCAACCAAAGAGGGGATTATCCCATTGATGGTAGACCTAATTAACTTCCTCTTGAACACTATAAATACAGGCATTGGGCCAGAAGGAGAAAAGGTTGAAAGCTATACATTTCTAAGGGTAAATGCTGCAGGAATTAGGACTCCCATTTAGAAGCTTGTGATGAGAGATTGCCATCTTTGCTTGTTCTATTTGGAAGTGGGTGAGCTTTGTCAAAGTAAAGGAAGACTCTTGTGGACCCTGGAAGGAGCTTGCACAACACCAAGGCTCAGGTTGTAATGGTTCCTTTTGATTACCTTTAATGCAAATTAGTCCATTCTTCTCAATAACTTGTTGTTTATGAGTTATTTCATGTACTCCTTGGTCTATATGTTGAATATGCTTTGTTTTATGTTATAATCAGGTGCTATTTAATGGTTTAACTGTTGGTGATTGCAGGTTTTGGAGAAAAGGAGGAGCTCATCCAGATCAACAAAGCTTGGACTTCTACAACAGCGTTTGGACAAAGGTAAGAGCAAAACACTTGATTTCTCATATCATAATGCATGTTTAGAGAAGGATAGCTCTAGTTTGTTTTGTTTGTCATTAGAATGTCTTAGACTTCTAGGAAGGTCGGTTGTGTCCGCACTATTGACTGATTCCGTGTGACAAATTGGCGACCATACTGGGGATTCCATTGATGAGAAAAGTCTTTTCCTTTGTGTGAACTTTGCTTTGAGAAAATTGGTTTATTTTTCAAGTTTTGGCTCTGTGACTTTGTCTGTGGTTGGGTTAGCTTAGGATTAGATTCATTTTGGTTTTTCTTGAGTTTTTCAGTAGGACGCACCCTCTGAGTGCTGCACAGTGCGTCCCTGGACGCACTTTTGCTGTGTGCAAAGAGCGGGCCCGCACTTGTGCTAACAGGTTGCCTGCGTCCCCTGCTAAAATTTGAGAAAATTCCATTTTTTGCATTTTTTGCTCTTAGATTTTGTTTTTTCTTAGTTTTTAGTGCCCAGATTCATTAGTCCCTTGTCAAAGATCTTCACCTGAACTTGTTTCGATAGCATTGAGTGTTTTAGTGGATTTCATCGAAGTGTAAGCCCTAGGGTTTGATTTTGAGTAGGTCTTGTAGTGACTTTGGCGGTAGAAGTTGTCAAGCCTTAGATCTCTCTGGTTTTGTCAGCATTCTAAGAAGTCAGACCTGTCATAAAGTCTACCTGTGAGAGCAACTTACCATTGAGTTGTCTCTTGGGCCAATTTCGAAGTGCTTGTTGTTTAAGTCTTGAATTCCATTTTACAAAAAGAACAAAAAGATTTGAGTTTTTTTTTTACTAGTCTTTTGATTCTGCATTAGCTGGTCCTTGATTTGATTTTGGTCAAGTAAAACAACCTAGAATCATCTTTGTGAGCTTTTGCCTTGTTGGGTTTGCTTAGAGTAATTTCCCTTTTGATTTACTTATGAGTCAAGTTTTCATAGATTTTGTAGCTTTTGAAATTGTTTTTTGTTAAGATAGGTTTATATGCTTTATTAAAAAGAAAAAATACAAAAACATCTCCTTTGAAAAGTTTTGTTTCAAGTAGCTTTGAAAAGTTTTGAAAGAAAGAGAGTTTTTTTCATGCACGTAAAGAGTGGTCATGTTTGCATGCTTGAAAAGAAAAAGAGAATTGTTTCTTTGATTGTCTTTTCTAAGGAAGTTGTTTTCTCTAAAATTTGCATTCTCTCAACTCTCTTAGTTAAGAATTTCATTGAAAAAGGAAAATAGCGTAAATCATCTTAGGTGCATCTTTCTACTGGTTTGAGTCGAGTCTACACACCATTGGTTTCACTTCCACTACCTTTTGTCTTTAAAGAAAAACCATAAAATTAACGCTTAAAGTAAAATCGACGTAGTAACTTTTATTTACTAGGGCTCTGAAACACCAATTTAGATCAAGCTAGTGTCTTGGAGTAGGTGAGTAATTAACTCTCCAAGACAACAAAACCAAACAAGTAGCTTATCTTGTGATAGAATAAATCCAATTGTCTCACTTGTACTTTGGGAAAGCTCCTCTTAAAGGAGAAGCACGAGCTCGTGTCCGAACCAGTGAGGGGATCAATCCCCCCTCATTGGGAACGACGCCAGACACGCACGTATTACAAACTGTAAACCTCGGATTAACCATTGTCGAGGAGCCAGGGGTCACTTGTCGGTAAACCTTGGATTATTGTCAAGGAGCCGGCAAGGGGATAGAGCTTGCTACTCTGCCCTTGCGTGCTGTCGGAGTTTAGACTGTTCCCCCAGGTGCATTTGTTGCGGTTGGTAACCTTAGTGACCATTATCTTTAGGATTCTACCGAGGTGACGGTGGAGGGTAGGTCCCACTGTACCTGGAGCAGACGTCGACTAGACTCACTTGGATTTTCTAGGGGGTTCACTTCACTCGAGACGGTTAAAGTGGATGAACTTGGTCCAGTCTATTCATTAAGCAGGTTTCCGGGGTAACTGTTCCACCCGCCACTTCTGTACTGAATCCAGCGATGTTGGGCTTCATCACCAACTAGCGCTTTCGGTCTGGAAGGCTACTGTTTGTGTTTGGTTTGACGCCCTAGATTCTTTAGGCGTGTGATTCAAATTTGTTTGGTTCTTTAGAGACTTTAGGTGGTTTGATTTGAAATTTTATTTTTGTTTTCGTGTGTAGTAGTTAAAAGATTTTTAGCTGTGGCGGAATTACCGAGACAGTCCCGTAGACTTCGGGGCCAGTCTCCTGAAGTTGTTTCTGTGGCCGAATTGTTGAGAAGATCCAATAGACTTAGGAGTGAACCTCCTCGAGACGACCCCAGTCATCTAGAAGGTTTGAAGGTCCTTGTAAGTCCTCCTAGTGGCAGTAGATTAGGTTCACCTGAAGAAGGATAATCTTGCTTGGTAGTCCATTCAGATTACCAAGGCTTAGAGACAGGTTATAATCCCGAAGCTGTTACAGTTTCTGAGCTTGTTGGTATTTTTTCGTCTGCTAGTGATACAGGCGAAGAACCAGAAATATCTGAACCTGTTACTCCGACTTCTAGTGTTCCTGATTCACCGAGAATAGAAAGAATTATCACCGAAAATCTTCCTACTGGTTTGATTGCTATCGAAGAACTTCCTCCAGAGGAAGAAATAGGCATCTCTAATCCTGAAGATCGACTTACTATTGATCTAAGGGAGCGTGAATCTATCTTTTATAGTCCTCCTAGAAGTAATACTTGGTACCTTTCGTTAACCAATTATTTAGACAACTTTGGGCTAGGTTTTTCTACACCTCGTACTCATTTTCCACCAGGAGGTATTCACACTCCTGTAAATATGGCTGGTTCGTCGTCCGTGTTTTCTCAAAGTCCTGAATCTTTTTTACATGGCAGTCCTTCTGTTCCCACTGGGTATCAATCTCTTTATGGTACCTTTGCGGGGGCATCTCCTCAACCCGTTGATCATGGGTTATTAGTTGGAAACAGTGGTAATGTACCATTGGGTGTAGGAGACATTTACATGATGTCAGGTTCAGTTCCTGTTTCCCAACCTCAAGGTGGCCAATTACCGCCTGGGGGGCAGCCTCAGTTAATGCCTGGGGGGCAACCTCAAGGTACATCATTTGTGTCTGGGGGGCAACCTCAAGGTCAGTATGCACCTATGGGGCAATACATACCTCAAGGTCAACCCCAGCCTCAATATGTACCCCAAGGTCAACCTCAGTATCAATATCAACCTCAAGGATGGCAACCTCAAGGATGGCAACCCCAAGGGTATCAACCCCAAGGGTATCAACCTCAAGGGTACCAACCTCAAGGTCAAGGTCAACCTCAGTACCCGTATTTACCTCAAGGTTATCAACCTCAAGGTCAATACTCAGGTCAAGGTTATCAACCACCTCAAGGTCAATCATATGGTCAAGGTATGGGAACTGCACCTTACAGTTATCAATCCTATCCTCAATCTGGCTATGGATCTCTGTATCCTCAACCTGTTACGGGTCAATACCCTGGAATGTTAGTGTGGGATCCGTCACAGGGTCAACAGGTGTTGCAGCCAAGTATACAGTTGGTACCTCAGGCTGGACAACCCGTAGTTCCTGGTCCACCCCAGCAACCGCAACCTGTCCAGTCAAGTGTTCAAACTTCTGTAACTTCGTTAGTAACTCAGCCGCCAATTGCACCTAGTACTCCATCTCAAACGGCTGCTGCAACTACCGCCACATCTACCATACTCACTTCTGGAGTATCGACGGCTCCGGTTTCTACTGTCTCTGTAACCACTCCTCAGACATCTTTACCGTTGTCTGGATCTACGATTCAAACCACAGTCCAGATGCCTGTAGGCCAGCCTGGTATAAGTACGGTTGTCACTACTCAACCTCAATTTATTCACCAGCCGTACCAGGGACAGTACCAACCTGGGCAAGCTGTCCAACAACCGGTTTACCAGTATCAACCGTACCCTGGGTACACTTATCAACAACCTCAACAACCCCAGTACAGTCCGGTTAATCCTGGTTTTCCAAGAGGATATAATATCCCAAATGCAACTCCTGTTCCTAGTTATCCTAGATATCCTCCTCCTGGGGCCGGTATTGTGACCCAGAGTTTTAGAGATCCTAATCGACAGTTACCGTTTATCGCAACTTTGGATTTACCAGACTTGACGCGCCTAACGAACGATCCAATTCAATATCTTTCGTTCTGGCCGCCAATGCCAAATAAGTTGCCCAGCGATATACCCAAGTTCGAAGGTAAGTCTAGAGAGGAAACGTCCAATCACGTGATGACTTACCACCTCTGGTGTGCTTCAAATTCTATCTCGGATGATTCGATCCGCTTACGTCTTTTCCAGCGTACACTCATTGGTCTCACAGCCAAGTGGTACATTGAGTTACCACGGGCCTCTTTTTACAATTTTAGCCAGTTAGCTACCTCGTTCTTAACTCACTTTCAGTTGCCGGTCAGATACGATAACGGCACGGAGTTATTAACTTCACTAAAACAATCAACGTCCACGTATATTTCTGATCACATTCATGAGTGGAGACGTCGAAGAAGGCTAGTGAAAGTTTTTATCCCGGACCAAATCTTAGCTGAATGGTTTGTTAAATCATTATTACCGAAGATTACTGAAGATGTAGCTAAGGCCGGAGTAGTTACTGAGGAGCAAGTCATTGCTCAGGCACAATACCTTGACTTAGTTTACACTCAGTCGGGTACATTACACGAGAAGATTCTGGATCTTCCAAAGTCGAATCAAATCGCTGTTGCTCCTTCGGGATCTCATGCCGCTGATGGTATGATTGGTATCGTGAATACAAAGAGCAAGAAGAAGTCTTCCAAGGCTTCAACTACTCCTATTATCACTTTGCCCGATTCCCCGACAGGAGAGTCTTCTCCTGAACTTACCGCCGATATTCACGCTGTAGAGTCATCTACGGACAAATCAAAAAACAGCGGAAAGAAGAAGGCTAAAGCAGACAAGGCTCCGAAGGAGAAAACGGAAAAGTCGGAAACCAATGACGAAAAGCGCAAACCTCGATATCCTTGTCTTATTTGTGAAGAGGATCATTTTACGAGAGATTGCCCTCATCGGGCCGAGGTTGTGAAAATAGTCAAAGGTTCTCCCACTCCTGCTGTGTTAAAAAATCCATTTCCGGAGCAGGAGAATAAGATGATAGGTTCTTCCTCGAATGCTAGTGAAGAACCCATTTTGATGATGTCTCATGTGAGGATTGCGACTCGATCGCAAGATTATGGTAGTAAGAATCCTGTTGATGGTAAGGAAGCAGAATCTTCTCACTCTAACCCATCAACCTCAGCTCCTGGTTCCGATCCACTACAGATCGAGAAACCTAACCCGGACTTAGTAATTAAACCGCCCGCCAAGGGTGTACTTCGAAGGTCTGCTTTCAATCCACATGCGAGAGCGGCCCAAAATTACAACATTGTTGAGGACTTAGCTGTTTCACCCTTAGCAATGTCGGCGTTAGAAGTGCTGCAATCATGCCCAGCACAACGAAAATTGCTTTTGTCGGCTATAGGAGCTGTTGATGTTCAGGACCCGAATCTAATAATCTTCGATCTAGAAAATAGTACACCGCGTCTCCCCCATCAAATGGCTTTCCAAATTCCAGTGATAGTCAAAAAAAGGCCTATTCATAGGACTGTGATTGATGAGGGAGCTTCTACGTGTATTATGTCGATTCAATGTTGGAGATCCCTTGGTTCTCCTTCGTTGAACCAATCCCCCACCATCCTTAAAGCCTTTGATGGCCGTGGGTTCCGTCCGTTTGGTATTCTACAGGAATTGCCTATAGGGGTAGAAGGTAAAACCGTTAGTCTGGATGTGGAAGTGGTTGATGCCCCTCTAGACTACAACCTTCTTTTGGGTCGAAGTTGGTCATATGCTATGACAGCGGTCGTTTCATCGGTCTTCAGAGTAATTAAGTTTCCACATAACGGTAAGATCGTGACTATTGATCAGCTGACATACTTTTCATTCGACCCAGCCTCTTCAGAGAGTATCCAGCATGTCGGTAAGACGACAATCCCTTATAGGGACGTTGGTGTAGGTTTAGTTAAAGATTCCGGTTTACTGGGAACTTTTCCTCTCCCTCCACTCAGCATAGAACCTTCATTTGCAACAATTCATATGATTACATCAAAAAACATTATTTATGATGATCCTTGGATTGTCCCATCTGACTCTGAGATAGACTCATTCGGTGATGCTATGCCCTTGAGTCCATATGAAATTGCTTATGAAGCTCTCATGTCTTTTACCGACTCTCATTCAACCGAGATCGACCAAATGAATGTGGTCAGTGAAGAATCACTTTTCACCTCAACCTTAGAACAGATAGCGTTTCCCGAAGTCGTGTCATCTGACGAACAACTTCGCGAAATCCTAAGTGTAGACGATCTACCATGGGAGGATCTCCATCACAGATCTTCGTTTTTACCTAAGGATGATGCATTTGAAAATGATTTTTCATCTATCTTTACCGCTGAATATGTCAAAGACGCTCAGGATCCAACGAAACATTCTGATTTAGAGTTGAATTTAGGGAATATTTCTCGTACTATTCCCATTGATATTTCAGTGAAGCCCGGAATTGAGGAGAACATTCATATAGGTGCCGCATGTACAGACGATGAAATCCAAACTTACAAGGCCCTATTCCAAGAATTTCGCGATGTGTTTTCCTGGTCTTACGAGGAAATGCCGGGAATCGATCCTGCCATTGTTGTTCATGAAATAAAACCTACCCGGATGCTAAACCCGTCCGGCAACGGTTGCGTCAGATTCACCCTCGAAAAGCGGCTGCGATTAAAGCAGAAGTCGAAAAGTTGTTGAAAGCAGGTTTCATTTATCCAATCCCGTTAACGGATTGGGTATCGAATATTGTTCCGGTCAATAAGAAACAAGGAACAATAAGAATCTGTATCGACTATAGGGATATCAATCAAGCTTGTCCAAAAGGAAACTATCCTACACCTTATATCGATCAAATTATTGATGATTGTGCCGGAAGTGAAATGTTTTCCTTCATGGATGGTTTTTCGAGCTATAATCAAATCAATATTCTACCTGCCGACCAACCAAAAACGACATTCATTTGTCCATGGGGGACATTTGCTTATTGCAAATTACCTTTTGGGCTTAAGAATGCCGGGGCCACTTTTCAACGGGCGATGTCTTACGCATTTCATGACATCAAGCACATTGTGCAACCGTATCTCGATGATTTGCCTGCTCATTCATTACATCGAGCTGATCACCTTGTCCACCTACGAGCAATCTTTATGAGGTGTAGGCATTATCGAATTCGGTTGAATCCCCACAAATGTGTTTTCTGTATAGAAACAGGTCGATTGCTGGGATTTGTTGTTTCAAAAGCCGGCATTCGCGTCGATCCCTCGAAAGTCGAGGCTATCATCAAATTGCCTCCTCCTTCGAGTTTGCGCCAACTCCAAAGTTTGCAAGGGAAAGCGAACTTTTTACGCCGATTCATCCCAAACTACGCCGAGGTCACTAAAGGTTTTACACGGTTGTTGAAACAGAACGTTCAATTCTTTTGGGACGAGATTGCCCAACAATCTTTTGATGCACTTAAACACGCGTTGACCCATGCACCGTTGTTGCATCCTCCCAACTACAACCAGGGCTACTTCTTATACCTCGCAGCTTCGCATTCCACCATTGGAATGGTGTTAGTTCAAGAAGATGAATTCGGAGCGGAGCATGTGATATATTATCTCAGTAGGACCTTAATTCCCACTGAGCTAAAATATTCGCATGTGGAGAAATTGGCCCTGGCAGCCGTTCAAGCTGTCCAGCGTTTTCGTCACTACATTCTTCTCCGTAAAACTACAGTTATTTCGGATTGCAACCCTATGATTTACATTTTGACAAAACAACTGCTAGGGGGCAAGTACTCTAAATGGATCGTTATCCTGCAAGAGTTCGACTTGGAGTTTGAGAAGTCCAAGTCTAAGAAATCCTTAGTTTTTGCGGAATTGATGTGTGATTTCCCACGTACTGACACAGAGACTGTGGCGGAGGAGTCCATTGCGGACGAATCTTTGTTTCTTATCAGTACTTTAGATCCGTGGTACGGGGATATAATCATCTATCTCCAAACCCAAACCTTTCGGCCTGAAGCTTCAAAAGCGGAACGTCGAAAAATTCGGTTTCAATCCCAGCAATACAAAATTATTGGAGATACACTTTATCGCCAGGGGGCAGACTTAGTTTTTCGACGTTGTTTAACTCACGAAGAGGCTGAGAGGGTTTTGAATGATTGTCACTCTGGAGCATGTGGCGGTCATATGTCTGGGTATGCCACAGCTCAGAAGGTGTTGCGCGCTGGTTACTTCTGGCCATCTATGTTTAAGGATTGTATCATTGCAGTCCGGAAGTGCCACAACTGCCAAGTGTTTGATCGAAAGATGCGCGCACCGCCTGCTCCTCTCCACCCTATAATTGCCGTTGGTCCATTCGCCAAATGGGGTATCGACTTTATTACTTGTAACCCTCACTCGGCCGGGGGGCATGCGTATATCATCCTCGCGGTTGATTATTTCACTAAATGGGCCGAGGCGATGCCTACATTCGACGCAAGCGGCAAAACAGCTGCAGTTTTCGTATTCAATCATATTATAACTAGGTTTGGTGTCCCACAAGCAATCATTACTGACCATGGGAGCCATTTTCGAAACATCATGATGACTGAGCTTACAAGCCAGCTTGGTTTGCGCCACGATAGCTCTACTCCTTATTATCCGCAAGCCAACGGTTTGGTTGAGTCTATCAACAAAGTTCTGGTTATCATGATCCGACGAACCATTGGTATTCATCGGTCGAATTGGCACAACATGTTATTTTCAGCGCTATGGGCATACCGAACCTCAGTGAAAACCTCAACAGGGTTCACTCCTTTCCAGCTAGTTTATGGCTTGGAAGCTGTGTTACCCATTGAATGCGAAATCCCATCACTTCAAATGGTTGTCGAATTACTCCCAGCTACTTCCGAAGAGGAGAAACGTTTATTGTACTTAGCTAAATTAGATGAGACTCGACGTGACGCTGCATTGGAAATCGAGACTCACGCGAAGCGAATGAAAGCTCAGTATGATAGAAATGTGACCCCTCGAAGTTTTTCGGAGGGAGACCTAGTACTTTTATATGATCAAGCTAACAATAAGCTAGGTGCTGGAAAATTCGTTCCTATGTGGCATGGACCCTATATTGTAAAGCGAAAGCTAGAAAAAGGGGCTTATGAGCTGGTAGATTTTGATGGGGACTCTATGGGTAAACCCAGAAATGGACTTTACTTAAAGAGGTATTATGCTTAAATGGTGGGTATGGAGAAGTTTTAGTTAGGTTAGGTTTTCTTTCTAGCTAGTATGTTTGTTAGTTAGTCAGTGTGCTTAGCTTAGCGAGTGTGTTTTTTCGTCATTATTCTGGCTTATCTTGGTTTTACTCTTGATATTGCAGATGTCGACGCCTCTCCAAACATACATTGGATTTGCTGATGGTGCTTGTCGTAGTACACGGAATATCTCTTCCGCAGCTTGGGTTATCTATTCACCCTCTGACGAGTTAGTTTCTATGCATGGGGTAAGCCTCGGTCAAACAACGAACAACATTGCAGAATACAGTGCAGTGGTTGAATTATTATCCGAATCTATTTCATTTGGAATTCGACGTTTGATAGTGAGGTTAGATTCTGAACTTGTTGTATTACAGCTTAATAGAGTTTATGCCATTAGAAATCCTGTGTTATTAAGGTTGTTTTTGAGAGTGCGTCTCTTGGAACGTGAATTTGATTACATTGAATATCAGCATATTCCAAGGTCTTTAAATACATTAGCAGATGCAATTGCTTCTCGAGTGTTGGACAGACATTTACGATAATCATGCAAGTAAATTTAAAAACATTTCATCATACATGTTAAACAAGATAAGCCGGTAATAGTGAGATATATATAGATAGGAGTGTGTCAAAAAATATACATCGTCTTCGATCATAAGTTGAAAAACACCTTATGATCGGCAAAAATGATAAAGTACAAAAAGTCAAAAATGTCACATGTGTCTACAAAGTGACTAGCCAATCACTGGTGGTGCTCCCTATACGACACCACTGCACAGGCGACTTTACGCAAAAATCTCCTAAATGGTCCAGGGACCGCGACTACATAGCGTTGAAGTCTGATAGGAATATCATCCATAGTAGTCTCAGGCATATCCGCCGTCAGACGCTCTAGATCATGCTCCAACTCAGCTAGTACCTCTGCAGCCGCTGCGTCCTGTGGGACTGGTACCGGTGCAACTGGATGTCTTCTCTCAAAAGGCCGGAGGTTGGCTGGGCGCTGTGGACCAACATCTGCATTTTGAAAATTTTACTGTCAGTTTTGAGACGATATATATAAAAAACAAAAAAAAAATACATAATTTGAAAACTTGTGAAAAATAAAGTACCTCTGTCATCCCATTGTTCTCCCTGTGGAAGAACCATGTCCGGATCACCTCGAAAATCTACTCCGGCATACGGAAAGTCCTGGATCGAGAAAACCTGGTCCTCCAACCAGTGAAAGTAACTATCAGAAAATCGAACAACTGTCGCGCCCTCGTCAGGATGTCGGGCCATCACCGCAACCCATCGTACCAGCTTTGGCTCCCGAGGACCCAAGATATCAACCAGTGAGTTGCTGAGGGATCAACATCGGAACTCTCTCTAAGGCAAAGCTCACGACTAAAGGCCCATATCCAAAAGTTTTCAGTCGTCCATTCTTTTCCTTAGTCAGTTGGCTCTTCACGTTAGCCGACACAGCATCACACCAATAGAAAATGGTGCCTTGGTAACAGTCAATTGCCATCCGCATTTGGGACCCGGAAGCAATGTGTAAAGCAGCCGCGCCGCAAATTCTGGTAACCGTGAACGCTATAACTTTGAGTTCGCGCAGAGAGATGTGTTTGATCTCCACGCCTTTCGAATGGTGTGCACCAGGTGTGCACCAATCTTCCCAGAGACTAACAAGGGATTGGCCACCCGGCCTAGTCCCGACTAGATTGAGTTGCTCGCCTCTATTTGGCAAGCCAGTGAGAAAGTATACATCTGAGGGCTCTATCTCGAGCTGGTGCCCTCCTATGTAAAATCATTTCTCTTGAACGTTCCATCTCTCAACCAGCCATTCTAAGAATCTTACCTGAGCCCTCATGCCAGGTATGGCCCAGTATTTATATAGCCCGCATTCTTTTAGGGCATCAATGGAAGGTTGATGTTCAATTGTAGCTAAATCAACGTCTTCATGCTCTCTTTCTCTCCAATCCAACATGGTGAGTGCCCTACACACCAAGAAACAATGATTAGAACTGATTTTGGGAAATTTGAATGGTTATTTGTGGAGATTGGGGTTTTAAAATCCGCCTTTCACGGAGGACGCACCCCGCGTTTACAACACAGGGCGCCCGGACGCAGCTGGCCTGAAGGTGGGCTGCGTCCCCCGACCATTTTCCTGTATAGGAAAAAGTCGAGGGACGCAGGTGCCCTTCGAGGGGCGCATTCTAAAACCTAAACCCCCCCAAAAACCAAAACTAAAACCTAAAAATCAACTTTAATCGGATGAAATTGAAGAGTAGGATGTTGTAAAATACCTGGAAGAGACGGCGTTCGATTCTGACGGTCGGATTTTCCGCAGCGACCACGGGAAGTTTCTTGCCAAAAGCTCTTTTTTCAACCTCAACAGTCAAACGGTAAAAATGACATGGTAAAAAGTCTTTTTATAGGTTTTTTGGATGAATTTGTTCATTTTTCACCATGGAAAGATGTTTTTCGATGTATTTTTGCCTATCTTAAACAGGTATGAGTAATGTGTTGCTTTTGTGCAGGACAAAGGGAATTAGAGGAAAAATTGTCATTTTTCACGAACCAAAATATCAGAGTCATCTTTTAAGCCCTTTTCTGACTCCTAAAAAATGAAAAGATTGCCGAGCGTTTCTTTTACACTCGTTAAAACGGAATTAAAAGACGGTCCCCTTATAGCTCTTTTCTGACCGTAAAATCAGGAAAAGATTGCCGGGTTTTTGTCGTTTCAAACTCGATACGGAAATAAAACGACGTGTTTTTGATCGCTTTTTACTTTTCAGGTCAGTGACACTAATTATGAAAGTACTCCTTGGTCGCAAGATCAAGCGGTTCCCCCAGGTATTATTTTATACTTTTTCGGGCTTGAGGGACACAAATCTACGAAAAAGTTCAATTTGGAGTCTTCTTAAGTTTTTCAGACTCTCTAAAATTGAAAAACGCCGAGTTTCTCCTATACTGGGCTCGTTAAACATTTCACAGTAAAAGACCTGTTCAATTACAAACAGGAACAAACCACTCCTTCCTAGGGTTCGAATCAAAACTAGGTTGGACTCATCCGAAGGATGAGCTTATAATCAAGCATATGTTATCCTCCTCAAGCTTGTTAAAAATAAAGAGGTACTTGCCAGAAATGGTGGGGGAAAAGAGAGAAGAATGAGCCTATTTGTTACCTTTTGTCTCAGAAGAAACTTTATTACCACTCTTGAATACGACACTTTTTCACCTGGGTTGGGAAATCCTTTACCTCACAGTTGATCAAACCACTTTGAAAGTCTTCAGCCGGGTTCCGGGGATTAACTTTGAGTTATTCAGCACCAAGCCCTCTGTTGTGTCGTTATGTGTTCAAGAGGTCTGCAAGCAAAACTTTCATCTACAAAATACTTGTCATCCATTTGACCATCCCTGAGTCAGTCCTTACAGCAACATTTCTTCAACTTGAACAATGATTTCGTGTTGTGGGCTTGCCTGCAACGGGTCGCTTGCTATCGACATCAGCACATTATCTAGAGAGATGACTTAGAAATCGTCAATACCTTGAAGTCTGCATGCATCAATGGCAGGTTTCTCGCCTTTGACGTCAGTTTACATCATTGACTTTCGATCGAAGGATTCCGTGAAATGTTCGACATCAACTCATTCATTCACATCTCATGGATTGTACTGGGTACTTTGAGAACCATTGACATTACTGGTGGTCTCTCTCACGCTTGTTAACAGTTCACATCATCGACTGGTGATCAAGTGGTTTCTACCATGTTCGACATCAACTCATTTATTCGCATGGCTAGAATCGTACCAATTCGAGAAGTAGAAATGAAGACCCTGGATCGAGTCTTTACCATCCAGGCTGCGAGCAGTTTTGTATTCATTATCTAGGTAGACTAATCATAAACAGATGGTTGCGTCCATACTGTGTCTACAAAAGTCTATGATTATGATGTACTGCAAGATCATTCTTGTATCAGAGTAGTTAGTCTGTTAGTTAAAGTTTTAATCTGAGTATGGGAATGCCTACCTCGGTGATGATATAATATTATACATGTATTTTGTGTTGAAAATTGCAGGTTCTGACCAGGCTCTCCACGAGATAATCCTTGAAATGATAAAGCGCTTCACCCTTCCTAGATAATACAAAACCCTAATCTATTCCAGGCTTCGCACTTTAGGGGGCAATCTGTTACACTAAAAAATGTCACCATGACTATTTACAGTTAGGATGACTCTATCAACAGTCATACTACCCTCTTAGGCAAGTCTTATGCCTCTGCTCTCCATGTCAAACTCCAAAAAGAGAGAAAGTCTTTCTAAATGTATTTATCTCTGGGGACGCAGGTTCTCTCAACCTTACCTGCGGGGACGCACCCAAGGTTCACAAAAGCTGCGTCTTTGGACGCTCTGTATGTAAAGGTGCAGGTGCGTCCCCCTGAAAAGGTTAAAATGCGCAAGTTTCATCTTTTAAAAGTCACTTGTGGTCATTTCTAGAGCATTCTAGAAGGTTGTTCGACGTGTATTGAGCGCCTCCAGATGGTTCATGCACTCCTACCAAAGAGGAACTTATCCCATCAATAGGGGAGCTATCCCAACCAAGGAGGGGATTATCCCATTGATGGTGGACCTGATTAACTTCCTCTTGAACACTATAAATACAAGCATTGGGCCAGAAGGAGAAAAGGTTGAAAGCTATACATTTCTAAGGGTAAATTCTGCGGGAATTAGGACTCCCATTTAGAAGCTTGTGAGGAGAGATTGCCATCTTTGCTTGTTCTATTTGGAAGTGGGTGAGCTTTGTCAAAGAAAAGGAAGACTCTTGTGGACCCTGGAAGGAGCTTGCACAACACCAAGGCTCAGGTTGTAATGGTTCCTTTTGATTACCTTTAATGCAAATTAGTCCATTCTTCTCAATAACTTGTTGTTTATGAGTTATTTCATGTACTCCTTGGTCTATATGTTGAATATGCTATGTTTTATGTTATAATCAGGTGCTATTTAATGGTTTAACTGTTGGTGATTGCAGGTTTTGGAGAAAAGGAGGAGCTCATCCAGATCAACAAAGCTTGGACTTCTACAACAACGTTTGGACAAAGGTAAGAGCAAAACACTTGATTTCTCATATCATAATGCATGTTTAGAGAAGGATAGCTCTAGTTTGTTTTGTTTGTCATTAGAATGCCTTAGACTTCTAGGAAGGTCGGTTGTGTCCGCACTATTGACTGATTCCGTGTGACAGCATGATGATGAGCACTACTAGATTCCGCATCCGGAGCTGAGGCCCAAGAAGTACAATGGCAAAAAGAAGAAGATTGTTGCAGCTATTAAGAAAGATTTGGGGTTAGAGTCAGGGGATGAAACAACGATCATAGCCACAGGTATAAAAGGTAAAAATTCTAAAGCATCTACTAGTAATTCTACACAATCTACTAATAATGAAGAAAATGAGAGGAAAATACATGAGCTTTTTCAGATTAGAGTTATTTCCAAACATCAAAAGATTGATACTTTGTTTGATAGTGGCTCACAAGTAAATTTAATTTATGAAGCAATTGTAAAGAAGTTGGGATTACTAACCACACCTCACAAGAATCCATATCCACTAGGTTGGTTATGTGATAAAGCAAAGCTACAAGTGACTAGACAATGTAAACTTTGGTTTTCTTTCAGGTCAGCATTTGTAGATGAGGTTGAGTTAGATATTGTTCCCTTGGATATATGTGGAATTGTTTTAGGAAGTCCTTACTTGTATGATAGAAAAGCTATTTTCTATAGAGCTGAAAACAAGTATCAACTCGTTAAGGATGGAATTGAATATATTGTAAGAGCTCATAAACTCAAGAATAATTATACTCTCATAAACTCAGGGCAGATGAAAATAATTTTAAATTCATGCAAACAAATTTTACTGATGGTTGTAAAGGAAAAGAAACCTAATAAAACCAATGTATTTGAGGGCTGTAATTCTAAATAACAAGCTGATTTAGAAAAAGTTGTTTTAGAATATGATATATTATTTGAAGAACCTAAAGGTCTGGCACCCAAAAAGGAAATACTACATGATATTAATTTGTAGCAAGATGCTCCATTGCCTAACATCGAAATGTACAGGTTGTCCGCTTTAGAGAATACAGAAATCAAGAAGCAGGTACAGGAGTTTCTTGAGAAAGGGTTCATAAGACCTAGCACATCGCCATGTGGGTCTCCAATTGTCTTGGTGAGAAAGAAAGATGGCTCATGGAGAATGTGCATTGATTACCGAGCACTGAATAAGATAACAATAAAAAATTGTTATCCCCTTCCTCACATAGATGATCTATTAGATCAGTTGAAAGAAGCTGTTTACTTTTCAATGTTGGACTTGCATAGTGGCTATCATCAGGACAGAGTTGCAGAGCAAGATGCATGGAACACTGCTTTCAAAACAAAGCAGGGATTGTATGAGTGGTTAGTTATGCCTTTTGGCTTGACTAATGCTCCTGCTACTTTCATGAGAGTAATGAATGATGTACTCAGACCTTTTATTGATGATTTTGTCATTGTATATTTAGATGACATTCTTATATTTAGTAAAACATGGGAAGAACATTTGAAGCATGTAAAGCAGACTCTAGATGTTTTGAAAAGAGAAAATCTTTATGTTAAGCTCTCAAAATGTGAATTTGGAAAAACATCTTTGAATTATTTGGGTCATATTGTAGGGGGTGGTGAATTGAAGATAGATCCTATTAGGATTCCAAGAAACTCTCCTAGGTTGTAGCTTGGAGATGCCTGGTGTTAACACCCAGGTTGTTCCCTATGACTCCCAAGGGAATACGGCCGGGGTAACCACTAACCAATCTTTGGATCACTGTTTCTAGCCAAACTGTGATCAGAGAGGGCTCTCTCTTTATGATTTGTAACTGTTTGTGATAAGGTTTTAGGCTAGCTATTGTGTACTGGTTTTTGTTTATGTTTTGGTTGATGAAACTCCTTTTAGGTTCTAGTGAAGTAGTTTTCTGAGAGGTTGAGTACCATTGGGCAATGGAGTCTGTGGCTATATGTGTTTGAAACTTTGAGATGAAAGATGGGACTTACAGGGCCATTTGAGTGTTTAATAGAACAGATTTTTTGATTAAAAGACTGGAAACAGGTAACACAAACAGTGAAAGCATTTAAGAATTTTCACTTGTTATCTATATGTTCCCAACAGACAGCTTTAAGAAGAGAAAACAGAGGTCTTAGGGGCAAAAGTTGAATCCCTGAGAATGACTGTCACAGTAAAAAACACAGTTTTGAATTGCAGCAATTAAGAATTACAATTCTGTCACTGTATCTGAGGAAAACATGTATAATAGCTCAGTTTGAGTCCAGGGTAAACATGGTTAAATCCTGGGACTATCCTTTCACCTTGCTATCAAGTGTAAAACATTAGAACAACAAAAGAGAACAAAAGACTCAAAAAACACATAACGAAGAGATTTGAGAATACTTGCTGTTTTATGCAACACCCTGGAATCCTGTAACATTCATCTTTCACCACAATACATCAAAGAACACCAAGCCTTGGAAATTCCATTCTTCCTTTGTATTAATTCTCTGAAAATGTTACAACGAGCTAGAGCTCTTCAAAAGAAAATAACAACAACCCCTTTCACTGCTGTGAAGGGTGAATATATACTTGCGGTCATTTACAAAATATCTGAGTCCTGAGTTATCTCAGATTTTACTTTCTTACCAACTACTTAAGATATTATGGCCAAAATTTAATGCAGCATTGATTACAGAGTACAGGCATTTTAATGCTCTGTCAGAAGATATTTTAGCCTTTGGAGACAGCTAAGTCGGTCGAGATTTTCTGAGTAAATGCTGGAAAATCTGTCTTTAATGCTTTGTACGCTGTGTCTTGGACTTGTCACCTGTGATTGTGACTGTTGCTTGTGGTGAGCTCAATGGTCCTGCTGAGTTGGCTCAGCCTCTGCCTCTTCCCTGTAGATATTTTTCCTCAAAACTGTGCCTGCGCATGATGCTTATTTTCCTGTAGAAATAGCGCTACTGATTCTGGCCTGACAGAACTGTTTGTGTTAAATTTCTCCAGGCATCCTGTGTGGGCAGTTGGTGTGCTAGGATTGCACCCAGAGTTTCATCTGCTTCTGTAAATTTGAAGAAGTTAGGTGGTGTATCAAACAGATGGTCAACTTCATTCATTAGGAAAAACAGGTTCTCCACCCTGTCATACATACTCTGCCCTGTGGCTGGCCCTGGCTCTGCTGAAGTGCTGGGTGGTTGTGCAATCTCTGCCACTGCATGGGCATCAATCCTCTTGTTGTAATTGTCCAGGGTGAGCAGTCTTCCTACACTGCTTAAGATGCTGGGGAGGCCTCTGTTCTGCAGAGTCACGAATTTTTCCAGGAATCTATTGATTTCAGTTTGCATATCCTGGGTCCTCCTCTCCAATGTTCCAACCAAGTTTCTCAATGTAATAACTCTCTTTGCTACAGCAATTGCTTCTGTCCTGTTAGTGATTCCCATGACAGCTAATTGAGAGCTAGTCTTATAGTTCAGAGTGTTGATTATCCTTGTAGCAGTTTCTGGCATGTGTCCAAGGCTTGCCCTGGCTCTCTGAATTTCTCTGTTTGCTTTGGTGATGAGCACCATTTGCTCATCCATGGTCTCAATATATTGCCACTGTTTGGCAATGGACCTCCCAATGTTGCTCCACAACACTGCTTTCATATCAGCTGTCACCCTTTCTAGTGCAAGCTCCTTCTCTAGTTCAGCAATTCTCTTTTTAAGAGCTTTCACCTCTCTGTCCTTGGCTGCCTCATTCTGATTGCTCCTGTCAAACCTTTCATTTACCTTAGTCAAGGTTTTCTTAAGCTCATCCAGCTCTTTCATTTGAGATTCCATGGCTTGGATCTCAGCTTGCAGCTTTTGCATGTCTAAGCTAGCAGCCTGTTCTGATGTTGTAGTTGTTGCTGCTGTGGATGGTGCTGTAGTTTCTGTTTGCTGAGGAGGAGGAGTAATCTTTGGAGGGGTTTCCTCAAGATTTATTATGACAGGAGGAGGCTGGGAGGGTTGGCCCTCTTCTCTTTGCTTCAGGGTTTCTTGCAGTGCTGCCTTTGCAGCTTCAGTTTGTCCCAGCTGGTCCTGAGTCCTAACCAGCTCTTTGTATAAGGACACCAGCAGATCTGTAGCATCCTTCTCTTGCCTTTGCTGGGCAACTTCATCTGTCTGTGGATGGATGGTGGCCGGGAGTTTGATCTTCTTTCTTAGGGCTGCCATGTCTGCATCCCTTATCTTCAGGAGCTCTTGGATGCCTTTGACATCTTTAGGGTCATGCCCTATCTCTATGATTACCTCTTCCAAGGACTTGATCCTATTGTCCTTGGCCTGTGATGAAGCTCTTTCTAACTCCAGCTGAGAAGCTGTGTTGTCCAGGCTGCTCTTTAATTTGTAATTCTCCAATGTCTCATCTGCCAGGGAGGCATACACCATTTCCCCAGTCTGCTTATGTAGTTCAATCTTGTCCATGGGGTGTATGTCTTTGGCAAGAACCTCCATGTTGGTTCTTAGATAGTCTGAGGTGGACTGAGGCTGCAAAGATGTAGGCATGAAGTGGCTCATTATCATTTTGCCTTCGCTCACATCGAAAGCAGACATGAGTCTCTGCTGGTTGCTAGGAGCTAGGTTTAGCAAGTGATCATATAGCTGCACCTTTATGGGATCACTCCTCCTTTTTATGTCAATGAATTGCTGTTTTATACTCGACTGTCCCTTTCTTGTTTGACTGGAGGAGCTGACCTCTCCTCCCATTGTCATGTCATGTCCTCGCTGGGATGAGCTGGCCGAAAGTTCTCCACTGGGTGGGCCCATACCCATGGCTTGCCTTACTGCAATGTCCTCCTCTTGGGAGTCATTCAGTCTTTGTCTCTTCTCTCCCCTGATGAAAGATGAGGTGTGGGGGGTCTCTCTCTCCCTTTTCCTTGTCACATCCTCCTTTTGTGGTGTTTGGAGGACTGATGTGTCAATATTGGTGTCTGTCCTGGGAGGCACATTTGTTTGAGGCTGCTGCTCAGTATTGCCAGGTTGATCTGTCCCTTTTTCCTGCTGCAAGGGCTGTTCACTGGACTGTGCTTTTTCTTGTTGCTGTCCCAGTTCTTGCTGTTCCATTTCCTCTTGCTGCTGTAGCAAGGTGTCCACTTGTTCCTCTGTCAATACAGGTGGTTGTTCCACCTGTTTACCTTTGTCTTTGCTTGCTGCCTGGGATGTCTTCTCAGTGGTTTGCTGCTGTGCTGCTGAAGATCCAGCAGCTGTTCCACTTTGCTTTCTGTAGGAGTGAGGCACCTGTGCACAAGTTTCCAAGTCAGTTTCCTTTTGTACATTCCTGGCTTCTTTCTCAAGCAATTCTACCTCAGTGAGTTGTTCTATTAGTGTACCCTCTTCCCAATCTAGTGCATTGGCATACTTTTCTATTTCCGGTTGTCTTTTATGTGCATAGTTGCCCAGTCTGTATCTAATTCTCCTGAGGGAGATACTATGATTGGGGTCATAAGGAATCCACTCAAAACTGGTCTGCAATCTGAGGCCTTCCAGCATGTTGTGTGCCTCTTTCCATCCTTCCTCTTTCTTGTTATACAGGAAGGAACCTAGCTGGCTTCTCACCTTCAGTTGTGATTTCTTGTTTCTACTCTGAAAATGAAGGTAATCTGAGTTCCCAAACTGCCTGAAATACTCCAAGGCAAACAGCCTCATGGGGACATACCTTGGCAACCTAAATGGGTTCATTTCACAGCAATATATCCTAATGACTGTGTGGTTCTGGTAGAGGTACCAGTTGCCAATATTGTAGGATTTGTTCAGATGTAGAATCCTCCTCATTTCATTGGTTAATCTAGGAGGAGGAGTGCCTTGCAGAACTGTTAGGGCCGGATGAACAAATAGATCAATGAACTCACAGTATGTATAGGGTGGTACTGAGGTAAAATGAAACACAGAGGTCCAGAAAACAACTGATCTTGGGCTTCCTTGGGCATTGAGTGGCCTCAAAGGAACAGAGAAGGTAGCTGGCTGATAGAAAAGGAATAAATGATAGATATATGAGGAGTACCTGAACAGTCTCTCCCTTTTCAGATTCATGAACTGATCATGGATCTTCTCTGCTATGTAGGTTGCATAATCATACTGCACAGCTGGAGGCTTACCAGGGGCAAACATGGACAGCATTCCCATTATACTTTCATCTACATCTTCCAGCCCCCTGAACCCTAGGACATAGCTAATTAGGTCCACCAGCATTCTGCCCAACTCATTCAGATAATGATACCCAATAGGAGGGGTTCTGACTGTTTCAGAGCTTGGTGTGACAAACAGTTGGTTAATTTTGATGATCTGGTCACTGGACAGCTTGATCCCTGTGTTAATTAGATTCTGCATGGACAGAGGGGTCAATTTCTTGGCTGTATTGAAGTGCAGCATTTGGTTTATGCTCTCTGGGGTGATCTGGAACAGGACTAGGCCTGTGGGGCTTATGACTGCCCTTTGGCTGGGGTCATAGCATTCCTGGCAGCTGTAAATGAGCTCTGGCATTGGATTGACTTGGGGAAGGTTGTATATGGGCAAATTTGACTCCCAAATCCCCAAAATATCTGCTCCACTGAGGTGCTGGGCTCTTAGTTCATTCAGCATTAGCACATTATACTTGGTTCCCATGGGAAACCAATCCAGCATTTGGTAGTCCATGTCTCCCAGGGCTTTCCATGCTAGTTCTTGGTGAGGGGCATTGATGGGCTTAATGTTCAGTGCAATAGGGGTCTCCATAGCTGTTCAAGTTACCAGAATTGCAAATAGACAAGTGGAATGGTGAAAACACAGTCTGGAGGCAGTCTTCTGTGGAAACAGTTTGAGGTTTTGAGTGTTCAAGGGGAATTCTCTCAGTAGCAATTGAAATACTACTGGATTCTAGTGACAGAACCTCTCTGTGGTGTAACTGAACTCTCTGACAGGGTGAATTATGTCTATTAGCAACTCTGCCGGGAAAACGCAGAATTACAGAGGTTTAATGGGAATTGCAGGTTTCTAGAGCTCTGCAGGTGTTTCTTGGCCCTCACAATGATAATGCTGGACGAATGAAAGGGAATGAACGGTGCAAATATAGTTTTTATGGTTCTATTATCCCTGTGAGCAATTTTGAGCTTAATGAAGGTCGTATGGAGGGCGAAATGGTCTAAATACCTGTAATTCGACGAGCAGAGGTTGAAACACAGGTGCACAGGTGCTTTTTGAGGAGGTCGCCCGGGCAAATCGGCTGGTTGGCGAAAATTCGAGCTCAAACGGTCAAGCAGAGCGCTCAGTAAAAAACACAGTGAAAATGGTAAAAACACGGGAAAAATTGGTAAATATGGGTCATTTTACCATTTGGCGCTTTTTTCTGCTGACGTCAGCATGACGTCATTGGTGGGTCATGGTGAGGTGAGGTGGCAGCCCAGTCAGCAGTGAGGTGGGCCAATAACATAAGCGGGTACGGGCAGGCAACGACGTGGCGGTGAATTAGCGGCGGGTAGGTGGCGGTTAACGTGCAACGGTCACGGTTAAGGCTTTAACCGTCGCAGTCTCCCGGGGCGGTTAAGGTACGGCGCGGAGGATGTAAGAGTGGGCTCCGAGATGGTTTAACGCCCGACGCGTGGAGGAGGCGTGACAAGGCGCAACGTCACTTCCCCGGAAGTTAACGTGCGGTCACGGGAGGCGCTCCGATATTGCTGTAGGCCGTCGGATCTGGTGGGCTTGATCCGACGGCTGGCGGAGGGGTAACATGCGCCTTTGATATTATGGGCGGAAAAATCAAAATTTGTGGGTTTTATGTGGGTTTTTTCAAATGTTTTGATTAAACCACAATGCGGTAGGATTGGGAAACGTGCCAGAGGCGGGCATTTGACCTTTGCAAAGGTTTTATAGGCAAAATGGGTTCGGAAAGTGGGTTTTAGCAATGCAGAGGTGATTTGAAGGCAAATTGACTTGCAGCAAAGGGGAAATGGGTGGAATAGGTTCACCAAAGTGGCCAGATGCCATTTGGTCCCTTTTTGAAAAATACACGGCTATTATGCCTAGGGGAGGGAATATACATAAGATTTGGGATTTTATACACCTTAGTGTTAATAATATTAGGGGTGGGGTAAGATAAGGGAGGTTACATAGTAGAATTAGGAGTTAATATGGATGAAGGAGGGGAATTTAGAAAGGGGGTGTTAGTGATGGAGTAGAGAGGGAAAGAGAAGAAGTTAGTGATGCTCTTTGCTGTAATTTCATGGAATTCACCACTTTGTTTGCTGATAGATCAATTGCCTTGGCAAGAGACCTATTGATACTTGTGTAATGGTGATCATATTCTTTCTGCAACCACAACTGCCTACCCAACTATTTTGCCTAGCATTTTTTGTTTCTTCTTGGAGGGGCACTTGAACTTGCAACCCTCAATTGCCTTTTCTTTTCTTTGGCTTTTTCCTCTTTTCTCTCTATCTACTTCTACCCTTATGTCTTCCAAGGTCCCAGATTAAACTTTTGGGAACCTTTGCTTCTCTACCTGAACTACTTGTCTGCCAAGATTAAGCTGTTTGGACAGACCTTTTTCTCTATTCTACAACTCAAAATTGAAACATGGCATGATCCAGATTAAACTGTTGAATCATCCACAAAAATTGAAATAAGGTCCTCAATAGTTGAAACACTTTACCCAGCTCTTGCTTTCTAGGAAATATGGGATCTTTGGGATACCAAAGCAGAGCATATTTGGCTTTTCTCTTGCCAATCATGAAATATGAAACCTATTACTATAGGTATCCAACAGTGGCTCCACATGGGGATGGTTTTTCTTTTGAAAGACCAAGAACAGCAGGTCAGATTGCCTTGTTGCTTGACTGCCCATCTTTGTTTTTAAAATCTGTTGCATATAATCTGTCAAAATAGTGTGCTTCTTTCTTGGAGAACCTCTGATTCTATCTGCCTGTTGCTGCTAGGTGCAGCATTTGGGAAAACCTCTTTATACAATTTAAATCAAAAGAGAATATGTACAATTGCATATATACAATGAACCTCTGAATTTCTATCATAGTAAACAGTCAAAATAGTGCTTCAGCATCCTGCCATTGACAGGACCTTCATCCAGTTCAGTTATAGTCAAGCTTTTTAGGAAGTAGGTGTTATTACCTTGTACTGCTTGGACAGCAAATGGTCCTTTCCATAAAGAATCAAACTTCCCATGTTTTCCTTTCTCTTCTCTTCTTGCATCCCACTTTAAAACTTTGTCCCCCACATTGAAATCTTCAGCTTTAGTTCTTCTGTCAAAGGCCTTTTTCAGTTTCTCTTGTAGTATCTGCACTCTGCTGAAAACTTGTTCTCTGGTCTGCTGTAGACAAATTATCTGGTTAATCCTTCTTTGCATGTCATTTGGCTCTGCTTGGCTTTCTTGTAGAAGTTTCATAACTGGCACTCCTAGTGATGAAGGAAATCTGGCCTCTAATCCATAGACTAACTCATATGGGCTGGTCCCAATTGATCTTTTGGTGGTTAATCTGTCTGCCCATAAAGCATTTACTAGTTTCTTATGCCAGTTCTTTTTGTTCTCTTCCATCACTTTCTTTATGATGTTTATCAGGCTTTTGTTTGATGATTCAGCAAGACCATTTCCTTGAGGATAGTAAGCTGTAGAATGGCCCAAAGTAATGTGAAATTTATGGCAAAAGTTTACCATCTTCTTGGATCTGAAGGCAGCAGCATTGTCTGTTATTATCTTGTCTGGGCAGCCAAATCTAGCCAGTATATTGTTCTCCAAAAATTGAATGATTACTGAATCATTTTCTTGTCTGCATGGGGCAGCTTCAATCCACTTGGTGAAGTAGTCTGTTGCTGTTAGAATCCATCTGTGTTGTCCTGAAGATGAGGGGTGAATTTCTCCAATGAAATCCAAGCCCCATTGTTGAAAAGGTCTCTCTGTTGCAATGGGCCTCAAAGGAAGTGGCAGCAACTGTCTTTTGCCTTCAAACAGTTGGCACTTGTGGCATGATGTTGTGAATTTCTTCATATCTGAGAACATAGTGGGCCAGTAATAACCAGCCCTTAATATCTTGTCCACAGTGGACTTCCAGTACAGATGTCCACCACAGTCTCCAGCATGGAATTCTTGCATAATATTGTCAGTTTCACTCTCAAGAAGACAGTGCAGCAAAATACCTTCATGGTTTTTCCAGAGTAGATTCTCATCTATCACACAAAATTTAGATGTTTTCATTTTTAGGAACCTAGACTTAGTTCTGGACAGTCCTGGGGGAGCACACAGGTTTTGTAACACATAACAGATATCAGAGTACCATGGAGATTGTTCAAAGGCTACATTGATCTTTGGAGTCGCCAGCTCTGTTTCACTGTCCAGTTGGTTGATATCTAAGGCTTGGAAATTTGCTTCTGTCATTAACTTGGCCAAACCCTGCCCTTTTATCAGCTTTGTAGGCTTTATTTCAATGTCAAATTCAAGTATGTTTGCAATCCATTTTCCTCTCCTTCCCTCTAAGTTTTCTTGTGTGAGAATGTCTTTGACAATAGGACTTGGTACATAAGCTACAACATGGGAGTAAAGGATGTAAATCCTAAAGTCTTTGATGGCTTTGATCAAGGCATAGGCTTGTTTCTCCATTATTTGGTACTTTAGGGGGGCATCTCTAAGAGCTCTGCTAAAAAAAGCAATGGGCTTTTCATTCCCTTGGTCATCTTTCTGTAATAAAACAGCAGCAATAGTGTGTTGGGAGGCAAAGGAGAAAATGATGAAGTCTCTGTCAAACTGAGGGTTAGTTAACACTGGGGTTTGAGTCAAGGCCAATTTTATACTTTCAAAAGCTTGTTTTGCTTCAACAGTCCATTTGACCTTTGAATCTTTCTTTAGCATATTGTTTAGTAATCTGATTAACTCTGCTAAATTTGGGATAAACCTTCTCAAAAAATTGATTTTTCCCAAGAATCCTTGCAGCTCCTTGACATTCCTTGGGTGAGGCATTTGTAGGATAGCTTGTATCCTATCTGGATCAATTCTTATGCCATCTTTCGAAATGATGTGTCCTAGAAGTTTCCCTTCTTCTAAGCCAAATAAAGACTTCTTGGGGTTTAAGGAAATACCATATTTCCTGCATGTTATGAAGATTTGTCTCAGATGTTTCAAGTGTTCTTGGTCAGATTTTGAAAAGGGTGTAAGATCATCTAAGTAGATGACCAAGAAATCATGAATTTCCTTTGCAAAAGCAATGTCCATTGCTCTCTGAAATGTTGCCCCTGCATTTTTCAATCCAAAAGGCATCTTCACATACTTGAAAGTACCCCATGGGGTAGTAAATGCAGTCTTGTCTTGATCATCAGGGTGTACCAGGATTTGATTGAAACCTGAGAAGCCATCCAACAATGATATTCTTGAGGCTCCTACTACTCTTTGAAGGATGTGGTCCATTTTGGGTAAGGGATAGTTGTCTTTGAGTGACACTAGGTTCAAATTCCTTAAGTCTACACAAAGTCTAATCTCACCAGTTTTCTTTCTTGTAGGGACCAAATTTGAAATCCACTCAGAAAACCTGATTGGTGCTATGATCCCAGCTTTGAACATTTTTTGTAATTCCTTTTCAATGGAAGGAAGAAGCACAGGATTGATTCTTCTCAATTTCTGTTTGAATGGTTTTTGATTAGGCTTGAGGGGAATGGTGTGCTGGATAACAGAGGTATCATAAGACTTCAAGTCTTCATAACCCCAGGCAAAGACATCTTGGAACTCTTTAAAGAGATCAACATATTTCGGTTTTTGGTCAGGGGGCAAAGCAGCAGATAGCTTTATTATTTTAGGCTTGTCAGTGGTACCAATGTTACATTCTTCAATTGTTGCATCTAATGGCTGCATCTTTGGTTTCCTGGGGACATCATTTGAGTCAAAAATATCTTCGAGTGGGGTAAGGCCTGCTGGAAGAAGATTGTCTTTGAGTTGTATGATTTCATCTTCAGCGTTGCTCAGCTCTTCACAGTCAATTTGGTGAATTTGCTGAATGTTTTCTTTGTTGAAAATGGTTGGACTGAGTAGTTGTTTTGCTGTCCTAGGTGACATTGGGTGGGCAGACTGTTGAAACTGTAATTGTGATTGACTTGCTCCATCAACAATTTGAGATTGACTTGCTGTCTCAAGGTCAATATTTAATCCTGTAAACTCTTGTTGCAAGGTTAAAAAGTTGTTTATTTGCCTATCATTCTCAAATACTTGCCACTCCTTGACATTGTTTGGAATAGAAGGCCTATATTTGACCTCTGCTGTGAAACAATTGTTGGGTTGTAGTGGGAATTTGAAGGTGCTGGCAAATGTTGCCAAGCTGTGAGCATGGAGATTGTGGCCCCTTGGAATCTTTGTGATAACAAACTCGGAGAAAGTTTCTAATATTTCAATTACAGCAGACCTATAGGACCTTAATCTTTTGTCATTGGTGACAAAATCCCCTTTTACTTGTTGAATTACTAGATCAGAGTCCCCCATGATTGAGAGGCTATGTGCTTGTAATGATTTTGCAATCTTGAGGCCTAGTAGCAGAGCTTCATATTCTGCCATATTGTTAGTGCATTTAAAGTTCAATCTATAAGCCCGGCCTTGTGCACAGGCTTTCTCTTTGTTATGTATCCATACTCCAGCTCCTGCCCCTAACTTGTTAACTGAGCCATCAAACTCTAGGACCCACAGACTATCTTGCTGGTCAGGGGATCTTAAATTCTTTTCATGGGATGGCCATGTGAGCATGAGTTGAGGTTTCTTTTCCCATTTGTCTCCTAGGATAATTTCATCATTTGTTTGAAAATTTTTGACAACTAAAGGAGGGTAAATGGGTACTGTTGGGCTGATTGAAATTTGGCAGGTGCCACTTGTTTGACCAATGTTTTGTTCTTGTATGGGTGTTTCGGTCTTAATGTCATTGCTTAAGGAGCTTGTGCTGTCATTAAAGAGGATGAAGGAGTCTATGTCCGAATGGACAGCATATATTGGAAAATTTTGAGGCTTTTCTTCACTGCTGACCATATATTTCATGAGTGTTTCCCTATAAAGTCTCTTGGGTTGTCCAAAGACAGAGATGGTTGCATATGACATGTCTAATTGCAGGGAGCCTTGGAGCTTGGCTCCCCATGATCTTGATAAGAGCATTCCATATTTGGGTGGGATATCAGCAACAACAACATCCATTAAAATGGTTTTGTTGGGAAATTGAACCAGGGACACACATAAATCCTTAATTAGGCCCAAGCATTTGACTTGACTAGAATCAAAAGAAAACAGGTCTTTGTATGGTCTTGTTATGTCCAAGTTTAATCTTTCCATGACTGCTTTTGGCATAAGGTTGTGAGATGCACCTGAGTCAAACATTGCATTATGCAGTATTTTATCATGAACATGCAAGCTGACATAAAAAGGTAAAACCCCTGTGACTACTGTTTTTCCATCCACCTCTGGGCCAAACAGTAATTCTGGAGTGTCATCTAGCACATTTACATCATCTTTGTTGTTGGTGAGCTGAAGGGATTTTTTGATCTGTTGCTTATATATGTCATGCTTGGCTAGCTCTGAAAGGGGAATTGCTATCTTTAACTTGCCAATCTCTGTTCCTAGGTCAAAGGGTTTATCCACCTGAATTTTAGGGTCACGGATAGCAGTCCTTTCCTTGTTCGTTGAATCTTCTTGTTGGATTTCATCTTGATTTTGGAACCTGCCCCTCATGCCCATGTCTTGAGGGGTAATGTTCGGATTTGGGTGAGAGGATGAGGTTGCTGTGGTCTCTTGTGGTGTGGACAGTAATTCAGTGACCTCCTCAACCACTACTTCCTTTGCAGGCAGGTTTGTTTTGTCATTAGGTTCAGTGACTGAGGTTTCTTTAGATTGCTGTTTCTCCTTTACCTTTTCAGGCTGATTTGCATTTACAGTCCGACTTCTTAGTTTGTATTGTTTATGGACTTCATAGACAGCAGTATCATATCCTTGTTTAAAGTCAAAGGATTCTCCTGATTGTGTTTGGAATGTTTTGTTTTCATCCTCATCATGGTCTTCTTGTGTTAGGAAAACATGGCTTTTACCATCCAGACCTATTAAGTTGATCTCAGGATCTTCATTGAGCTGATTAGCTGAGGAAGTTTCTGCATAATTTTCTTGAAAAGGGGGTCTGATATCTTGGTCAGCACCTGTTTTTCCTATATTGGGGTTCTGTGTTCTCCTAAAATTTGGGTTTCTAGGAGTATTGTTTTGTGGTGCCTCCCATGATGACTTTCTTTCTACTGATTCCACTCTCTCACCTAGTCTTTTCATGCTGTTTAGTATTGCATCCAACTTTTGATCAAAGCCTGAGGGCTCTTCTTTGAAACCAACCTTCTTTTCCAGCTTTGCCCTGTTTCTTTTGGCAATTAGGTTGGCCTCTACAGTGACTGCAACTCTTTGGGCTTCTGCAAGGGTTGGAGGGTCTCTTTCTCTCAACTGATAGGCCATATCAGAATCAAAACCATCAGGGAAATTATAAAGGGCCAAATCAGGAGGGGGCCTTAAGTTCTGGGGAATAGCATTGTATATGTTGTTGAACCTAGCACAATACTCCAAAACCGTTTCTTGGGGACCTCTTCTAATAGTGTTATATTCACCAAGTATATGGTGTGGATCTCTCTTTTTTTCCCATCTGTTGGTAAATTCCTGGTATAGAACTTTAGAGGTTGCAATGGAATTTGCATTTAAGGATCTAAACCAAGTTCTGACATCCCCAGTTAAGCTTTGGACAAAAATTCTCATCCTAACACTGTCATCATCTATTTCAAAGGTCTCAAAGTGATCTTGCATCTTCTTAGCATGCTGGGTAGCTGTCAAAGGGCCCTGGGAGTCAAAAAATGAGAGTCTAGTTTGGTAGTCTTGGGGTAGAGCTGGAGCATTGGCTGGTATCTGCAGAGGTGCATATCTGTTAGCCATGTTTATGGGATTTATAGGGTTAATAGGAACAAATGGGACAGCTGGTATCACAGGTATAACAGGGGTAATAAGAGGGAAACTGATTGAAAGGGTATGTGCAGATGGTGAAGATGGGAGAGGAGGGCTTTGAGGTGTTGATGATGAACTAGGGGAATTAGGTGTGGAACGGAAAAGGACTTTACAAGGAGTTGGAATGAGGATAGGTTGGTCTAAACTTATATCTGAATCAGCAGGCTTCTCCTGCTTTTTCCGTCTCCTTGTGTTCTTTGGTATGATATTTGGATTATCAACAATGATGGGTTGATCAGGGTCAGGGTTTGCCCTAGTGTGCCTTGGGTTTCTTTTGGGAGCCAGCTTCTAAGTATTCTCTTAGAACTTTATACAGAAAGTTTTGTATGTACAATGACTAGGTAAGAATTCTGGAATGACTATATATGTCTCAAAGCTAGGATGAAGTTTCCCTAGTTAGCTCTTCCCTAAAGCTGTCCCTGTGTTTATAGAAACAGTCCTAAGGCCTCTTGGCTAGTTTCAGGCTTGATGGTAGCTTTTGGAAATAGATGGTAATTAAAAAAACTCTAAGTCCCCAGTGGAGTCGCCATTTATGTTAACACCCAGGTTGTTCCCTATGACTCCCAAGGGAATACGGCCGGGGTAACCACTAACCAATCTTTGGATCACTGTTTCTAGCCAAACTGTGATCAGAGAGGGCTCTCTCTTTATGATTTGTAACTGTTTGTGATAAGGTTTTAGGCTAGCTATTGTGTACTGGTTTTTGTTTATGTTTTGGTTGATGAAACTCCTTTTAGGTTCTAGTGAAGTAGTTTTCTGAGAGGTTGAGTACCATTGGGCAATGGAGTCTGTAGCTATATGTGTTTGAAACTTTGAGATGAAAGATGGGACTTACAGGGCCATTTGAGTGTTTAATAGAACAGATTTTTTGATTAAAAGACTGGAAACAGGTAACACAAACAGTGAAAGCATTTAAGAATTTTCACTTGTTATCTATATGTTCCCAACAGACAGCTTTAAGAAGAGAAAACAGAGGTCTTAGGGGCAAAAGTTGAATCCCTGAGAATGACTGTCACAGTAAAAAACACAGTTTTGAAATGCAGCAATTAAGAATTACAATTCTGTCACTATATCTGAGGAAAACATGTATAATAGCTCAGTTTGAGTCCAGGGTAAACATGGTTAAATCCTGGGACTATCCTTTCACCTTGCTATCAAGTGTAAAACATTAGAACAACAAAAGAGAACAAAAGACTCAAAAAAACACATAACGAAGAGATTTTGAGAATACTTGCTGTTTAATGCAACACCCTGGAATCCTGTAACATTCATCTTTCACCACAATACATCAAAGAACACCAAGCCTTGGAAATTCCATTCTTCCTTTGTATTAATTCTCTGAAAATGTTACAACGAGCTAGAGCTCTTCAAAAGAAAATAACAACAACCCCTTTCACTGCTGTGAAGGGTGAATATATACTTGCGGTCATTTACAAAATATCTGAGTCCTGAGTTATCTCAGATTTTACTTTCTTACCAACTACTTAAGATATTATGGCCAAAATTTAATGCAGCATTGATTACAGAGTACAGGCATTTTAATGCTCTGTCAGAAGATATTTTAGCCTTTGGAGACAGCTAAGTCGGTCGAGATTTTCTGAGTAAATGCTGGAAAATCTGTCTTTAATGCTTTGTACGCTGTGTCTTGGACTTGTCACCTGTGATTGTGACTGTTGCTTGTGGTGAGCTCAATGGTCCTGCTGAGTTGGCTCAGCCTCTGCCTCTTCCCTGTAGATATTTTTCCTCAAAACTGTGCCTGCGCATGATGCTTATTTGCCTGTAGAAATAGCGCTACTGATTCTGGCCTGACAGAACTGTTTGTGTTAAATTTCTCCAGGCATCCTGTGTGGGCAGTTGGTGTGCTAGGATTGCACCCAGAGTTTCATCTGCTTCTGTAAATTTGAAGAAGTTAGGTGGTGTATCAAACAGATGGTCAACTTCATTCATTAGGAAAAACAGGTTCTCCACCCTGTCATACATACTCTGCCCTGTGGCTGGCCCTGGCTCTGCTGAAGTGCTGGGTGGTTGTGCAATCTCTGCCACTGCATGGGCATCAATCCTCTTGTTGTAATTGTCCAGGGTGAGCAGTCTTCCTACACTGCTTAAGATGCTGGGGAGGCCTCTGTTCTGCAGAGTCACGAATTTTTCCAGGAATCTATTGATTTCAGTTTGCATATCCTGGGTCCTCCTCTCCAATGTTCCAACCAAGTTTCTCAATGTAATGACTCTCTTTGCTACAGCAATTGCTTCTGTCCTGTTAGTGATTCCCATGACAGCTAATTGAGAGCTAGTCTTATAGTTCAGAGTGTTGATTATCCTTGTAGCAGTTTCTGGCATGTGTCCAAGGCTTGCCCTGGCTCTCTGAATTTCTCTGTTTGCTTTGGTGATGAGCACCATTTGTTCATCCATGGTCTCAATATATTGCCACTGTTTGGCAATGGACCTCCCAATGTTGCTCCACAACACTGCTTTCATATCAGCTGTCACCCTTTCTAGTGCAAGCTCCTTCTCTAGTTCAGCAATTCTCTTCTTAAGAGCTTTCACCTCTCTGTCCTTAGCTGCCTCATTCTGCTTGCTCCTGTCAAACCTTTCATTTACCTTAGTCAAGGTTTTCTTAAGCTCATCCAGCTCTTTCATTTGAGATTCCATGGCTTGGATCTCAGCTTGCAGCTTTTGCATGTCTAAGCTAGCAGCCTGTTCTGATGTTGTAGTTGTTGCTGCTGTGGATGGTGCTGTAGTTTCTGTTTGCTGAGGAGGAGGAGTAATCTTGGGAGGGGTTTCCTCAAGATTTATTATGACAGGAGGAGGCTGGGAGGGTTGGCCCTCTTCTCTTTTCTTCAGGGTTTCTTGCAGTGCTGCCTTTGCAGCTTCAGTTTGTCCTAGCTGGTCCTGAGTCCTGACCAGCTCTTTATATAAGGACACCAGCAGATCTGTAGCATCCTTCTCTTGCCTTTGCTGGGCAACTTCATCTGTCTGTGGATGGATGGTGGCCGGGAGTTTGATCTTCTTTCTTAGGGCTGCCATGTCTGCATCCCTTATCTTCAGGAGCTCTTGGATGCCTTTGACATCTTTAGGGTCATGCCCTATCTCTATGATTACCTCTTCCAAGGACTTGATCCTATTGTCCTTGGCCTGTGATGAAGCTCTTTCTAACTCCAGCTGAGAAGCTGTGTTGTCCAGGCTGCTCTTTAATTTGTAATTCTCCAATGTCTCATCTGCCAGGGAGGCATACACCATTTCCCCAGTCTGCTTATGTAGTTCAATCTTGTCCATGGGGTGTATGTCTTTGGCAAGAACCTCCATGTTGGTTCTTAGATAGTCTGAGGTGGACTGAGGCTGCAAAGATGTAGGCATGAAGTGGCTCATTATCATTTTGCCTTCGCTCACATCGAAAGCAGACATGAGTCTCTGCTGGTTGCTAGGAGCTAGGTTTAGCAAGTGATCATATAGCTGCACCTTTATGGGATCACTCCTCCTTTTTATGTCAATGAATTGCTGTTTTATACTCGACTGTCCCTTTCTTGTTTGACTGGAGGAGCTGACCTCTCCTCCCATTGTCATGTCATGTCCTCGCTGGGATGAGCTGGCAGAAAGTTCTCCACTGGGTGGGCCCATACCCATGGCTTGCCTTACTGCAATGTCCTCCTCTTGGGAGTCATTCAGTCTTTGTCTCTTCTCTCCCCTGATGAAAGATGAGGTGTGGGGGGTCTCTCTCTCCCTTTTCCTTGTCACATCCTCCTTTTGTGGTGTTTGGAGGACTGATGTGTCAATATTGGTGTCTGTCCTGGGAGGCACATTTGTTTGAGGCTGCTGCTCAGTATTGCCAGGTTGATCTGTCCCTTTTTCCTGCTGCAAGGGCTGTTCACTGGACTGTGCTTTTTCTTGTTGCTGTCCCAGTTCTTGCTGTTCCATTTCCTCTTGCTGCTGTAGCAAGGTGTCCACTTGTTCCTCTGTCAATACAGGTGGCTGTTCCACCTGTTTACCTTTGTCTTTGCTTGCTGCCTGGGATGTCTTCTCAGTGGTTTGCTGCTGTGCTGCTGAAGATCCAGCAGCTGTTCCACTTTGCTTTCTGTAGGAGTGAGGCACCTGTGCACAAGTTTCCAAGTCAGTTTCCTTTTGTACATTCCTGGCTTCTTTCTCAAGCAATTCTACCTCAGTGAGTTGTTCTATTAGTGTACCCTCTTCCCAATCTAGTGCATTGGCATACTTTTCTATTTCCGGTTGTCTTTTATGTGCATAGTTGCCCAGTCTGTATCTAATTCTCCTGAGGGAGATACTATGATTGGGGTCATAAGGAATCCACTCAAAACTGGTCTGCAATCTGAGGCCTTCCAGCATGCTGTGTGCCTCTTTCCATCCTTCCTCTTTCTTGTTATACAGGAAGGAACCTAGCTGGCTTCTCACCTTCAGTTGTGATTTCTTGTTTCTACTCTGAAAATGAAGGTAATCTGAGTTCCCAAACTGCCTGAAATACTCCAAGGCAAACAGCCTCATGGGGACATACCTTGGCAACCTAAATGGGTTCATTTCACAGCCATATATCCTAATGACTGTGTGGTTCTGGTAGAGGTACCAGTTGCCAATATTGTAGGATTTGTTCAGATGTAGAATCCTCCTCATTTCATCGGTTAATCTAGGAGGAGGAGTGCCTTGCAGAACTGTTAGGGCCGAATGAACAAATAGATCAATGAACTCACAGTATGTATAGGGTGATACTGAGGTAAAATGAAACACAGAGGTCCAGAAAACAACTGATCTTGGGCTTCCTTGGGCATTGAGTGGCCTCAAAGGAACAGAGAAGGTAGCTGGCTGATAGAAAAGGAATAAATGATAGATATATGAGGAGTACCTGAACAGTCTCTCCCTTTTCAGATTCATGAACTGATCATGGATCTTCTCTGCTATGTAGGTTGCATAATCATACTGCACAGCTGGAGGCTTACCAGGGGCAAACATGGACAGCATTGCCATTATACTTTCATCTACATCTTCCAGCCCCCTGAACCCTAGGACATAGCTAATTAGGTCCACCAGCATTCTGCCCAACTCATTCAGATAATGATACCCAATAGGAGGGGTTCTGACTGTTTCAGAGCTTGGTGTGACAAACAGTTGGTTAATTTTGATGATCTGGTCACTGGACAGCTTGATCCCTGTGTTAATTAGATTCTGCATGGACAGAGGGGTCAATTTCTTGGCTGTATTGAAGTGCAGCATTTGGTTTATGCTCTCTGGGGTGATCTGGAACAGGACTAGGCCTGTGGGGCTTATGACTGCCCTTTGGCTGGGGTCATAGCATTCCTGGCAGCTGTAAATGAGCTCTGGCATTGGATTGACTTGGGGAAGGTTGTATATGGGCAAATTTGACTCCCAAATCCCCAAAATATCTGCTCCACTGAGGTGTTGGGCTCTTAGTTCATTCAGCATTAGCACATTATACTTGGTTCCCATGGGAAACCAATCCAGCATTTGGTAGTCCATGTCTCCCAGGGCTTTCCATGCTAGTTCTTGGTGAGGGGCATTGATGGGCTTAATGTTCAGTGCAATAGGGGTCTCCATAGCTGTTCAAGTTACCAGAATTGCAAATAGACAGGTGGAATGGTGAAAACACAGTCTGGAGGCAGTCTTCTGTGGAAACAGTTTGAGGTTTTGAGTGTTCAAGGGGAATTCTCTCAGTAGCAATTGAAATACTACTGGATTCTAGTGACAGAACCTCTCTGTGGTGTAACTGAACTCTCTGACAGGGTGAATTATGTCTATTAGCAACTCTGCCGGGAAAACGCAGAATTACAGAGGTTTAATGGGAATTGCGGGTTTCTAGAGCTCTGCAGGTGTTTCTTGGCCCTTACAATGATAATGCTGGACGAATGAAAGGGAATGAACGGTGCAAATATAGTTTTTATGGTTCTATTATCCCTGTGAGCAATTTTGAGCTTAATGAAGGTCGTATGGAGGGCGAAATGGTCTAAATACCTGTAATTCGACGAGCAGAGGTTGAAACACAGGTGCACAGGTGCTTTTTGAGGAGGTCGCCCGGGCCAATCGGCTGGTTGGCGAAAATTCGAGCTCAAACGGTCAAGCAGAGCGCTCAGTAAAAAACACAGTGAAAATGGTAAAAACACGGGAAAAATTGGTAAATATGGGTCATTTTACCATTTGGCGCTTTTTTCTGCTGACGTCAGCATGACGTCATTGGTGGGTCATGGTGAGGTGAGGTGGCAGCCCAGTCAGCAGTGAGGTGGGCCAATAACATAAGCGGGTACGGGCAGGCAACGACGTGGCGGTGAATTAGCGGCGGGTAGGTGGCGGTTAACGTGCAACGGTCACGGTTAAGGCTTTAACCGTCGCAGTCTCCCGGGGCGGTTAAGGTACGGCGCGGAGGATGTCAGAGCGGGCTCCGAGATGGTTTAACGCCCGACGCGTGGAGGAGGCGTGACAAGGCGCAACGTCACTTCCCCGGAAGTTAACGTGCGGTCACGGGAGGCGCTCCGATATTGCTGTAGGCCGTCGGATCTGGTGGGCTTGATCCGACGGCTGGCGGAGGGGTAACATGCGCCTTTGATATTATGGGCGGAAAAATCAAAATTTGTGGGTTTTATGTGGGTTTTTTCAAATGTTTTGATTAAACCACAATGCGGTAGAATTGGGAAATGTGCCAGAGGCGGGCATTTGACCTTTGCAAAGGTTTTATAGGCAAAATGGGTTCGGAAAGTGGGTTTTAGCAATGCAGAGGTGATTTGAAGGCAAATTGACTTGCAGCAAAGGGGAAATGGGTGGAATAGGTTCACCAAAGTGGCCAGATGCCATTTGGTCCCTTTTTGAAAAATACACGGCTATTATGCCTAGGGGAGGGAATATACATAAGATTTGGGATTTTATACACCTTAGTGTTAATAATATTAGGGGTGGGGTAAGATAAGGGAGGTTACATAGTAGAATTAGGAGTTAATATGGATGAAGGAGGGGAATTTAGAAAGGGGGTGTTAGTGATGGAGTAGAGAGGGAAAGAGAAGAAGTTAGTGATGCTCTTTGCTGTAATTTCATGGAATTCACCACTTTGTTTGCTGATAGATCAATTGCCTTGGCAAGAGACCTATTGATACTTGTGTAATGGTGATCATATTCTTTCTGCAACCACAACTGCCTACCCAACTATTTTGCCTAGCATTTTTTGTTTCTTCTTGGAGGGGCACTTGAACTTGCAACCCTCAATTGCCTTTTCTTTTCTTTGGCTTTTTCCTCTTTTCTCTCTATCTACTTCTACCCTTATGTCTTCCAAGGTCCCAGATTAAACTTTTGGGAACCTTTGCTTCTCTACCTGAACTACTTGTCTGCCAAGATTAAGCTGTTTGGACAGACCTTTTTCTCTATTCTACAACTCAAAATTGAAACATGGCATGATCCAGATTAAACTGTTGAATCATCCACAAAAATTGAAATAAGGTCCTCAATAGTTGAAACACTTTACCCAGCTCTTGCTTTCTAGGAAATATGGGATCTTTGGGATACCAAAGCAGAGCATATTTGGCTTTTCTCTTGCCAATCATGAAATATGAAACCTATTACTATAGGTATCCAACACCTGGTAACATATAAATTCAACTATTGTTGCAAGGTTTAATAGAAGGAATGATGGTTTGGTTCAAGCCAGATAACCACTTCTACTATGTTTCACTCTAGACATGCATGAACACCCTCAGACTATAAGGCTTTAGACCACCAATGCTCACAGTTTATATATTTAGGTGAATAGATACACAAGAGCATGTGATGGCCGGCTGCAACTAGTACAGAAACCTGCAAATCTAATCTATTAATGCAAAGACAGGATGATAACTCTCGTGCATTAGATAGAAAGAAACTTGAGTAACCTATTCAGTGATGCATTCAATATTCCAACACAGAGATAAGATGACAGTTATCTAGTGCTAAACATTAAGAGATCAAGAACACAACACATCAGGTACAAGCTTAGAACAGAGGAAAATGGACAGTGAGCGGTTAACAGCAAAAGAAGCTTGTATTGCTGAAAATGAAGATGAGATGGTGCAAGTGACAAAATGTCTACAGTCTCCAGAAGTTGAACCTTACATCAAATGAGAACCCTGATTACATCTTGCTCCTGGATATTTATAAGTTTTCGTTACAATGGCACTTGGCCGTTTAGGTATGGAGGGGTCATAATTGACCACCAATTGCATTTAACTGCCTGATGGAGTCTTTGGATGAGGTTGCTTGGTTCACTAGGTGAATTTGATCTGTTCAGGTGTTGCGCTGTCCTTTAGGCGGTTAGAGTGCTCGTACTAGTGGAGTCCATGACTGATAAATTCGGTTACAGAGTCGTGCTATGTCCTTTTCTCCTTTGGCCATGCTTTATGTTAAATATGGTTGTTGGGGGTCTGACTGTTGTCAGTCAAGCAGAGCGGGTTATCTCCTTCCTCGGTCAACAGAATGGACGTGGGACATAGAGTGCATGGGTAGGTGGACAATTTGGGTGAGCGAGAAAGATGACAGTCAGATCGGGGAGATGAATGGCGGAGATGGATCGGTGAAAGCTATAGACTGAGGTGGGAACGGGGCGAGTCAGTGTCGTTGGATCTTTAGCGGACAGATCAGACGGTCATTCGGCGACAGAGTTGCACGAGCATTTTAACGGGCAAGGATGGTTTGGTCGGGCGGTAACGGTTTTCATCGCACTGCTTTCGGGGGCTAAGTGGTAATGGCTCCGGTTCATGTGATTCCACTCAATGAGCAACACGTAGCAGCGGATGAGAGAGAAAAACTGCACTCATTGTACGCTATCACTCGATCAAGTTTTCTGCGCGATGTATGCGAAGATCGTCAGATCTCGCGGAGATGATCTGACGGTGGAAATTGGTTGAGTGGGTCACCTTTATCGGGTGTGATGTGGACCATTAGATTGTCGGGGAATGATGAACGGCAGGAAAGTGATGAGGGGTTTATGAGCGCATGAGGGTGTATGGGTAAGGTTTTATGGTTGGTTTAACTTTGCGCTCAGAGCTGGGGCCAAAGGAGACTTTGTCAGATTTTAGAAGGTTTATTTAGGGAATGGGAAAGGTTTAGACGTGAGCAGGGTGAAGGAAGAAAGGGAAAAGTGACCAATGTGATCCCCCTTTGGACACAACCAAACAGACCATGCTTCTTTCTGACCTTAGAAATTCACCGTTGCATAGCAGAGCTAACACTGGCTCCTTCTGGGGATGAAAGCCTCCCTGTGAGGTTTCAAGAACAGTAGACCACTACCTTTCATACAAAAATGAGATCAACAATATTTCCTAGTGTTCCATTAGGCATGGAGTCTAATTAAGCCTATGCTAAAACTTGTAAAAAGAACATATTTACAATGCTGAGGCCTAAAGGCCTTAATTAACATAAACCTTCAAAAACTGCCCATTGACTGGGCCATCAAAAATTGTTTCTCCTTCCATACTGTGCAACATGAAAGTGTTGTTCTCCTGGACCTGAGCAATGACAAAAGGTCCAATCCATAGAGCATCAAACTTCCCATGATTTCCTTTCTTTTCCTTCAGTGCATCCCATTTAAGAACCAAGTCTCCAATTTGAAAATTGTCCAACTTTGCCTTTCTGTCAAAGGCTTCCTTGATTCTCTTTTGATGTGCTGCAAACTTTTCAATCAATTGATCTTTGATTTGATGCACTTCAGCCAAGTCACTATCCTCCTTGCCATGTCATTTCCCTCATTCTGCCCTTCATGCAAGAACTTGGCCATAGGGAGGGTCAACTGGATTGGGAATTGTTGCACAAAAATTGTCACCATGACATTCTGCAGTCTGTGTGAGTCCATCACCACTCATACATACCTCCTTTGCAAGTCTTAAGCCTCATCTCTTCATGTCAAACCTTGAAAATGAGAGAAAGACCGTAAAAATATCTTAAACTCTGGTTCCGCACTTTCTCCTAGCAATACCTGCAGTACCGCACCTAATGGTCATGTCCCCTGTGAACCTGACTGCTCTATCTCTATGTAATGGGTGTGGACCCCTGTAAAAGTAAAAAAGGTGTGAGTACATTCTTAAAAACTCACCTTGGGTCATTTCTGGACGCTTCTAGAAGGAATCTTGCGCTGGCAGGTTCGCTCCAACTTGGTTCATCCATTTCATAACTAAAGGAGCTAACCCCATGATATGAGGTGCTTATCCATTTGAAGGAGGACTTATCCCTTCATTGGTGGACCTGCAACTTCCTTCCTTTGCACTATAAAATGAGGCATTGGGCTGGTTGTAGGGGAGGTTGAAAGTTGAAGATTTTTTAGGGTAAATGTTGCTGGAACTTAGTCTTCCTTTTCGAGCTTTTGAGAGGGTAGATCACATACCTTTTGATCTCATTTGCAAGTGAGTGAGGCTTGTCAAAGTAGAGGAGATTCCTGCTTGGACCCTGGAAAGAGCTTGTACAACATCAAGGCACCAAGGTTGTAAAGTTCTTTTATTCTTAAAGTTAATACAATCAAGTTTATTTTTCTCAATAAGTTGTCTTTAATGGTTTATTTTATGAGCTCCTTGATCTTCATAATGAACATGATTTATTATATTAGCTATGCAGGTGTTCTTTGATGTGTGTTTGTTTGTGATTGTAGGTTGCCAAAAGGAAACTCTTTGAAGTTGTTGGAGCAAGGCTGCCACAAACTAGCATTGGACTTAAGGTAGGGTCTATTACACCTCTTAGTTTTTATTTATGAATCATAATATGTTTAGAGAAAAGTAGATTTGCTTGTCTTGCTTGTTGCTAGATATCTGTTGATACTAGGGAGATCGGTCTTGTCAGCAAGAACGATTTATCCGGCCAACAAATTGGCGACTCCACTAGGGATCGAACCCAAAATATCTGGTCACATTACAACACAGAGCGGTACCGCACCTGGTTCAACAAGGAGCCTGCGAACCCTGTCAAAAGTTTGAAAAACCTAAGATCCTTTCGCCCAGTTAGGTTTAGGTTTTGTCTATAGCTGTTAGTTCATGCCCAGATCTACATATGTCTTGTCAAAAGTTCCTTGTGAGTTAGGTTCCATTGGCATTCTTGTTTTAAGTGATTTTCTAGAAGTTTTGCTTGTCCGGATCGATTTTTTGCTTGGTCTTTGTAGTGGCTCAGAGATTGGAAGCCTTAGAACCTTAGATCACCCTGGTATCTATGGTCTTCTTGATGAGTCTCACTGGTTTATGAAATCTGTCTTTGGATCTCGTTTTCTCTTTGCAAAACTTTGAACGAACTTGCTTGTAAGTTTTGAATTTCATTTTTTATAAAAACATAATTGGGTGTTTTTGATTAGTTTGTTTTTCTGAACGAATTGATCCTTAGTTGACTGAATAACTAAGTAAAACATCCTCAAAAACGTTTCAAGTTTTTTTTCAATCCGTTTTGTTTTAGATCTCAAGATTATAATTTTATAGTTTTGAGTTTTTTCTAAAAATTATAGAAGCTTGTTGAAAGATTTGTTTTCAATAGTTTAGAGTGTTTTCAGGAAATCTTAAAAGCTCTCTTGAAAGAATTGTTTTCTGTAGTTTTGAGTGTTGAAAAAGAAAAGGGATTTTCTGTGAGCATAATTAGTAGTCTCGTTTTTGAGTTCATTGGAAAAGACAAAAAAAAAAAAATTTCTTTTCAGTTGTATTTTGAAGGAAAGATTTGGTTTTCAAAGCATTGCATTCTCAACTCTTCCTTTAGCTAGGAATTCATTGAAAGAAAAAGGAATTGTTTATCATCTTAGGTGCATTTTTTAGTGTTTTGGAGTCGAGTCTTCACACCATAAAGTTGCATCTCCGCACCTATTGACTTAAGAAACAACCAATAAAAATAACGCTTAATTAAAATCAATCTAGTAATCTTTTTATTTTCTAGGGCTCTTATCACCAACATAGCTTAGGCTAGTATCTTGGAGTAGGGAGTAGTTAACTCTCCAAGATAGTTTAAACAAACAAGTAGCTGTATCTTGCAGTAGGGATAAATTCAATTGTAATTGATATAATCTGGGAAGCTCCTCTTATAGGAGTCAATCACGAGATCATGTCTGAACCTTTGAGACAATCAAGTCTGTCTCATTGGGAAAGATAGAAGATTTACGCGTATTACAAACGGTAAACCTCGGATTAACCATTGTCGAGGAGCCTGGGGTCACTTGTTGGTAAACCTCGGATTGATCATGTCGAGGAGCCTTCAAGGGGATTGAGCTTGTTACTCTGCCCTTGCGCGTAGGTCGGATCGTAGACTGTTCCCCCAGTTATATTTGTTATTGTTGGTGACCTTAGTGACCATAATCTTAGGATTCTTTCCCAAGGTGACGGTGAAGGATGGGTCTCACTGTACCTGGAGCAGACGTCGACTAGACTCACTTGGACTCTCTAGGAGTTCTCTCCACTCGAGATGGTTTTGTGGAGAAACTTGTGCCAGTCTGTTTCATTAAACAGGTTGTCGGGGTAACTGTTCCAACTGCCATTTCTGTATTGAATTATGCGACGTTGGATTTCATCACCAACTAGTGTTTTCGGTACAGAAAGTTATTGTTTGTGTGTGGTTTGATCTCTTAGATTTTTTACGTGTGTGCTTCAAATTGTTTGGTTCTTTAGAGACTTTAGGTGGTTTTATTGAGATTTTCTTTGTTTGTGTGTGAAGTAATTAAATATTTAATCGTGGTTGAATTACCGAGACAATCCTGTAGACTTCGGGGGCAACCTCCCGAATTTACACCAAGTCAACTTGAAGGGCTACGAGCTCTTGTTACACCTAGTGACAGTAGAGTTGGGTCACCGGACGCCGAAGAGTCTTCGTTAATTATACATCCTGATTATCAAGTTCAAGCAACATAATATATTTTCGAACTGATTTCATTTTCCAAAGTTACTGGTAGTATTACTCCTACTAGTTCATTAGCCGAACAACCTGAAATCTCTGAACCTAAAACTGAACCTATTGCTACTCCATCTTTAGGATTTGCTTCTCCGGCTTCTAGTGGTTCTTGTTCACCAAGGATAGAAAGTGTTATTACCCAAAATATTCCTTCTGGACTCATTTCCATTGAAGAACTTGTCATTCCGGACGAAGATATAAACCTCCCTGAAAATCAACCAGCTATAGAACTTAGGGAGCGTGAATCAATCTTCTACAGTCCAATTAGAGGTGACGCTTGGTATATATCGTTGACGAACTTTTTAGAAAATCCGGGTCTTGCTTCTTCACCACCTCGAATTCCTTTCCATCCAACGCCCAGAGGTTATTATCCTCCTTTGAATATGTCGAGACAGTCATCCTTGTTTTCTTAGAAACCAGAAACATTTTTACATGGCAGTCCTTCTGTTCCTTCTGGGCATCAATCACTATCTGGTACTTTTTCAGGAGCATCCCCTCAACCAATTGAATATGTGATATCAACTGGTAATAACGGAACTCAACCGTCGAGTGTAGAAGAAATCCTTATGATGTCTGGTACTACTCCAAACGCACAACCTCAAGGTAGTCAGATACCGCCTGGGGGGCAGCCGCAAGGTACTCAAATACCGCCTGGGGGGTAGCCTCAAGGTAGTCCATTACCGCCTGGGGGGCAACCTCAAGGACAGTACGTCCCTACGGGACAGTACATTCCTCAAGGTCAACCCCAGACGCAATATACACCTCAAGGTCAACCCCAGTATCAATATGTACCTCAGAGTCAACCCTAGTTTCAGTATGTGCCTCAAGGTCAGTACCAACCTCAACGTCAGTACCAACCTCAAGGTTTCCAACCACCTTCAAGTCAACCATTTGTTCAAGGAACTGGAAATGTACCATATAATTATCAACCCTACACTCAACCCGGTTATGGTCCTCAATATGCTCAACCTTTTATGGGTCCATACCCCGGAATGAACGTGGTGTGGGATTCATCTCAACAGATTTCGCAACCCAGTGTGCAGTTTTCATCTCAATCTGGACAGCCTTTGGTTTCTGGTTCAACCCAGCAACCTGTCCAACCTACTACTCAAACTTCTACACCTGGGGTAGTTCATCAGCCTGGGCCTAGTTCACCTCGGACTCCGCCTCAAACGCCTGCTGTAACTACTGCGGCTTCTGTTCAATCCACCCCACCTACTTCTGGAGTATCAGCAGCTCCGGTTTCTACTATTCCTGTATCAACTCCTCAAGCCTCTTTACCTCAGTCTGGACCCACAATCCAGACTTCGGTTCAGATGCCTGTAGGACAACCTGGGCCAAGTACGGTTGTCACAAGTCAACCACAATTTACTTATCAACCGTACCAGGGACAGTACCAATACAGTCTTGTTGTGCAAAGCCCTGTTTATCAGTATCAACCATACCCTGGGTATACTTATTAGCAACCTCAACAACCCCAGTATGGTCCGGTTAATTCTGGTTTTCCAGGAAATATCCCAAATGCAAATCCAATTCCAAGTTATCCTGGATATCCTCCTCCTGGGGCTAGCCTTATGACCCCAAGTTTTCGGGATCCGAACCATCAGCTACCATTTATAGCAACTTTGGATTTACCTGACTTGTCGTGCCTTACGAACGATCCCATTAATTATCTTCCGTTTTGGTCGCCAATGCTGAATAAGTTGCCCAGTGATATACCAAAGTTTGAGGGGAAGTCAGGAGAAGATCCGTCTAATCATGTGATGACTTACCACCTCTGGTGTGCATCTAATTCCATTATAGATGATTCAATTCGCTTACGTCTCTTTCAACGCACTTTAATTGGCCTTGCTACCAAGTGGTACATTGAGTTGCCACGAGGCTCTTTTTACAGTTTTAGTCAATTAGCCACTTCCTTCCGAACTCATTTTCAATTGCCTGTCCGATATGAAAATGGCACGGAATTATTAACTTCATTAAAATAGTCAACGTCCACATACATTTCAGAACACATTCATGAATGGCGACGTCGATGACGTTTAGTGAAAATTTTTGTCCCATACCAAATTTTGGCAGAATGGTTTGTTAAATCATTATTACCTAAAATAACTGAGGATGTAGCTAAGGCAGGAGTTGTTACTGAAGAGCAAGTAATTGCTCAAGATCAGTACCTTGACCTTGTTTATACACAGTCAGGTACTTTACACGAGAAAATCCCCGACCTTCCGAAACAAAATCAAATAACTGTAGCTCCTTCAGGGTTTCATGCCATTGACGGTATGATTGGTACTGTTAATACCAAAAGTAAGAAGAAATATTCCAAGAATTCTTCTCCTATTATAACTTTACCAGATTCCCCGACGGGAGATTCTTCTGCTGAAATTCCTGCCGATGTCCATGTCGTAGAATCATCTACGGCCAAATCAAAATCTGGCGGTAAGAAGAAAGGCAAGAAGAAAAATAAACAAAACTCAAAAGAGAAATCAGATAAAACTGAATCTACTGACGAGAAACGTAAACCTCGCTATCCTTGTCTCATCTGTGATGAGGAGCATTTTACAAGAGATTGTCCACATCGTGCTGAGGTTGCGAAAATCGTCAAAGGTTCTCAAACGCCTGCTGTCTTGAAGGATCCTTTTCCTAGTCAAGATAGTAAGATGATAGGTTCTTCCTCAAATGCCTCGGAAGAACCCATAATGATGATGTCCCATGTTAGGATTGCAACACGATCGTAATATTATGGAAGTAAGAGTCCTATTGGTGGTAAGGACGCAGAATCTTCTAATTCCAACCCATCAACCTCACCTCCTTCTGGTTCCGATCCACTACAAATCGAGAAACCTAATCCAGACTTAGTAATCAAACCGCCTGCTAAATGTATACTTCGAAAGTCAACTTTCAATCCACATGCGAGAGCTGCTCAGAACTATAACATTGTTGAAGATTTAGTTGTTTCTCCTTCAGCAATGTCGGCTTTGGAGGTGCTGTGATCATGTCCAGCACAGCGTAAATTGCTATTGTCGGCTATAGGAGTTGTTGATCTTCACAACTCGAACCTTATAATCTTCGATTTGGAAAATAGTACACCTCGTCTACCTAATCAAATGGCTTTCTAGATTCCAGTGTTAGTCAAAAACAGACCTTGCTTTAGGACTATGATTGATGAGGGAGCTTCAACATGTATTATGTCGATACAGTGTTGGAAAGCACTTGGTTCTCCTACACTTAATCAATCCCTGACGATTCTAAAAGCCTTTGATGGCTGAGGGTTTCATCCTTATGGCATTTTGCAGGACTTACCTATAGGGGTTGAAGGAAAAACTGTTAATCTAGATGTGGAGGTGGTTGATGCCCCTCTGGATTACAACCTTCTTTTGGGTCGTAGTTGGTCTTACGCGATGACTATTGTTGTTTCATTGGTCTTTCGGCTTATTAAGTTTCCACATAATGGAAAGATCGTTACAATAGATCAGTTAACTTACTTTTCATCCGACCCATCCTCTTCTGAGAGTATTCAACATGTTGGTAAAACAACTATCCCTTATAAGGATGTTGGGGTAGGTTTAGTTAAAGATTCTGGTTTACTAGGAACTTTTTCATTTCCTCCTCCCAATGTATCGCCTTCTTTTGCAACTATTCATATGATTTCGTCAAACACCATTGCTTTTGATGATCCTTGGATCGTTCCATCCGATTCCGAGGTGGACTCTTTTGGTGATGCCATGCCTTTGAGTCCCTTTGAGGTTGCTTATCAGGCTGTACAGTCATTTTCCGACTCTAGTTCAACCAATTTTGATCCAATGAATGTGATCCATGGAGAATCACTTTCAATATCAACCTCAGATTCAACAACATTTTCCGATCCTGTTCATACTGATGAGCAGATTCGGGAACTCTTGTCTGTTGATGATTTACCATGGGAAGATCTTCATCATCGATCTTCGTTTTTACCTGAGCTTGATCATTTTGAAAATGATTTTTCATCTATTTTTACTGCTGATTATGTCAAAGAACCACAGAATCCATTGCAACATCCTGATTCTGAGCAAAATTTAGCAAATATTTCTCGAACGGTTCCTATTGACATTTCAGTCAAACCTAGAATTGTTGAAAACATTCATATAGGTGCTTCTTGTACGGACGATGAAATCCAAACATATAAAGCCCTATTTCAAGAATTCCGCGATGTGTTTGCCTGGTCATATGAAGAAATGTCAAGAATCGATCCGTCAATTGTTGTTCATGAAATCAAAACTTACGTGGATGCTAAACCTGTCCGGAAATGTTTGCGTCAGATACACCCACAAAAGTTGCTGCTATTAAAGCAGAAGTTGAGAAATTACTTTGAGCAGGTTTCATTTATCCAATTCCTTTAACGGATTGGGTATCGAATATTGTTCCTGTTAACAAAAAGCAAGGGACAATAAGAATATGTATTGATTATAGGGATATTAATCGAGCTTGTCCTAAAGACAATTATCCAACCCCCTATATCGATCAAATTATCGACGATTGTGCCGGCAGTGAAATTTTCTCCTTTATGGATGGCTTTTCTGGTTACAATCAAATTAACATTCTACCTGCCGATCAACCAAAAACGGCTTTCATTTGTCCATGGGGGACATTTGCTTATTGCAAGTTACCTTTTGGATTGAAGAACGCCGAAGCAACTTTTCAAAGGGCTATGTCTTATGTGTTTCATGACATCAAGCACATTTTGTAGCCTTATCTCGATGATTTACCTGCCCATTCATTACGTAGAGCCGATCATCTCACTCATTTACGAGCAATATTTATGAGATGTAGGCATTGTAGAATTACGCTGAAATCCACACAAATGTGTTTTCTGTATAGAAACGGATCGTTTACCAGGATTTGTTGTATCGAAAGCCGGCATTCGTGTCGATCCCTCAAAGGTCGAAGCTATTGTTAAATTACCTCCTCCTTCGACTCTTCTCCTACTCCAAAGTTTGCAAGGGAAAGAAAACTTTTTACGTCGTTTCATTCCTAACTACGCCGAGATAACGAAAGGTTTTACCAGGTTGTTGAAACAAAACACTCCATTCTTTTGGGATGAGAAAGCTGACAAATTTTTTGATGCACTTAAACATGCGTTGACCCATGCACCGTTATTGCATCCTCCCAACTACAACCAGGATTACTTCTTGTACCTCGCCGCTTCTCATTCCACCATTGGGATGGTCTTAGTTCAGGAAGATGAATTCGAGAGTGAACATGTGATTTATTATCTTAGTCGAACTCTAAATCCGACTGAGTTAAAATATTTTCATGTGGAGAAATTGGCCTTGACAGCGGTTCAAGTTGTCCAACGCTCTGACTGTAACCCTATGGCGTATATTTTGACTAAACAATTGATAGGGGGAAAGTATTCCAAATGGATTGTCATCCTACAGGAATTTGACTTGGAGTTTGCAAAAGCCAAGTCAAAGAAATCTTTGGTTTTTGTGGAACTGATGTGTGACTTCCCGCGTACTGATACTGAAAATGTGGCGAAAGAACCCATTGCGGATGAATCCTTGTTTCTTATCAGTACTCTTGATCCATGGTATGGAGATATAATTGTCTATCTCCAAACCCAATCTTTTCGGCCTGACATCTCACGATCTCAGCGAAGGAAAATACGTTTCCAATCCCAACCATCCAAAATTATTGGAGATACACTTTATCGTCGTGGGGCAAGTTCTGTTTTCCGACGTTGTCTAACTCACGAAGAAGCTGAAAAGGTTCTTAATGACTGCCACTCTGGAGCATGTGGCGGTCATATGTCTGGGTATGCCACAGCCCAAAATATATTGCGCGCTGGCTATTTCTGGCCATCCTTATTTAAAGATTGTATCAATGCAGTCCGGAAATGCCACAATTGTCAAATGTTTGCTCGTAACATGCGTGCTCCACCTGCTCCTCTCCACCCTATAATTACCGTCGGTCCTTTTGCAAAATGGGGTATCGATTTTATTACATGTAACCCTCACTCGGCCGGGGGGCATGTGTACATCATCCGTGCGGTAGATTATTTTACCAAGTGGGCCGAGGCGATGCCTACATTTTCGGCAGACGGCAAAACTGTTGCGATTTTTGTTTTCAATCACATAACTGCTAGATTCGGTGTTCCTCAAGCGATTATCACTGATCATGGAAGTCATTTTCGAAACATCATGATGATTGAACTAACATATCAGCTTGGCCTGCGTCACGATAGTTCTACTCCATATTACCCACAGGCAAATGGTCTGGTTGAAGCAATCAATAAAGTTCTAGTCACTATGATCCAACGAATCATTGGGATTCATAGGTCGAATTGGCATAACATGTTATTTTCAGCGCTTTGGGCATATCGAACCTCAGTAAAAACATCAACAGGTTTCACTCCCTTTCAACTGGTTTACGGTTTGGAGGCAGTGTTACCCATTGAATGCGAAATCCCGTCATTGCAAATAGCCATAGAATTACTACCAGCCACTTCCGAAGAGGAGAAACGTTTGTTGTACTTAGCTCAGTTAGATGAGAATCGACGTGATGCTGCATTAGCTATCGAGACTCATGCCAAAAGAATTAAAGCTCAGTATGATCGAAATGTTACACCCCGCAATTTTTCGGAAGGAGATCTAGTCTTACTTTACGATCAAGCAAACGATAAGCTAGGGGCTGGCAAATTTGTACCTATGTGGCATGGTCCGTATATTGTTAAGCGAAAGCTGGCAAAAGGGGCCTATGAATTAGAAGATTTTGACGGTGTCTCTTTAGGTAGACCTAGGAATGGGCTTTATCTAAAGAGATATTATGCTTAAAAGATTAGTGTGGAGATTTTTGAGAGTAGTTTCTTTCTAGTTTGGTGTGTTTTTAGACTAGGAATGCGTGCTTAGTTTAGAGAGTGTTTTCATCATTATTCCTGCTTATCTTGATTTTACTCTTGATATTGCAGATGTCGACGCCTCTCCAAACATACATCGGTTTTGCTGATGGCGCTTGTCGTAGTACACGGAACATTTCTTCTGCAGCTTGGGTTATCTATTCACCCTCTGATGAGTTAGTATCTATGCATGGGATAAGCCTCGGTCAAACAACAAAAAACATTGCAGAATACAGTGCAATGATTGAGTTATTATATGAATCCATTTCATTTGGGATTCGGAGTTTGATTGTTAGGTTAGATTCTGAACGCATTGTATTACAGCTTAATAGAGTTTATGCCATTAGAAATCTAGTGTTATTGAGATTATTTTTGAGAGTTCGTCTCTTGGAACATGAATTTGATTACATTGAATATCAGCATATTCCAAGATATTTAAATACATTAGTAGATGCAGTTGCTTCTCGAATGTTAAATAGACATTTGCATTAAATCAAGACAGTAAATTTAAAAACATTCCATAACATGTTTTACAAGATAACCAGTAATAGTGATATAGCATAGCATAGGAGTGTGTCAAATATACATCGTCCTCGATCATAGGTTGAAAAACACCTTATGATCGGCAAAAATGATAGTACAAAAAGGTACAAAATGAGTCTACAAAGGCGATCATCCTATCACTGGTGATGATCACGATAAGACACCACTGCTCAGGCCACCCTACAAAGGAACCTCCTAAAAGGTCCTGGGACCCCAATCACATAGCGTTGTAACCTAAGAGGAATGTCATCTATGCTGGTCTCTGGAATATCTACTGTCAAGCGCTCTAGATGACTCTCCAATTCGGCCAAGGTCTCTGTTGATGCATCCTATGGGGTCGGTGCCGTGGGAGCTGGGTGTCTTCTCTCATAGGGCTGGAGAGCGGCTGGTCGCCGTGGACCCACATCTGCATTCAAAAACTTTTTACTATCAGTTTTGGGGCGATTTAAAAACAAAACAAAAAATTAGTTAAAATCTAGAAAATGTTGAAAATGATTTTACCTGTATCATCCCATTGCTCTCCTAGTGGAAGAGCCATGTCTGGTGTTAGTCTCATGTTGCAACAGATGTTCATATTTCATGATTGACAGATTGAAAGTGCCAAATATGTCATACTTTGCATGCTGCAATGCTCCATATTTCCAAAAGAGGCCAAAGAAGAGGCCATGAAAGTGTGCCAATCTAAATGCCACTGTTGTATTCCAAATTTTGATGAGTTAATCATTTATAAAGAATACCGTTAAGGAAAGGCCAAACAGCTTAATCTTGGCCTCCCTAGGTTTCAATTTCTTGTTTTAGAATATAGAGAATCATTATCTGTCCAAACAGCTTAATCTTGGCAGATTTGTAGATAGGTAGAGAAACAAAGGAGCCCAACTGCTTAATCTGGGCCCTTGGAAGAAATAAGTGTAGATTTAGATAGGAGGACAGCGAAAAGAAAAAGGATAATCAGGGTCTACAAGTCCAAGTGCACCCATGCAAAAAGAAGAAAAATGCTAGGTAAGTAGGCTAGGTAAGTAGTTTTGTGGTTGCAGAATCAAGCTGTGTGATCCATTTCATGTTTTCAAAAGTTATATTTACTCATATCAAAATTATGAGGAAATTTCCCTTTGGAGGAGCTCAAGCGAGGCATGTCTAACTCCCCCTTCTTCTCATTCCCCAAATCACTCACTAACATCCCATTGAGGACCTTGGGATCTGCCCAACCAGTCCTGTTATCACTTCATTTTTGTAAAGCACCAAGTCAAGCTTTGACTTTCTTCAGTGGAAAGAAGCCACATTTCTTGTGTAAAATCATGTCTCCATAGTCCATTTACTCCCTATGTCTAAGTTTCAGCTCACAAACTTAGCCTTTCCCCTACACTTCACCTCACCAATTCATATTAACTCCTAACTCTACTATCTAGCTCCCTAGATCATTTCCCTACCCCCTATTGTACAAAAACTATATAAAAGCCCAAAATATTACATATTCCTCTCCCCTTGGCATTATAGCCATATTTATCAAGTCCGAGAAATAGTAGTCCATCTGGGGCGCCTACTAACCCTTCCGTGTCCTAACCTGGAGTTAGTCTGACATCTGGTCACACTAATAACCATTTCCCCTAAGTCCTAACCCTACAATACTCATTTCCCGCCCTTATCCTAAGGTCATGCTTGTAAATATTTAACCCCGCTTGTATACAACCCAAAAACCCACTTTCCTAAAGTTTTCCCCCCCGCCGGATTAAAACAATTAAATAAAAAGCGTCGCGGGCCCCGTCCCTAACCCTCTGCCGCCTTGTCTGTCCCGTCAGCCGTCAGATCTGGCGCGCCCAAGATCTACGGTGGGCGGGTCTTTTTGTGCCCCGACATGCCGAGGGTTAGCGTCCGGGAGATGGGTGGTTTTCCCGTCGTACTCCCGCCACGCGTCGCCCTCCCGGTTGTGGCGGAGCCCCCTCCTCCGAAACCGCTTCTGCACAAAAGCGGTGCGACATGAAACCGGATACCGCCCTCCCCTGTGTGACGTCACCGCCACGTCTCCCCCATGACATCATCATCCTGCATCAGCCTCCTGCCACCGTGTCCTTGCCACATCATTGCCACGTCATCACCTCCACCCTACCGCCACGTCACCCGGCCGTACTGCTGACGTCACCCTGCCACATCACCACTGTACTGGGACCCACCGCTAACGTCATCGTCAAAAAGAAGCGAAGGGCGCAAATCGCAGCAAAGAGAGCCTGGAATGAAAATCTGAGGCAGTTTTTGATGCACGATTAGCGCTTAGCACTAATCTGCATCCCTAAGGGAAATAGGCCAAAATGGAAAGCCCTTTCATGGCTCGGCCACCAGCAGGCCCGAAAGTCATAAAATGATAAGAATTTCTTCGCGCAGGATTCAGAAAGGGGCAAAGACAGTTCTAAAGCAAGCAAAGGGCCGAACAACAACCATAAGAGGCCGATGGGACAGTTTAAAGAGTATCAGCGGTGAGAAAAGGCGCATATTCAGTGCCCAAGCATATCAGAGAAGCGGCAAAGAGTATCAGTTAAATGTTTTTAATGAAAATCTTTATTCCCAATGCAGGTGAACATTGAATGGCCTCCAACAAAGTCAAAGAAAACGATGGAGCTATATCAAGTCTCTCCCATCATAGTTAATGCACCTCAGAACCACTCAAGAGCATGGATAAGAACCCAAAGCACAGTTATGGCTAAGTGATCAGCACAGAGCCAGAAAGACAACGCATTAATTCTTTTTGATACAGCTGCCCCCAGCGCAGCTCGAAGATATTTTCTTGCATTTATTTCAGACATATGTTAGGTTAAAGACACTTATTACAGCAGATCTGTTTGAGATCTGATTTTGTAGATATTTTACTTATAGAACCACCCTAATTCACGGTTTAAGGGGTTGGTTGGTTGTATAGCTCCAAGAGAGACTCTCTCTGTATACTTAAATGTTTTACTTAATCAAAGACTGCTCAAAAGCTTGGAGGAATGACTGTTTGCTATGTGTTTAATGGTTGAAGGATGAATACAGAATTATTGTGCTGCAACATGACTCAATAAGTGTTTCCTACCTTTGTTTTCCATTGATATACCATCTAAAATAGCAGAAAGAATGAATAGTTTAGACTTGGTTTAATTGCCCTCTATGCTCAGTTTCTGTTGTTTCTTTATGTTTTCATCTGGATTAGTAATGAATATGAATTCCCTGTGGCTCATATTCCCCCTAATTCACTCATGTTTGACATTTATCTAGGGATTCTTCACTGCTCCTAGATAGAGCTCATTCACCTTCCCTCTGTTAAGCTGAACGAGAGATTCTTAACTGCCTCTCATTCCTTAGCCCTCATTCCATCCTTTTAAGCTTGAATAATTGTTTCATGTGCAGCTAGCTTGCTCCATATCCCTTTCTTATGACCAAGAAAATGCACCAGCAGTCCTACTCCTTGACTCCACGCCTAATGGTTCTAAAAATTTCATGTTATCCCTGCCTCTCTACTAGAAAGCATCATCCTTCCCACCAAAACTCAAACAAAACCCCTTATACTCAATAACTAGCCTAAAATCATCATCAAAAAAGCTAAATCCTAAAGAGAGAGCCCTCTCTGACTGCTGGTAGGCTAGGACCTGCAGTCCAAAGATTGGTTTGTGGTTACCTCGGCCGTATCCCTTTAAGGAGCTTTAGGGACAACCTGAGTGATAACATCTGGATCACCACGATAATATATCCCAGTGTATGGAAAATCCTGAATCATGAAAAGTTGGTTTTCCAACCAACGAAAATACTATGGAGGAAATCGAACAACCTCTGAACCCTCCTCGGGATGACGAGCCATCACTGCAACCCAACGCATAATCCTAGGCTCACGAGGAAGTCCATCCTCAACGGAAAGTTGTTGTGGGATCAAAATAGGAACCCTCTCTAGGCCAAAGCTCACAACTAAGTAACCATATCCAAAGTTATTTAGTTGTCCATTCTTTTCCCTAGTCAGTTGGCCCTTCAAGTTCGCCAACACAGCGTCACACCAGTTGAAGATGGTGCCTCGGTAACAGTCTACTACCATGCGCATTTGGGATCCGATAGCTAAATGTAATGTTGCGCTCCCGCAGAGTCTGGTGACAGTAAATGCGATCACTTTTAGTTCAGGACGGGAGATAGTCTTAACATCTATCCGTTTGTCCGCAGTTTGGACATTGCAAAACTCTAGTCGGAGACTAGCGACAGACTGGCCACCTGGCCTAGTCCCGAATAGAGATAATCTTTTGCCTCTCTTGGGAAAACCAGTCAAGAAGTATATGTCCTCTGGCTCGATTTCGAGCCAGTTGCCACCAATAATGAAACATTGGTCCTGTGTGCTCCACCTGTCCACCAGCCATTGCAGAAAGTCTACCTGAGCCCTCATGCCGGGTATGGCCCAGAATTTCAATAGTCCACATGCTCTTAATGCCTGTAATGAAGGTGGATGGAGTAATGCAGCTTGGTCCACATCTTCGTGTTCCCTTTCCCGCAAACAAGCATCTTGTGTATCTACATTGCAAAAAAGGTGGATTAGAACATTTCAATTCAAAACTTTTGGGGCAAAAATGGAAAAATTTGGACTTTCAAACCGTATTCCGCGGGGTTCGCACCCACCTAGTTAGGGACAGTGCGTAGTTTCGCACTTTTCCTTAGGAGCAGGTGCGGCACCCTGAATTTTCTCTGTGCACGGAAAAATCGGGGTTCGCAGGGGCCACATGGCGCACCTGCGGACCCCCCGCGGGCGATTTTTAATCCAAATTTTCCCTTAAAAATCAATTTTTAAACCCTAAAACAAAATTTCAAACGGTTGAAATGCAAGATTAGGTTGATGTGGATTACCTGGAGCTCTCGGTTTTCGTTTCCAACGGTCGGATTTTCCGCAATATCCACAGGAAGTTTCTTACCCAAAAGCTCTTTTTTCTTACTCTGAAGTCAAACGGTAAAAATGAATTTACAAAAGCCCTTTTTATAGGTTTTTTGAATAAATGAATTTTTAATTTGTTTATTTTCCACTTTAAAAAGGTAACTTTTCAATGCATTTTTACTTATTTTAAATAGGTATGAGTAATCTTTTGAGTTTTTGTGCAGAAAACAGGATTTTCAGGGATAATTGATCATTTTCGACAAAAAAACATTTTGAGTCCTCTTTACGCTCTTTTCTGACTCGTAAAATATGAAAAGATTGCCGAGTTTTTCTCTTTTTGAACTCGTTAAAACGGAATTAAAAAGACGGTCCACTTACAACTCTTTTCTGACCGTGTAAACATGAAAAGATTGTCGGACTTTTGTCGTTTCAAGTTTGATATTAGTAATAAAACAATGTGTCCTTTATCGCTTTTCTATTTTTTCGGATCAAGTCCACTAATTATGAAAAGTAATCCTTGATCGTAATGGTCAAGCGGTTCTCTCAAGTAATATTTTATACTTTTTCGGGCTTGCGAGACACAAATTTACGAAAAAGGACAACCATGGAGTTTTCTTAAGTTTTTCTTCTGACTCCCTAAAATTGAAAAACACCGAGTTTTTCCTATATTGGACTCGTTAAAATTTAACAGTAAAGGACTTGTTCAATTCAAACAGGAACGGACCACTCCTTCTTAGGGTTCAAATCTAAAGTAGGTTGAACTCATCCAAACGATGAGCTTATAACCAAGCAAATGTTATCCTCCTCAAGCTTGTCAAAAATAAAGAGGTACTTGCCAAAAATGGTGGGGGAAAAGAGAGAAAAATGAACCTGTTTGTTGTACTTTGTGTTTTAAAAAGCTTTCAATCACTCTTGAACACGACACTTTTTGTTCACCTGGGTTGGGAAATCCTTTGCCTAACAGTTAATCAAGCCACATTGAAAGTCTTCAGCCGGTTTCTGGGTATTAGCTTTGGGTCAATTGTCACCAAACCATCTGCAGTGTCGTTATGTGTTCAAGAGGTCTGTGCAAATAAACCATTCATCTGCAAAATATCTGTCATCCATCTTTGACCATCCCTGAGTTAGTCCTTGCCAAATATATTTCTTCAAACTTGATCTATGATTTCGTGTTGTGGGCTTGCCTATGACGGATCGCTTTCTATCGACTTCAGCTCATTATCTAGAAAGATGATCTAGAAATCATCAGTACCTTGGAATCTGCATGCCTCAATGGCAGGTTTCTCGCCTTCGACGACAAGTTGCATCATTGACCTTCGATCAAAGGATTCTGTGACATGTTTGACATCAACTCATTCATTCACATTTCATGGATTGTACTGAGTACTTTGAAAGCCATTGACATTACTGGTGGTTTCTCTCACACTTGTTAACAGTTTACACCATTGACTGGTAATCAAGTGGTTTCTACCATGTTCGACTTCGACACATCCATTCACATGGATAGAATCGTACTAGTTCGGGAAGTAGAAATCAAGACCATGGATCTAGTTTCCACCATCCAGGCTGCGAAGAATTTTGTTATTCATTATACAGTGGACTATTTGTAAACAGATGGTTGCGCCCATATTGTGTCTACATATGTCTATACTTGTGATGTATTACAAAATCATTCCTGTATCAGAACAGTTTTAGTTAGTTCTTAGTCAGTTTTGATCTGCGTATGGGAATGTCTACCTCAGCAATGATATTTTCGCATATATATATTTTGTATTGAATGTTTTTACAGGTTCTAACCAGGGTATCCATAGGAAGATCCTTGAAATCATAAATTACTTCACTTTCTTAGATGATAAAAATTATCCTCATCTATTACATACTTCGCACTTCAGGGGGCAATCTGTTGCACAAAAATTGTCACCATGACATTCTGCAGTCTGTGTGAGTCCATCACCACTCATACATACCTCCTTTGCAAGTCTTAAGCCTCAGCTCTTCATGTCAAGCCTTGAAAATGAGAGAAAGACCTTAAAAATATCTTAAACTCTAGTTCCGCACTTTCTCCTAGCATTACCTGCGGTACCGCACCTAATGGTCATGTCCCCTGCGAACCTGACCGCTCTGTCTCTGTGTAATGGGTGCGGACCCCTGTAAAAGTCAAAAAGGCGTGAGTACATTCTTAAAAACTCACCTTGGGTCATTTCTGGATGCTTCTAGAAGGAATCTTGCGCTGGCAGGTTCGCTCCTCCTTGGTTCATCCATTCCATAACTAAAGGAGCTAACCCCATGATATGAGGTGCTTATCCCTTTGAAGGAGGACTTATCCCTTCAATGGTGGACCTGCAACTTCCTTCCTTTGCACTATAAAATGAGGCATTGGGCTGGTTGTAGAGGAGGTTGAAAGCTGAAGATTTTTTAGGGTAAATGTTGCTGGAACTTAGTCTTCCTTTTTGAGCTTTTGAGAGGAGAGATCACATACCTTTTGATCTCATTTGGAAGTGAGTGAGGTTTGTTAAAGTAGAGGAGATTCCTTCTTGGACCCTGGAAAGAGCTTGTACAACATCAAGGCACCAAGGTTGTAAAGTTCTTTTATTCTTAAAGTTAATACAATCAAGTTTATTTTTCTCAATAAGCTGTCTTTAATGGTTTATTTTATGAGCTCCTTGATCTTCATAATGAACATGATTTATTATATTAGCTATGCAGGTGTTCTTTGATGTGTGCTTGTTTGTGATTGCAGGTTGTCAAAAGGAAACTCTTTGAAGCTGTTGGAGCAAGGCTGCCACAAACTAGCGTTGGACTTAAGGTAGGGTCTATTACACCTCTTAGTTTTTATTTATGAATCGTAATATGTTTAGAGAAAAGTATATTTGCTTGTCCTGCTTGTTGCTAGATATTTGTTGATACTAGGGAGATCGGTCTTATCCGCAAGAACGATTTATCCAGCCAACAAATTGGCAACTCCACTAGGGATCGAACCCAGAATCTCTGGTCACATTACAACACAGAGCGGTACCGCACCTGATTCTACTGGGAGCCTGCGGACCCTGTCAAAAGTTTGAAAAACCTAAGATCCTTTCACCCAGTTAGGTTTAGTTTTTGTCTATAGCTGTTAGTTTATGCCCAGATCTGCACGTGTCTTGTCAAAAGCTCCTTGTGAGTTAGGTTCCATTGGCATTCTTGTTTTAAGTGATTTTCTAGAAGTTTTGCTTGTCCGGATCGATTTTTTGCTTGGTCTTTGTAGTGGCTCAGAGATTGGAAGCCTTAGAACCTTAGATCACCCTGGTATCTGTGGTCTTCTTGATGAGTCTGACTGGTTTATGAAATCTGTCCTTGGATCTCGTTTTCTCTTTGCAAAACTTTGAATGAACTTGCTTGTAAGTTTTGAATTTCATTTTTTATAAAAACATAATTGGGTGTTTTTGATTAGTTTGTTTTTCTGAACGAATTGATCCTTAGTTGACTGAATAACTAAGTAAAACATCCTCAAAAACATTTCAAGTTTTTTTTCAATCCATTTTGTTTTAGATCTCAAGATTAGAATTTTATAGTTTTGAGTATTTTCTAGAAATTATAGAAGCTTGTTGAAAGATTTGTTTTCAATAGTTTAGAGTGTTTTCTAGAAATCTTAAAAGCTCTCTTGAAAGAATTGTTTTCTGTAGTTTTTAGTGTTGAAAAGAAAAGGGATTTTCCGTGAGCATAATTAGTAGTCTCGTTTTTGAGTTCATTGAAAAAGACAAAAAGTTTTTCTTTTCAGTTGTATGTTGAAGGAAAGATTTGGTTTTCAAAGCATTGCATTCTCAACTCTTCCTTTAGCTAGGAATTCATTGAAAGAAAAAGGAATTGTTTATCATCTTAGGTGCATTTTTTAGTGTTTTGGAGTCGAGTCTTCACACCATAAAGTTGCATCTCCGCACCTATAGACTTAAGAAACAACCAATAAAAATAATGCTTAATTAAAATCAATCTAGAAATCTTTTTATTTTCTAGGGCTCTTATCCCCAACATAGCTTAGGCTAGTATCTTGGAGTAGGGAGTAGTTAACTCTCCAAGATAATTTAAACAAACAAGTAGTTGTATCTTGCAGTAGGGATAAATTCAATTGTAATTGATATAATCTGGGAAGCTCCTCTTATAGGAGTCAATCATGAGATCATGTCCGAACCTTTGAGATAATCAAGTCTGTCTCATTGGGAAAGATAGAAGATTTGCGCGTATTACAAACGGTAAACCTCGGATTAACCATTGTCGAGGATCCTGGGGTCACTTGTTGGTAAACCTCGGATTGATCATGTCGAGGAGCCTTCAAGGGGACTGAGCTTGTTACTCTGCCCTTGCGCGTAGGTTGGATCGTAGACTATTCCCCCAGTTATATTTGTTATTGTTGATAACCTTAGTGACCATAATCTTAGGATTCTTTCCCAAGGTTACGGTGAAGGACGGGTCTCACTGTACTTGGAGCATACGTCGACTAGACTCACTTGGACTCTTTGGGGGGTTCTCTCCACTCGAGACGGTTTTGTGGAGAAACTTGTGCCAATCTGTTTCATTAAGCAGGTTGTCGGGGTAACTGTTCCAACCGCCATTTCTGTATTGAATTCTGCGACGTTGGATTTCATCACCAACTAGTGTTTTCGGTACGGAAAGTTATTGTTTGTGTGTGGTTTGATCTCTTAGATTTTTTAGGCGTGTGCTTCGAATTGTTTGGTTCTTTAGAGAATTTAGGTGGTTTTATTGATATTTTCTTTGTTTGCGTGTGAAGTAATTAAATATTTAATCGTGGTTGAATTACCGAGACAATCCCATAGACTTCGGGGGCAGCCTCTCGAATTTACACCAAGTCAACTTGAAGGTTTACGATCTCTTGTTACACCTAGTGACAGTAGAGTTGGGTCACCGCAGGCCGGAGAGTCTTCGTTAATTATACATCCTGATTATCAAGTTCAAGCAACAGAATATATTTCCGAACCGATTTCATTTTCCAATGTTATTGGTAGTATTACTCCTACTAGTTCATTAGCCGAAGAACCTGAAATCTCTGAACCTGAAACTGAACCTACTGCTACTCCATCTTCAGGATTTTCTTCTTCAGCTTCTAGTGGTTCTCGTTCACCAAGGGTAGAAAGTGTTATTACCCCAAATCTTCCTTCTAGACTCATTTCCATTGAAGAACTTGTCAGTCCGGACGAAAATATAAACCTCCCTGAAAATCAACCAGCTATAGAACTTAGGGAGCGTGAATCAATATTCTACAGTCCAATTAGAGGTGACGCTTGGTATATATCATTGACAACGTTTTAGAAAATCTGGGTCTTGCTTCTTCACCACCTCGAATTCCTTTCCATCCAATGCCCAAAGGTTATTATCCTCCTTTGAATATGTCGAGACAGTCATCCTTGTTTTCTCAAATGCCAGAAACATTTTTACATGGCGGTCCTTCTGTTCCTTCTGGGTATCAGTCACTATCTAGTACTTTTTCAGGAGCATCCCCTCAACCAATTGAATATGTGATATCAACTGGTAATAACGAAACTCAACCGTCGAGTGTAGAAGAAATTCTTATGATTTCTGGTACTACTCCAAACTCGCAACCTCAAGGTAGTCAGATACCGCCTGGGGGGCAACCGCAAGGTACTCAAATACCACCTGGGGGGCAGCCTCAAGGTAGTCCATTACCACCTGGGGGGCAACCTCAAGGACAGTACGTCCCTATGGGACAGTACATTCCTCAAGGTCAACCCCAAACGCAATATACACCTCAAGGCCAACCCCAGTACCAATATGTACCTCAGAGTCAACCCCAGTTTCAGTATGTGCCTCAAGGTTAGTACCAACCTCAAGGTCAGTACCAACCTCAAGGTTTCAAACCACCTTCAGGTCAACCATTTGTTCATGGAACTGGAAATGTACCATATAATTATCAACCCTACACTCAACCCGGTTATGGTCCTCAATATGCTCAACCTTTTATGGGTCCATACCCTGGAATGAACGTGGTGTGGGATTCATCTCAACAGACTTCGCAACCCAGTGTGCAGTTGTCATCTCAATCTGGACAGCCTTTGGTTTCTGGTTCAACCCAGCAACCTGTCCAGCCTACTACTCAAACTTCTACACCTGGGGTAGTTCATCAGCCTGGGCCTAGTTCACCTCGGACTCCGCCTCAAACACATGTTGTAACTACTACAGCTTATGTTCAATCCACCCCGCTTACTTCTGGAGTATCAGCAGCTCCGGTTTCTACTATCCTTGTATCAACTCCTCAAGCCTCTTTACCTCAGTCCGGACCCACAATCCATACTTCGGTTCAGATGCCTATAGGACAAACTGGTCCAAGTACGGTTGTCACAAGTCAACCACAATTTACTTATCAATCGTACCAGGGACAGTACCAATACGGTCCTGCTGTGCAAAGCCTGGTTTATCAGTATCAACCGTACCCTGGGTATACTTATCAGCAACCTCAACAACCCTAGTATGATCCAGTTAATCCTGGTTTTCCAGGAGGATATAATATCCCAAATGCAAATCCAATTCCAATTTATCCCGGATATCCTCCTCCTGGGGTTGGTCTTATGACCCCAAGTTTTCGAGATCCAAACCATCAGTTACCGTTTATAGCAACTTTGGATTTACCTTACTTGTGGCGCCTTACGAACGATCCCATTAATTATCTTTCGTTTTGGCCGCCAATGCCGAATAAGTTGCCCAGGGATATACCAAAGTTTGAGGGGAGGTCAAGAGAAGATCAGTCTAATCATGTGATGACTTACCACCTCCGGTGTGCATCTAATTCCATTATAGATGATTCAATTCGCTTACGTCTCTTTCAGCGAACTTTAATTGGCCTTGCTACCATGTGGTACATTGAGTTGCCACGAGGCTCTTTTTACAATTTTAGTCAGTTAGCCACTTCCTTCCTAACTCATTTTCAGTTGCCTGTGCGATATGACAATGGCACGGAATTATTAACTTCATTAAAACAGTCAACGTCCACATACATTTCAGACCACATTCATGAATGGCGACGTCGACGACGTTTAGTGAAAGTTTTTATCCCAGACCAAATTTTGGCAGAATGGTTTGTTAAATCATTATTACCTAAAATAACTGAGGATGTAGCTAGGGCAGGAGTTGTTACTGAAGAACAAGTAATTGCTCAAGCTCAGTACCTTGACCTTGTTTATATGCAGTCAGGTACTTTACACGAGAAAATCCTCGACCTTTCGAAACAAAATCAAATAACTGCAGCTCCTTCAGGGTCTCATGCCACTGACGGTATGATTGGTACTGTTAATACCAAAAGTAAGAAGAAATCTTCCAAGAATTCTTCTCCTATTATAACTTTACCAGATTCCCCGACGGGAGATTCTTCTGCTGAAATTCCTGTCGATGTCCATGTCTTAGAATCATCTACGGCCAAATCAAAATCTGGCAGTAAGAAGAAAGGCAAGAATAAAAATAAACAAAACTCAAAAGAGAAATCAGATAAAACTGAATCTACTAACGAGAAACGTAAACCTCGCTATCCTTGTATCATCTGTGATGAGGAGCATTTTACAAGAGATTGTCCACATCGTGCTGAGGTTGCGAAAATCGTCAAAGGTTCTCAAACGCCTGCTATCTTAAAGGATCCTTTTCCTAGTCAAGATAGTAAGATGATAGGTTCTTCCTCAAATGCCTCGGAAGAACCCATAATGATGATGTCCCATGTTAGGATTGCAACACGATCGCAAGATTATGGAAGTAAGAGTCCTGTTGGTGGTAAGGAAGCAGAATCTTCTAATTCCAACCCATCAACATCAGCTCCTTCTAGTTCCGATCCGCTACAGATCTAGAAAACTAATCCAGACTTAGTAATCAAACCGCCTGCTAAAGGTATACTTCGAAAGTCAGCTTTCAATCCACATGCGAGAGCTGCTCAGAACTATAACATTGTTGAAGATTTATCTGTTTCTCCTTCAGCAATGTCTGCTTTTCATGAATACAGAACTTGGTTTCTCTGAGCTTAATAGTCCTATCTTGGCATGAACTAAGGCCTGGAGGGACTTCTAGCTTTAGCAAAAATTGAGCTATTCTAGAATACCATTCACAAGAAGCTAGATTTTCAGCCAACAACCAATCATTTCCTTCTCCTACTGTTGCTTCTTATGTATATCCATCCTCTGAATTTATACCCATGCAGTTTATGTCAAGCATTTTGCAATTTTCTTAAGCTGTTAGCTGAGCAAGGCCCTGGCCCTTGACAAGCTTAGTGGGCTTCAATTCTATGTTGAATTCAATGAGCTTTGCAATCCATTTAGCCCTTCTTCCATCAACATCTGGCTACGTTAGGACATCCTTTACTGAAGCAGAGGGCACATATGCAATTACCTTGGAGTGCAGAATGTAGATTCGGAAAGCTTTTAAAGATTTGATAAGAGAATAAGCTTACTTTTTGATAATATCATACCTTAGTTCAGCATCCCTTAAGGTTTTGCTGAAAAATGCCACTAGATGCTCTGAATCCTCATCATCTTTCTGCAATAAGACTGCTGCAAGGGTGTCACAGGAAGCAAAGGAGAAGATATGGAACTCCTTGCTATAGTCTGGGCTGATCAAAGTGGGAGCTTCCATAATAGCTCTTTTGATGGCTTCAAGAGATTTTCTTGCTGCATTGGTCCATTTGACTTCTGATCCCTTCTTCAGCATAGAGGTGATGTGTGTTACCAATTCTGCAAAATTAGGAATAAACCTCCTTACAAAATTTATTTTGCCCAAAAAGGATTGGATGTCCTTTTTTGATCTTGGAATAGACAAGGCCTGTATTGCTTTCACTCTCTCTGGGGCAATCTTGACACCTGCAGCAGAAACAATGTGTCCTAGAAGTTTGCCCTCTTCTAAAGCAAATTGTGACTTCTTAGGATTTACTGATATCCCAAACCTTCTGCACTTCAGAAAAACCTTCTTAAATGTTGTAGATGATCTTGATGACTGCTGGAGTATACTGTTATATCATCCAGGTAGACAAGGAAAAACTTATCCTTCTCTCCTACAAACACTATATCCATGGCTCTCTGAAAGGTGGCCTCATCATTCATCAGCCCAAATGGTATCTTAGAGTACATAAAAGTGCCCCAAGGAGTTGTGAAAGCAGTATATTCTTGGTCATCTGGATGTACAGCAACTTGGTTATACCCTGAAAATCCATCCAAGAAAGACATAACTTTAGCTCCTGAGACTTTTTGTAGAAAATGTTCCATTTTGGGCAGGGGATAGTTGTCTTTCTTAGAGCATTTGTTCAGGTTCCTGAAATCAACACACAACCTGATTTCTCCACTTTTCTTCCTCACCACTACCAAGTTGGCTACCCACTTCGAATATCTCAGGGGAACTATGATTTTGGTAGCCAACAACTTCTTGATTTCCTTTTCAATCAGAGGGAGGAGCAAAGGATTTATGGGTCTCAGCTTCTGTTTGAAAGGAATGGTGTCTTTCTCCAATAGGATCTTATGTTGGATGATATTTTTGTCATAAGTTTTAAGATCACAAACAAAGACATCAGCAAATTGCTTCATTAAGGTGCAGTACTCAGAACTTTGGGCAGCAAATAAATGGGTGGACAGATTTATATACTTTGGATGATCTGGACTCCCTATGTTATGCCTATGGACTGTAGACTGTTTTTCTTTTTGGGCAATCTTATGAGGCACATCATTATTGTCAAACAACTTCTCTAGAGGCACTAGCCCTTTAGGTATATGATTGTTAGGCAACTGTACAATGTTGTCTTGGCCAATTTTGTTCCTTAGCTGGGGCTGGGGACATTCCTCCAAGGTTTCATTCTCTTGATCAATTTGCATTTCAGAGAATTCATCAATGACTTACAGAAACCTATTTACTTCATCATCATCCTCAAAGACTTTCCAGTGCTGAACATTATCAGGCAACGATGGTCTATATTTTACCTGGACTCGATAAGCCAATCTAGGGGCATGGGAGGGCTGAACATGCTAGCAGACACAACAAGGGAATCAGCAAGCTGATTTTTTACTCTGGGAATATATGAGATACAAAAGCTATCAAAAGAATCTTTGAGTCTCCATACCTCATCTCTGTATGCTTTCAGCCTTGGGTGCCTTGTTTGGAATGTTTTGTTCACTTGTTGAATGATGAGATCAGCATCTCCAAACACCTTTATGTCTCTAATTCCCATGTCTTTGGCAGCGTTTAAGCCCAATATCAGAGCCTCATATTCTGCTATATTGTTGGTGACCTGAAAAGTTAACTTAAAAGAAAGATGTGTGCTTTCTTGTTTTGGAGATAACAACACCACTCTTGCTCCTGCAGTTTCCTTTGAATTGGCTCCATCAAAGAACGTATCCCAAGCCTTTGTCCCTTCCTCTTCCATGGCCTGACATACTGGTTTCTTGAGCTGCACCAAGGCCCTCTGGGATTCTTCAATTTGGAGAATACACGCTCCAAAATCAGTGTCCATAGCGTAAATGGGAGGATTAGTGGGATTCTTCTCATCACTAATGATATAGGCCAATTGGGCTTCCCTATATAGTCTTCTGCTTTCTCCTCCAAAAACTAGGACAGTGGCATAAGATAAGTCATTTTGGAATGTCCCACCCAACCTCTTAATCCACCCTCTAGAAAGTAGCATACCAAACTTAGGGGGGACATCTGCCACCACATTATTCATCATCATGCTCTTCATGGGCAGCTGAGTTAGGGTGATAGCCAAGTCTTTTATTAATGCCAGACATTTCACCTTCCTCGAATCAAAGGAGAACAAGTCATGACAAGGTCTGGTAATATCAAGGCCTAACTCTTCCATGACAGCTTTGGGCATCAGGTTATGGCTGACCCCTGTGTCCAACAGACGGTTGTGGAGGATTTTGTCATGAATGGTCAAGAAGACATAAAATGATGGGGAATTATCATCAATAGGTTTAGTCATGTTTATCACCTTGTAAATTCACATAGTCATTGGATGCTTGTAAGGCTTTCAGCTCAAGGGCATCAAGGATGGGCTTCTTAAAAGCCTCACTCTTTACAAGTTCTATTAGAGGTATAGATATTTTTAAATTCTGGACTTCTGATTCAATGCTGAAAGGGGAAGGAGACTTATCAAGGCCTCTTACCTCTTGAGCTGGTGCATTCAGGATGGTAGGATCAGCGGTCAGTCGCTTCTGCTTGCTGATTTGCTGCTCTATGGGGACAACAGCTCTTTGGGCAGGATTCTATTTGACATTACTTGCTCTTGACCTCAGGTTATATCTCTGCTGGTCTTCAGTCTGCAGAACAGCTTCTCTGTCCCACTCTTGGCTAGTCTGGTCCTTGAGTAATGACTCCTCATAGGCAGCTAATGTCAAAAAGGCAGCACTGCCTTTTCTTCCATGCAGCGAATCTCATCCTCTTCATTAAACTGCTCCTCCTCCAAGACTACGTTCTGGAAAGGAGTCTTAACCCTTTGTTCTTCACTGGCCTCTTTGCCCCTCTGAATGATCTGCAATTGTTCATTTGCTCTTCTGTATGGATTTGGATTTCTAGGAGCAAATGTATTAAGAAGCCTTGCTTTCCCAGGATTCTTCTCAACCTTCAGCTTGGAGATTTCAGCAGCCAATGACTCTATCATTTTAGACATTCTATCCATTTTGGGATCTGAAGATGAAGAGGAAGAGGAAGACTCACCTCTCTGCCTCCTTCTATCAGCATGTCCTTTGAGTTTCTCTGTAGCCATGATATTGGATTCCACCTCCAAGGCTGCATCTTGCATTTCAGCTAGAGAGGCACATCTTCTCTCTCTTAACAGCAGGCAGAAATCAAAGTCAAAGTCATTGGCATAGGTGAGTTTGGCAGAGGTGGGGGTAGGCTTCACTTCAGCTGGTATCTTGTTATACATACGATTGAATCTTTTATTAAAGTCAGACATTTTCCCTTTTCAGGTTGCCAAACTCAGTATGGTAGTATATCAGGTCTTTCTTATCTCCCCAATGCTTTAAAAACACATCATCTAATGCTTCAATGTCTGCTATAGACCTAGGGGTCAGCTCTCTGAACCACTTTCTAGCCTCTCCATCTAGGCTTTGGACAAATACTCTCATCCACACATCATCTTAACTGATATCTAGGTTATTCCTACCTATCTTCTTGCAAAGTTCCTTGCCTTGAAGCTTAAACCCTTAGTTGGTCGTACAGGGTCCTTCGTTAAAGACTCGGCTTCCTTTATTAAGGAGCTCAAGGACATCAAGCTGGACTCTGGAGACATTCTTGTCAGTTTTGATGTTGTTTCCCTCTACACTTGCATCCCTATAAATGAGGCCATGGAAGTGATCAACCGTCTAACAGATCCTGATACCGCTCGGTTGGTTGAGATCTGCCTCACTTCGACCTTTTTCAGTTTTGAAGGTGAGTTCTTTGAGCAAACCTGTGGGGTTGCCATGGGCTCACCCCTTTCCCCTATTGTTGCAAATCTTTTTATGGAAGATTTTGAATCCAAGGCTTTAAACTCAGCTCGCCTCCTGCCCAAGCTTTGGAAAAGATATGTGGATGACACTAATGTCATCTGGTCTCATGGCCAAGAGGAGTTAGATCTCTTCTTCGATCATCTCAATAATCAATCCTCGGCCATTAAGTTCACTAAGGAATAAGAAGTCGATGGTTGCCTCCCTTTCCTTGATATTCTTATCTCTAAGAATAAGGATGGTTCCCTCTCCCACCGAGTGTTTCGCAAGAAAACTCATACGGAGCAATATCTTCATGCTAGTTCCCACCATTTCCCGGCCCAGAAGTTGGGGGTTCTCAATACCCTTGCGACTCGTGCCTTAAGGATCTCTGATGAAAAGAGCTTCGAGGAGGAGAAATCCCATCTCCTTAATGTCTTTGTTGAGAACGGTTATAGTAGGCTCATGGGACAAAAGGCTTTCCTCAAAGCAGCTAAGAATTCGTCAACCAGAAGAGGACCTAAAGAACGGATTCCTGGTGTCCATCTTCTGTTTGTTCAAGGGACCATGGATAGGATTGCAAGGATTCTTAAGAAGCATAATGTCCCCGCCACCTTTAGACCTCTTAACACCATTCGTAAGTCCCTCAGATCTGTGAAGGATCCTATTGACCCCAAGGACATGAAAGGGGTTTATATTATTCCTTGTTCATGTGGGATCCCCTATATTGGTGAGACTGGTCGCTCCATTAATCAAAGGATTAGTGAGCACGCAGCTGACCTTAGGCATATGAGAACCAAGTCTTCCGCTTTAGCAGAGCATGTGGAGAAAACCAATCATCATGTCTGCATCGAGGAAGCGAGTGTGATTGCTAAAGTGTCGCAATTCCATCACCGGAAATTTAGGGAAGCCCTTGAGATTGAAAAAAGGCTGAACAATCTCAATAGAGAGGATGGCTGGGAGATCAGTAGTTGCTGGGTCCCAGCCCTCTCCTCCTAGTCGTTGTCTTCCTTTCTTCCTCTCCCTTAAATAAACTATTAATTAATTTTTAATATGATAATATTTTTCTAACACTTGAATTCTCTAATATTTAAAAAAAAAAAAAAAGCCCTCTTGGACTATTAATTGGAACTTAATTTAATTTTATTATTAATTTATAAATTTAATTTAAAATTAATCTATTTTATAATTAATTAATTTAAAATTAATATATTATTTTTCACCCGTAAATAGACTATTAATTAATTATTGTAATATGTTTCTAACACTCATATTTTTAAAACTCTTTGACTAAGAATATAAAATTAATCTTATTTATTTTAATATATATTTAACGTATATTTTAATTAGAATATAATTAACTATTTATATAGCTTACTCTAATTTTAACTTTTATAACTAAATAATATTTATTTAAGAACTTTGATATCTAACAATTTTAAATAAATTTATTTACTTATTCTAACAATTTTAAATTAATTTATTTTAATTAGAATTTAATTAAATAGTTTTAATATTTATAATAACAATTTCAAATTAATCTATTTTATAATTTACTTATTATAATATATTAATTTACTTATTCTAGTATATATTTTTAAAATGATCCATTTACGTTTATTTTAACAAGAATATTAAATTAACTTATTTAAATAAATAAAGTTTATACCCCTTATCAAAGTCAAACTAGCCGTTTCCCGGTCAAATCTAGCTGTTGTCATTCTAGCCGTTACCTGTCTAGAAAATTGGGTCATTGGATATTCTGCCCTATCTATTTAATGTGCAATGCGAGATATGCTCACTCAACTTGTCCTGATGATGAACCACACTAGTTGGTTCGAAACGCATCGACAAAAGTATCTCTATGTGATTTTTGCCGAAGAATCTTCTCAAAAAAGATATCTAGGTTATCAACATAGCTATAAAAAGACTCAAGGTGCTCTTCAGCTGTTACTCCCTCTGTGCCAGTGAACTTAGGCATGTATTTCTGATATTCTCCTGCAGGCATGGCATTCAAAGGAATAGGTAGGACCAAGGGTCCATACCTAGCAGCTATGATTCTTTCCATTTTGGTGGGCGCTTGTGGACCTGCCATGACTGGGGTGGATGGAAGGGTGCTAGCAGTCTGAAAGGTAGGGAGTTGAGAGATGACTGTCAGGGCTAAAGGAATATGATGGATAGGAGGGGAGGTTTCCTTTGGGCTGAGATCCAAAGGAGGACCTAAAGGAATGGGAGCTTTATGATTCTCTGAAAATATTCCTTCACTGCTAGTACTAGAGGCTATATTTTCAACATGTAGATGCTCTGTTACAAGCCTTTCTGGCAGAGATACATAAGATTGTTTAGGCTTACCTGATCCTGATGCTCCCTTTTGTGATGTCTTTCTCTGCTTGACAATCTTCTCAGGGTCAGGTACTAGGTCAGCTGGTGATTTCTGAGGATTTCTCTGAGTATGCCTCACAAACTGAGCCAGAACTATGATGTGGAGTTGCCACGAGGTTTGGCCTCCAATAGAGTCGCCAGATAGATGATTACAACCAAAAATGTGTTCAGACTTTGCCTATCATCAAAGCTGGATCTGTGTCATTCTCCCAGGGAAGTTGAGCATCAATCTCATCTCCCGGGCAATGGTGCCAATTATGTTGGGATTCCAAGAAACTATCCTAGGTTGTAGCTCGGAGATGCCTAGTAACATATAAATTCAACTATCGTTTCAAGGTATGGAAGGAATGATGGTTTGGTTCAAGCCAGATAACCACTTCTATTCTGTTTCACTCCAGACATGCATGAACACCCTCAGACTACAAGGATTTAGACCACCAATGCTCACAGTTTAGATATTTAGGTGAATATGGAGAATACCAACCACAATAGCACATACACAAGACCATGTGATGGCCGGCTGCAACTAGTACAGAAACCTGCAAATCTAATCTATTAATGCAAAGACAGGATGACAGCTCTCCTGCATTAGATAGAAAGAAACCTGAGTAACCTATTCAGTGATGCATTCAATATTCCAACATAGAGATAAGACGACAGTTATCTAGTGCTAAAAATTAAGAGATCAAGAACACAACACATCAGGTACAAGCTCAGAATAGAGGAAAATGGACAGTGAGCGGTTAACAGCAAAAGAAGCTTGTATTGCTAAAAATGAAGATGAGACGCTGCAAGCGACAAAATGTCTACAGTCTCTAGAAGTTGAACCTTACATCAAATGCCAACCCTGATTACATCTTGCTCCTGGATATTTATAAGTTTTCATTACAATGGCACTTGGCCATTTAGGTATGGAGGGGTCATAATTGACCACCAACTACATTTAACTACCTGATGGAGTCTTTGGATGAGGTTGCTTGGTTCACTGGGTGAATTTGATCTGTTTAGGTGTTGTGTTGTCCTTTAGGCGGTTGGAGTGCTCGTACCAGTGGATTCCATGACTGATAAATTCAGTTACAGAGTCGTGCTATGTCCTTTTCTCCTTTGGCCATGCTTTATGTTAAATATGGTTGTTGGGGGTCCGACTGTTGTCAGTCAAGCAGAGCGGGTTATCTCCTTCCTCGGTCAACAGAATGGATGTGGGATGTAGAGTGCATGGGTAGGTGGACAATTTGGGTGAGCGAGAAGGATGAACATTGGATCGGGGAGATGAATGGCGGAGATGGTTCGGCGAAAGCTATAGACCGAGGTGGGAACAGGGTGCGTCAGTGTCGTTGGATCTTCAGCGGATAGATTGGACGGTCATCGGGCGACGGAGTTGCACGGGCGTTTTAACGGGCGAGGGCGGTTTGGTCGGGTGGTAATGGTTTTCGTCGCACCACTTTCGTGGGCTAAGTGGTAATGGCTCGGGGTCGTGTGATTCCACTCAATGAGCGACACGTAGCAGCGGATGAGAGAGAAAAACTGCCCTCATCACATGCTATCGCTCGATCAAGTTGTTTGCGTGATGTATGCGAAGACCGTCAGATCTGGCAGAGATAATCTGACGGTGGAAATTGGTTGAGTAGGTCACCTTTATCAAGTGTGATGTGGGTCGTTAGATTGTCAGGGAATGATCAAAGGCAGGAAAGCGATGAGGGGTTTATGAGCGCGTGAGGGCATACGGGTAAGGTTTTATGGTTGTTTTGACTTTGCGCTTAGATCTGGGGCCAAAGGGGACTTTGTCGGATTTTAGAAGGTTTATTTAGGGAATGGGAAAGGTTTAGAGGTGAGTGGGGTGAAGGAAGAAAGGGAAAAGTGACTAATGTGAGCCCCCTTTGGACACAACCAAACAGACCATGCTTCTTTCTGACCTTATAAAGTCAGTGCTGCATAGCACATCTACTCAGTTGTTAATGCAGATAGCTTGAGACTATTTGAACCTTCGTTGATTAAAGATTCCAAAGGGCAAAGTCAATTGCCTTCTATTGATGATCTGTTGCCTGAATATCTCAATGAGTTGCAGGAAGATACAGTTTTGGACAGGAAGGTGAGAACTACGCACAGAGGGGATGTTGAGTACCTTAGGATTGGGCTCAAAGGTTCAAAACCAAGCAGTGCAAAGTGGATAGAAATTGGGCAAGCGAGGAATCTATACCCTCACTTGATTGATGCTTAAAAACTAACTTTTGGTGGTCCAAAAGCTTTTTCATTGGGAAGGCTATGATCTAAATTGAATCCTAGAACACTCTCTAAGTTTTCATGAACTCTTTAAAAATCATGCCAAAGTTTCAAAGTCTTATAAAGATCAAAGCTATCAGAGATATCCTCGTGACAGTTGCAATTTGTGATTAGTGTGAAGCAACGAGGACCCTCGGTCAAGCGTGCAGACCATCGGCCCATGGTAACGCGCTCTGGCACAAATTGGAAAAGCCCCTTAATTGGTAACCATGCTATTTATCTGGTCTTATATGTGGATGATATGTTGCTGGTTGGAATTGACAAAGAAATTATCTAGGATTTGAAGACCCAAATGTCCTTGAAATTCGACATGAAAGATCTTGATGCTGCAAACTATATTTTGGGCATGGAAACTAAATGATATCGGGCAAAGTGGAAGACCTGGTTAAACCATAGGAAGTATGTCTAGACAATATTGTAGAGATTTAATATGTAGGATAGTAAACTGATGAAGGTTCCTATTCTTGTAGGTGTAAATTTATCTGTTGAACAGTGTCCGAAGACACAAGAAGAGGAAGAGGACATGTCCCATGTTCCATATGAAAGTGTAGTCGGTAGCCTGATGTATGCAATGGTTTGTACTAGACCAGAGATTGCACATGCAGTGGGAGTATTGAGAAGGTTTATGTCAAAACCAGGGAATGAGCATTAGACAATAGTGAAACGGGTTTTTCAGGTATTTGCGTGGCACTAGTGATTATGGTTTGTGCTACCAAGGAAGACCAAGATTGGACAGAGTTTTGGACATCTATGGATTTGTTGATGCAGACTAGGCTGGAGATCTAGATCAGAGAAGATATACAATTGGGTATGTTTTTAACCTATTTGGAGGTGCAGTCAGTTGGATGAATAAGAGACAGTCTGTAGTGGCACTTTCAACTACAAAGGAAGAATACATGGCAACCACTCATGCAAGCAAGGAAGTAGTTTGTTGCAAAGATTGTGTTCAAGTATGGGGTTAGTACAACGAGCTATAAGGATAGACTGTGACAGCCAAAGTGAAATTTTCTTAGCAAAGAACCTTGCTTATCATTTAAATACAAAGCACATTGATGTTCATTATCAGTTTGTGAGGGATATGGTTGAGGACAAAAATATGTTGCTGGTAAAGGTGGACACTTTGAAGAATACTGCAGATGCATTAACAAAGTCTGTGAGCACTGAGAAGTTCTCTTGGTGTAGAGAAACAATGGGAGTTACAGTGCTGGATCAATGACTAAGCTCTCCTGTGCCCCCCTATGGAAAGAAAACAACAAGTGGGAGAATGTTGGTTTGTGTTATATTCTTTCCACAATTACCCCACTCGTGGGTGGCTAGCAGTACCCCCTATACATTGCACCGGGCACTGACAAAGGGGGCAGTAGCTCCCCTACATAGGGTCCTGGGCAGCACCCTGGGAATTTTTTTCTAGACCCTATATTAGGTGGGCAGACCTACCTATGGCTTTCTGCATGGATTTTGCACATGGTTTTGGGCATGATGGTTTTCTGTCCATTGTATTTCGTAGACCTAGTCAAGGGAACTGTGATTATGTTCTAATCCAGGTTAATGTATAGGGATTTATGGATGCTTCGACATGCATATATATGTATTGTAACATTGAAAGGAATAGAATGAAAAATTAATCTGGTAGTTCCGGTTTTGGGATCCAGGGGAAAATCTCTGTGCATATCTATTTTATGTTTTATGCTCTCGCCATTGTTTATTTTCTGTTTCTAGAATTCGTATGCAAGTAGTTTCTGTATGGCGTTAAAAACTACAATCTCAAGAGATCATGAAACTTCTAAAGGTTACGAGAAAAGGTGTATATTTGATACAAGATTGGGGTTTCAAGTGTCCAACTGTTCCTGAGAATCTGGTCAAGAAGGACAATATAGCCGTTGAGGTGGATAGAGCATAGTTGAGACTACATACTTGGAACTACACCCACCTTAGTGAAAAAGTGACCAACACCATAGCTTCTTATCTTTGATTGCATAGTGGCTTAGAGTCCTTGGAACATAAACATAAAGTTCATTATGTGGGTTCACTTGGAGAAATAAGAGGCAAGGATGTCATCATGCAAGAGATAAAATAATTTATTGAACAAATCAAGCAAGCAACAAATCAAGAAGACTTGGAGATCACCAAGAATATTATTCTACAATATTCAATTGTGCCAACTAAAGTTCACATGAAGTTATCTTGGCTTTGGAATAACATATAGTCTAGCTCCAAATCCATATTATCAGATACTTTAGAGGTAAATATGTGATATATTTTAGGGCTTCCAATCAAAGTTAAAGTTATCGTGACAAATTTTAGAGCATGACACTCCTACATCAGAAATGAACTCCATGCTCAAGCTACTGATTTGTCCTTTTCTCCTTCATGAGGAATTTTTTGTCTTATTAGAGTTTTTTCCTATATAGCCACCATTTTGATGTAATTTATCTTTTGTTAATAAATGTTAATAAAAGAAGTCCAAGAGACACATGTGGAATATGAAGAGACATATGTAGAATATGAAGAGTTACATAGAAGACCATAGGTTATGGAAGTCAAAGAGTCATGAATAAACTCAAGATTCATTACCATTTGTTATAAATAAGCCCTCATAACTCAAGAAAATGGCTTGGACCTAGCTTTAGAGATTTGGCCTTGGCTTCTCTAGTTGTGCATAAGGGAGAAGATCATTTTTTTTGGAGAAGCAAGTTGTAGCTTCATGTTCCACTATTGGAGCTAGTGTTTCATCAATGTAACAATGTACTTGGATATTTCATTAATCATCAAAAGATCGTGGAGCCAACAATCTTTCATGCATGTATCGTAAATGTTGTAAGACTATTCTTTAGATGTTTGCGGTATATGTTGTGTTACACATACTAAAGATAATGAAATATTTCGTTGCTTTAGATATGGATATTGTTGAAAGGGTGTTGTTATGTGTTTATATGCTTGTTGTTATCTTGTGAACTATTTTTAGGTTAATCAACGAATCTTCTCATTGTTCTCGTGGGTCTCTCTTGGGATAGTAATCGTACTTTTTTATTAGAGGCTTGTTCTTATCTCTCTCACTTGGAAGCTCCTTTTACACCTTACACTTGATGCCTCACAAAGCTTACATACTTGCTACCCAAAAGTTATGTGCATAAAATCTTGTGTACATTTTGTATCCAAGGCATTCTTTTAAGATCACTTGCGATGGTGGTTGGAGCTTATATATGGATGGGGATCCTACACCAAAAAATGTGAGGTCTAATTGGGACCTCACATTGGGGGGATGCCTTGTATGTTGTCAACATCCAACACTGTCAACAACTCCTTAAGTATCTAGAGGGTTAACATAGCCGTATGTGAGAGCAAGTGATGCTTTTCAAGTTAATAATAATGGATGAGGCATGTGTACAAGCATAGTTATTGGAAAAAAAGAGCCAAAATAAAGGTTAGTCAAGTGGTTTGGAAGAGAAAGAGCATCAAAAATATTCCAAGGGGAAGAAGAAGAAGTGGAAGGCAGGAAGATAAAAAGATAACTGTAGATTTTAACCCTGCACAGATAATTTCTGCAAAAAAATTCTTAATTAAAATAGAAAATATTCAATGGAAAACACACGCATTAACACAAATATTTTATCATGGAAACCCAAAAACGAGAAAACCAACAAGATTTTTTCATATATATTCTTTACAATGTTATAATACGATATGTCTATGTCATAATATTCATAAACCATCAATCAATTAAGGTGGATTGTAATACAACCATAGTTCTTTTGGCCAAATCTACAAAGCCATGTGCAAAACCACCATGTGCTAGAAAAATGCTAAAATAAAAAAAATACATGCCAAAAAAAGAACCAAAAGACTGCCCAAATATTTTTTTGGCACTGTTCCAAACCTTGTGTAGGGGGGATACTCCCCCCTACATACCCCCCAACTAGGGGGGGATGGAAACCCCCCTAGAACCCCACTATGAGAATGATGCATATAAGTTGTGTAAAGAATATAATACCTGCCCAACAACAACAACCACTGCACATCAAAGAAGGATCTTAGTAATAATTTCAACCACTTCAACATGGTCACACTGTGCAGAAGTGTAGGAAACTACATTTAGAGTTGAACCAAAATTAGAAAAATAAGGTTAGGAAGAAAAAAATATTATAACTATATATTAAAGTAATCAATTTAAAAGAAGATCTGGTGTGGATGAGAATAGAACCAAAAGACTGCCCAAATATTTTTTTTGGCACTGCTCCAAACCTTGTGCAGGGGGGATACTCCCCCCTACATACCCCCCAACTAGGGGGGGATGGAAACCCCCCTAGAACCCCACTATGAGAATGATGCATATAAGTTGTGTAAAGAATATAATACCTGCCCAACAACAACAACCACTGCACATCAAAGAAGGATCTTAGTAATCATTTCAACCACTGCAACATGGTCACACTGTGCAGAAGTGCAGGAAACTGCATTTAGAGTTGAACCAAAATTACAAAAATAAGGTTAGGAAGAAAAAAATATTATAACTATATATTAAAGTAATCAAGTTAAAAGAAGATCTGGTGTGGATGAGAATATTTTCTACACATCAGTGTAGACGAAGGTGAATCTGAATAGCCTTGATCACTAGGAATAGAAGGAGATGCCCACACTCTTCCACATTAAGATCTAGATCAAGAAGACCAATGTAGATGGTACATTCAACTTAGTTTAACAGGTTAATTTCATAATAGTGGTTTGGTCAACAAACTTGGATTGAAGGTTTTTGATCAGCCTACCCCATATCCATTGGGTTGGATAAGCAAGGATGTAAAGATAAAGGTAACAAAATAGTGCAAGATATTTTTTATAAGTGTTAATTATGTTAATGAAGTATAATTGGACGTATTACCACTTTATATAAGTGGAGTCATATTTGGAAGTCGCTACATGTACATAAGAGAACAACCAATTAATATTTCTTCATCAAGGATGAAAAATCCATCATCATCAATGTGCATAAAGACAAGTCAAATATTTCACTAGTAAGTGCCAACAAGGCCAAACATATGAGTAGTTCAAGTAAGATATGTTTTACTATACTTAAGAGAAAATTATTCCAGTGATGAATCAATAAGAGAAAAGGAATCCCTCGAGGGTTGTACTAAAGAGTAGAAAAAACAATTGGGAGATTTTATATAGGCATATATGGGAGTGTCCTAGGAGATTAAAGGGTTACCATCCAAGAGGGAAGTGAAGCACAAAATACAATTATTTCTAGAATCTGCTTTGCTAAATATTGGGATGTATAAATAGTCCATTCTTGAAGCAAAATGTGTGAAGAAGTAATTATAGCAACTACTACAGTAGGGTGTGTTTTGACCAAGTACCTCACCTTGTGGGTCACCCATAATAATTGTGCCAAATAAGGATGGGAATTGGTAATTATGCATCCATCATAGAGTATTAATTAAGATGATGCTAAAAAATAGATATCCCCTACCTAACATTGATGATCTGTTAGATTATTTGTAACATGCAAAATACTTCACCGAGTTGGATTTAAAATTAGAATACCACCAGGTTTGAGTCAAAGAAGAGGACACCTGGAAGATTTCCTTCAAAACTAGACAATGTTTCTATGAGTGGATAGTAATTCCATTTGGTTTATATAATACACCATCTCTATGAGACTAATAAATGATGTGATGCACCCCTATTTACATTCATTTGTTGTTGTTTATATGTATTATATATTGGCTTACAATGCTACTTAGGAGGAGCACATTTCACACTTGATGTAGGTGCTAGAGAACCAAAGGAAGCAGCACCTAATAAAAAACCTCAAGAAATATGAGTTTCCTCACAGTATTTGGTGTAATTATTCTATGTGATTGGAGGAGTGGAGTTTAAGATTGATCCTGTAAATATGGAGGTCATCATAAAGCAGTTCGTGCCTAAACATTCCTCTAAAATAGGAGTTTGTTGGCATAATGTAATACCTACACAAGTTCATAATTTCATTTTGAGCAATAGTTGCACTAATCCATGCCATAACAAAAAGGTGGTAAGAGTTTTCATTGAAGGAAGAGTTAGTATATGGCTTTTGAAGAGCTTAAAATTAAAATAAGTCAAGTACTAGATCTCATGTTACCAAAAATTGTAGAGTCAATTTGATGTGGAGATAGATGCAAGTGCATGGCATGGGAGTGGTCTTAATGCAAGGAAGAAGTCATGCATGTTACCATTCTGAAGTATTTCATGGGATAGCTCTTAACCTCTTTACCTATGACAAGGGGCTCTATGCCTTGGTAAAAGGTGTCAAGAAGTGGAAATGATATCTATTGGGAAAGGAGACCACCAACCACAAAAATCACCAATCGCTACAATATATGCAAACTTAGAGTAAATTACAAAAAAATATATACTACAAGTGGATGAGGTTCTTACAACATTTTCGTTTAGTCGTCAAGTACAAGGAAGGAACCAAAAAAAAAAATTGGTCGACATACTTTCAAGGCCACCCACATAAAAAATTATAGCTTTGGGAACTCCAATGAACATCTAGACTTTCATCCATGATACATATGGAGAGGATGAGGAATTCAAGGAGGTGTTTCAACAACTTCATATCCATAGTCATGTAGAATATGGTGGCAAAAAAATAACTATTATCTCTGGAATGGGTTACTCTATAAGCATGGAAAGCTTTGTATTTCTAAAGTTGAACAACTATGGCAAATCAAAGAGTCTCGCAATTTAAAGGTTGCCACCTATTTGGTGTTGGGAAGATAGTAACCAACTTATAGTGGTATGTATACTAGTCTAAGATGAAATAAGATGTAGCATGGTACATTAGAGGATCTATACTTTGTTGTACCAACAAGCCTAATAACATGAAATTGTATCTATACCATCCCTTATCTATACCCACTCATCC